>CAUJNA010003438.1:1564822-1939822 GCA_963377175.1 Effrenium voratum
TCATCATGCTTTCCTTTGGAAAACCCAACAGGCACCCACAAAAACAAAATTGGCTCACAGCTGAGCTCGGAGCGTTACCTTTTCCAGCCTTCTCCTTCCTGATGAAGCTCGCAGCGAAACCATCGAAGCCAGTGGAGCTCTGCACAGTTTCCCTGCGGCTCACTGCAGAGGAAACCGCTGGCTGACTGACAGCTGAGACGGATCGCAGATGCGAGTCGGATCGCAGGCCATGGCGCTGGGCCTGGGCTTGGCGCCGCAGCATTTTGAGAGCTTCACGGACCGCAGCTTCTGGGTGGCCCGGGTGATCGGGTACCCCCCGCTGCCTAGGCGGACGTAGTTTTGGTTTCGTGTTTTTTTTTTTGGTGGTTGGTTGAGTGTGTTTTTTTTGTGGGTTGCAGTGTTTTTGATGTTGGGGGGGGGGTTGGGATCGATTGATTCAAGTAGCCCCAAATTCGTGGTTTGGATTGGTGGTTTTGGAGGCCTGGAACGTGTGGTTCTTGTAGAGCACTATATATAATCCAAACGACCGAAGGGACTGATTTGTTTGCCTAATTCTTTTCGATTGGCCTTTTGGAACGACGATCTGATCTGGGCAAGCTTTTCGCGTGAGCTCAACGGGGGGAAAAACGAGCGAGCGGCCATGATGATGGGTCGTTACATGGTCTTTTTGTATTTTGCCCGGGTTGGATGGATAGATTGCACAAGTTGGAACCAAACCGGGGTAAAAAAGAAAAGAGCCATTGCACGCATGAAGGTGCCTTGCCTGGAGATGGGATGGGGGGATGAGAAACTCTGGTGTTCCGAACCCCGACTCGCTCTTTTCTCTACCCATAGAGCAGCCTTGTTGCTCATCTATGCCATTTGGTGGGAACTCTAAGTTTTATTGCCCATCAAACCTCAGCGATTTGCAAGAAAGGGGTCAAGACATCAAGACATCACGACCTCGGTTGAGGGATGTCCGAAAACGCTGGCGCAGGGCAGCCGACGTGGGCCTCTCTTGTGGTGAGCACTCCGACTATGGCTGCTGGACCATTCTGTCACAGGCGCGGGGTGGTTTCGGAGCAAGCTCAAATGCTGAACATGGATTCCGCTTGAGCAGACAGGAGTCCAGCTTGCTCTTTGCTCGTTTTCGAGGCAAGCCGAAAACCGGCGGACGAAGGAATCCTCAGGCCGCCCCAACGTAAACGTCGCTGACCGAGGGGCTTCCAACTGCTTCCGACTTGACGAACAGGAACTGGGTCCACTCAAGGGTTCTGCTTTTTTTTTGTTCTTTCCTTCGGGAGTTCCCTTCACAACCAACATGTTTGGCGTCTCTTCCAAAACTGTTCTGCAGACTAGTAAGCATATTATGTTCTTGATATCCCAGATCTGGGTAATTTTATGCGAAGGCCACCGTGGACCTTGGGCGCAGGGAGGCGCACGTGGCATCACCCTAGGCATGTGTGAGGTTTCCTTGTGGCGTCCCTTACGCAACCAAAGCGAGTCCGCCATTTTGAGCAAGACACTCACGTTTCCGCCCGCTCGCTAGGATGAGACGCGCGACGCCTTGGAGGTCCGTTTCCCGGACGGGTCCTGGCAGAAGGTCCAGCCGAGGGAGGATGCCTTCGTGATCAACTTGGGGGACATGCTCAGCCGGGGTCCCGGCCGATTCAACTCGTGGGGCCCAGCGGAGCGGTGGCGGTTCGGAAGTTTCGGGGCTGCGAACGACAGCCAAGACGTAGAATCACCTGGTTCAGAAAAACACGCTGTTAAAGCAACTGGGCAACTCCTTGAGTTTCTCGAAACACCCAGCGGGCCGCGCTTGATCAAACCAAGTAATTAAGGATTTCAATAACTAGGCGAAAGTGATGAAACTTGTTGCTGCGGGCCGTGCACGTCTTTGAACAAAGGAGGGTTGGGTCAAAATGTTTCAACCACAATTGTTTAAACCACCTCTGCTCTTTCAAGGGGACCAGGTTGATTGTTTAAGCAACTTGTGCCCAATTTGTGGTCCACTAGCCGCCGAGCAAACCGACGCTGATGAAAACGAGGCGTTTGGACGCAGGGCCGCTATGTTGCGACCCGGCACCGCGTGCGGCAAACTGCTGGGCAGTTCCGGACCTCTGTGGCTTTCTTCTATGAGCCTAACCTTGATGCCGCCGGGGGCCTTAAAACCCGAGATTGAGGCCTCACGGGCGGCTCGGGCCGGTTTTCTTTTCTGAGTGCTTGTGGGGTTTCGGGTGCCTTTCGGGCTTGGGCTTTTGTCGGCCTTTCGGAGGCCATTGGAGGGCCTTGGCCGTGGCAAATCAAAACCCACACGAAAAGGTCGTTTGCCAGTGTCGCTCGCCTTACCTCTTTGTGCTTGTGGACAGCTTCAACAGGGGGCTTGCGCAGCGTTGATTTTGGTGTTTTATTCTGAGCCAGGCAACCCAGGTAGCATCCTCAACCTCATGGCCCGGAGGGCGAGCTCTTCTTTGGGCAAAAACGGTCGAAGGCGTTGGGGGGAAACGGTCCCAAGACTGACAGCAACAAAATGAGGGATCCAATGGTGAAGAAAACATGAGCAGCACTCAAAACCCGATTGGTCAATGCAGGGGGTTCTACTGCTTGCTTTAGTTGGAGATACTGTGAAGCCTATATTAAACCTGTACAGCTTTCGCGCCAGTAGAAATCAATCCTTCCAAAAGGTGAGACATTCGCATTTTAGTGCTTGCCAAGATGGGGGACCGCCTTCCGGACGCATTTTCACAGTGAAAAGGAACCCGCATTGCGCCAAAGATTTGGTCAGTCAGGCAGTTTCTACTTGGAGTGTGCCTCAAAATAGGGGGGACCCCCCAACAATTGCATCGTTTTTCCTTCGGTTTCCCTCTGAAACACCTCCGAGAGGTGTATCCACTCGGGCCGCCTGACGCAAAGCCATTGGTTCCGAGGTCATCCGGCCGCTGGATCTGGGCCTCGCGAGCCCTCAAAGCGGAAGGAGTTTCAAGCCCGCAGCCAGCACTGGGCCGCTGGCACGGGGCCTGGCTGGCGGGCCGGTGGTGTACGGGGAGCACCTCTATGCGACGCTTTGTGAAAGGCTTCGGCTTGGACTTGGGGTGTTAATCTGCTTTGGAGGCTTGGTACCCTACATAGTTGGCTAAACATGCCCACAGCGGCCATTAAATAATTGGACCCTCTATGTCGGCACAGCCTCTTGTTCAGTGAGTTTCCCACTTGTTCGCCTTGTCCCCTGTAGACCAACTTTTTTGAAGGGACAAGTTGAGCTATTTAGTTGGGGGGCGGGGGGGGGGGGGGCAGAACGGGCTTGGGGAAGCAGGCTTCTTGCTTATTACCGATGTTCGGTACGCTGGCCAATCCTGCACAAGGGGCCACGAGGGCATTTCAGCACCTGCCCAAGAGCGCTCGCAAGGAAAGTCTCTTCCAACTTCAACCTCCAGGCCTAGGCTCAGTGCAACTTGGCCACAGCCTGGGGGCAGGCGGCCGGCTGCAGTTGCACAATGGTCGCGGCAGCAGGCTCCGCAGCGGGAACTTCTGCATGAGAAGCATAATGTTGGCATGTGTCAGCATTGCACGTTAAAAAAGGGGGAATAGTTACAGTCTACCGCCATCCTCGGGCAATTCGGCCTTAAAGTGCCCCAGCCCATTCTGATTATTCAGCCCACGTCACGGCCATGTTTCAGGCAGAAGTCCGGGCCTCCAGTGGGTTGCCTTTGCCGAGCATTTTTTGTTTTTGTTTTTTTGGGGGGAGGTTCCAGTTTCTGTTTGGGGTGGGGGGTGGGGGAGGTTCCAGTGGATTGCCTTCTTCTTTTACTTTTGTTTTGGGGGTGGGTGGGGTGGGGAGGGCTTCCATGGTTCCCTTTTGGTTCCCCTGGGGTCGAAGTGGGTGGGATCGTTACAACTAAGTTGGTCTTCCAAAGTGTGGTGCTTGATATTGTTTGGGGGGCAGGGTCCACCTATAATATGCACCCCAACAAACTATGTAATCTATATATATATATACATTTATATATATATATATGGATATATATATATATATATATATTTGAAAAGAAGCCTGAGAGCAAGGGCCAAGCATAGGTTCACATATCCGCCTTTACATTTGGGATACTTTTGGGTAGGCGCAAGACTCTTGGTAGATCTGGACACCAGGCTTGGTGGTTTGGCGCCTCGCCAGGACTTTCTTTTCTTCGCGGTTCGAACTGCATGTGTTCTTGTTTTTGTTTTTTAGTTCTATTCATTTGTATTGGGGGGGTGTCTTCAACAAAAGCAAAGCTTTTTGCTACCATCTATTGATGTGTTTCTTTGGGAACTGGGGGCCAAGGGGACGCCTGAGGTACGTCAGTGGGTGCACGCGCCATTGGCAAAACGCTCGCGGCAAAAAGGTGTGCCCTTTGGGAGGGACATTTTCCGGAAAGGGTCAAGACCATTTTTTATTTTATTTTATGTATTACCATTGTAAGCTTAGTATAGGACTTGATGTAAGTGGTATGTAACACCTATACCCCCATCCCTGGAAAAGCCTTTAAGCTCCCTTCGTGTCGGTAGAGGATGAGGGCAAAGTTTTTGGGCGAGCAACACCTTGGCGGGTAAACCGCTGTGATTTGTTCCGCAGGGTTTAAGACCTGGCAGCCAACCGTGGCTGGATTTGCGCGCAACCTCGACAGCTCTCGATTTATTCGTAAGTTCCCCTCGCTGGGTGCCTACGTAGTCATTGCAAGTAAACTAGCCACACACCATGGTTGAACTTTGTACTTGTCCCCTTGCAATTAAGGGCATCCGCATCGAGCCTCCATTTTCCTGGCAGCCCTGCCTCTATTGCCAGGGCAAAGGCGAGTTCCGCACCCCCACGGTCTCGAACCACAGAGCCTTGGCATTCGGGGTGGGTTGATAGGGGTGTGTCGCTTTCTGGGCCCCCTTTTGGTTTTAATTAGAGGGGAGCTGACAAGGTTAGCCGCCATTTTGGGGGCCCCGACAAAAGAGAGACAAGCACACATGGTTTCAACCCGGATTGAGCTTGATTGGGGGGTGCCCCCCGATTTTGTGGGATCTGGAGCACTTTTCAGGGAACCCTCCTAGTCCACGAGGATTGATTCATCGATGTGTGTATACACCACCAGGTGTGAACGGCAGCTTCGGTGTTGTTTTGAGTTTCCGCCTCGAATTTAGGTAGTTTTTCATCTAGTATGAAGACGGCTGCCGTACTTGTTGGCCTTTGGTAGCTGGAGCTCAAGTAAGGTTTGAACCAGTTCCGGGGATGTCCGGTTTGGACCGAGGAGAGGAGTCGGTGAAATGGAACCACCTGGAGAAAATGAAGATCAAGCCCGGGGATGCTGGGCGGCGAAAAAGATCCGCGGGGCAAACTGTTGGAGATGGGTCTTCTTCTCATAGGGGTGCCACCCAAATGGGACGTTTTGAAACCAACCCACCCACAAAAGAATCCAGTCAAATCAAACGCACAAAGAGGCACAAACATGGTCCTATCATGGATGCCTTGTATTGCAAGGGAGCAAGGGGAACCCGGCAAAGTCAACCATGGTTTGCTTGGCTTACTTGCAGTATTGAGGGCGTTCGCCCTACCCTCCCCGGCTGGGAAAAACCACTGTGCCCCCTTTGGTTTTCTCCAAATATGGCGAGGAGGAAACGGGGGGGGGAACCCTGTGATGGAGTGCACAGTCCGAAGCCTTTGTGGATGAAGACTTTTTGCACTTTTGCAGACAACAGGTATTGGGGGCGGGGGCTGGTCGGTTGAGGCCAGGCCGAGGTTGAAATCCACACGACGTGACGTCGCCCGTGTTGCTGCTTCTTTCAGGGCTGGTTTTTGGGACGAACCTTGGCTTGCTTCCCTTTGCTTAACTTTCCCTTGACAGTTTTCAAGAGAATCTATCACCCTAAACAGTTGGAGGGTTGGATTGTTTCGGAAGCAATTGTTCAAGTCTGCAAAAGGTGATCGATCTGCTTGGTTCCTGGAATCTACTGACCACTGACGACCACTTACCACTCGACCAATTCCCAGCTCAGATGAGCCTGGGTAAGCACAGCTACGCAAGATTAGGGTAGCCACTACATTAAATATACAAACGACTAAGTTGCACACCTACGTTGACCTTCCAAGGTGTCTTTTTTCTGCCTTGACGAAAACTGTTCTTGGCGAGGCGGCACCCTTTGTGTACCTCTAACTACACCTGCGTGCGTAAGGAGTGAAAGGGTGACTTGACGACAAAGCGACTCTTCCTGCCCAAGGGGTGTCTTACCTACCAAAGGGCATGCCCCAGTTCAGATAAAATCCCCTCAGTCAACCACTTCAACCATATTAACCAACAGGGGCACGCCACCTCAACTAATTTTATCACCTAAATCCCTAAATCCCAAATTCCCAAATCCCAAAATCCCAAATTCCCAAAATATAAATCCCAGAAATTCAAGTCATAAATCTTACAATTTAACTTTATTGTAAGGTTTATGGGTTAAAGTAATAGTCAGGCAATGTCCCATCAATCCAGAACTCATTCCCCATCAATCCAGAGCTCAATGCTCCCATCAAGCAAGCTCAATGCTCCCATCAATCCAGAGCTCAATGCTCCCATCAAGCAAGCTCAATGCTCCCATCAATCCAGAGCTCAATGCTCCCATCAAGCAAGCTCAATGCTCCCATCAATCCAGAGCTCAATGCTCCCATCAAGCAAGCTCAATGCTCCCATCAATCCAGAGCTCAATGCTCCCATCAAGCAAGCTCAATGCTCCCATCAATCCAGAGCTCAATGCTCCCATCTCCAGAGCTCAATGCTCCCATCAATCCAGAACTCATTCCCCATCAATCCAGAACTCATTCCCCATCAATCCAGAACTCAATGCTCCAATCAATCCAGAACTCGTTCCCCTTAACCTTGGAGAATGTTCCCAACCCCAACTCAAATTCCTTAATCCACCAAACTCACCAAAATCTCACAAATCAATTCAGCCGGTATTTTGTATAAATCTTCCTGCTTATGTATTACATAATTATCCCCCCATTCTGCTTCTGGCAGTTGTTGCGCAGTTTCAATATGTTTATGATTCCGTATTTTTCCACAATCTCTATTACATAAATCTCTAGGGTTCCAATTCGTAATGTTATTCCAAAGTCTAGTGCGTTTTCTGTAATTAAATCCATATTTGCAATAATCAACATCTTTAAAATCAAACTCATTCATAAACTCCTGATTTTTTAATAATCCAGTTTGAGGATTTTCGATTACAAAATATTTAGGATTAAAATATTTGATAATCTCAATAGTTTTTAAAACTATACTATTAGCATATTCAATATTCCTAATTCCTGTCGTTTTTGCTTTGCTGTATTCGGTGCACGGGGGTGATGCCCAGATAAATGAGAAGTGTGATTTATCAAACTGTTTATAGTCCCATTCAAGTATATCACAATTGATATCAGCATTTTTCAAGTCTAATGAGATGACATTATAACCGAGTGACTTTGCTATGGTTCCTACACTTCCAGTTCCACTAAATAATTCTAATAAATTCATGTTTATTAGAATGATTTAGATAATGTTTTAGAAATATACATATTTATCATCTTCCTTAATAATCTTATAGTATTCTAATGTTTGTTCTTTTGGACTTTTGATTTGTCCCTTATTTAACATATCGCAATATTTTTTACGCTTCGTGTCATAATCACCGCTGGGTCTGCCTATCCCTTTCTTTTCAAAGATTTTGTCAATCTTTTCCTTCTCTTCATTGTTATCTTTTGGTTCGTTTGCCTTTGCATCAAGTTTCTGGTCAATAGTTTTTATCATCTCGTACAACAGTTTAACATTTTTACTAACTGTCATCATCTTCTTTGATAGTTCAGCAATAGTATCATTTTCAACTTCAGACATTTCTATATATATTTATTTATATAATTATTTATTTAAATATTTATTTATTTATAAAATTGATTTAATGTAAAATCTACTCTTTAAATACTATGTTATTACCCTATTAAAACTAACATTGACTAAATGGTCATTTGTTTCTATTGTCATATCTCCGTCCTTCTTCTTCACTACACTCATTTCTTGGTCTTTCTTCTTGACTGATAACATACACGGAATACATTTAATATTAACACCGCCTTTTTTATCTACTATTAATTCATTTTGAAAGTTCATAATATGATTACATTTATCACATTTTACTTCTCTGCTTACACCTAGTGATTTAACACTTACTGTTGTTTCTTTCCGAGTTTCAATATCTGGCATTGGTCTTTCATTATCTAATATTGAATTTGATTTACTCTTTTTCTTTTTTCCCATTTATATTAATATTTACATTTTTATTTTTGATATATTGTATTCCTAATTTTATTAATTCTAATGAATAAAAACAGCATTTTTTAATTTTATTGTCAGTTATTATCACTTGTTCTATATTCTCTACTTCATCTATTATATCAATATAATCTGTATAACTCCTTTTCATATTAAATAATAAGATAAATTATTTTTTCATTTCTGTCTTTCTTTTTCTTGTACAACTTGATAGAACTTGATAAGTTCTATCAAGTTCTAGAACTCTAGGAAAATGGTTTTTTTCCTAGAGTTGTACAGTTTTTTCATTGTATCGTCTTTATTCCATCTATATTCCTCAAATTTCTGATGATGTTTTGAATTTAGATGTTTAAATAAATATTTGTCATCATACGTTTTACCACAACTGCAATGGATAATAGTCATATAAATAATAAGATAAATTATTTACAATTAATCTTATTATTTTCATGCATAATAGAATATTGGTGGGGCACAGCACTTGGGGTTTTCATTGCACACGCGAGCAAGACACAAAACTAATTATCTTCAATGCTTATTGATTGAAGCAATGGAAAACCTGTTCCATTTTTTCATTGATATTTGTCGTCATCATATCATGAAAAAACGATGTTCCATTTAATATTAAATAGAATATTTATTTAAACTATTTTCTTTAGTAAGTTTTACTGCAGTTAATATATCAACATCTAGAATATTATTATTAATAACTTCTTGTACACTATTTATCATTTCATTTGTATACATATCGGGATAATCTTTCATAAAATTCAATAATTTATTATAATTTAAAGTATCCTCGTTTTCGATTGATGATTTAGGTATTATATTCTTTTTGTTATTAATTATCGATAAAAACGTTAAAATCGTATCATAATAAATTTGACCAGTCTCTGGAACTAAAACATCACCGAATTTATATATATTCTGAATACTAATAACTTCATTTGGATTAATAGATATTCTTGTCATTATGATATAATTATATTATATTTTATTATTTTATAAGTATTTATAATATTATTTTATTATGCCTGATGTAAAACCAATTGATGAAATCAAATTTGACTTTAAGCAAAGTAAGCACGAGGTCGTCCCTAAATTGCCGATGAGAGCGATGATTGTAGGGCCGTCAGGCTCTGGAAAGAGTACGCTACTTGTATCAATGATACTTGATATTTATAGAGGAGCATTTGAAAGAATTTTTATCTGGTCCCCATCTGTAAATTTGGATAGTATTTGGTTGCCTGTTAAGAAATACATTAAAGAAGGTTTGAAAGTAGATACTGATACAGAACCGTGTTGGTGGGATGAGTTCAATGTTGAAGATTTAGAAAGAGTTATAGAAACTCAAAATAAAATAATTGAATACCAGAAAAAACAAGGAACGAAGAAATTGTTTAATATATTAGTTATATTGGATGATGTATCTGATAATCCAGCAATAACAAGAAATAACAAATTGTTAAATTCTTTATTTTGTAGAGGTCGCCATAGTGGAATATCAACACTTGTCAGTCTTCAAAAATCATCAACCGTGCCACCAATCATTAGAGTAAATATAAGTCATTTGTTTTATTATAAAGTTAGAAACTACAAAGAAATTGAAATATTGCAAGATGAATTATCAGCAATTGTTAGAAGCGATAATTTACACGAAAGCAAGAAATTAATTTATAAAATATATGAAACTGCCACTGATGAACCGCATAGTTTTTTGTATATTAACCTTTTAGAAAAGAACCCAGATAAAATGTTTATGAAAAACTTTTCACAATATTTGAAAATAACTAATCAATAACATTAAATTTATTGTTTAATGTTTTTGATTTAAATTAATGAAGCGTTGCATAAATTCAACGCAGGTAATTTATATATTAGTTTGTCCGATTTTTGACTTTCTAATTTTTCTATTCGCGCCACACATTCTTGAATAGATTTAATTATTAAAGTATCCGCTCTTGTTTTTTCATCTACTCTTAAATTCTTAATGTCTTCCATACTGTTATTTTCATCGTTTTTACTTTGACCAATACCCATTATATATTATTATTTAGATTGTTTTTTTCAATTCCTTAATTTCTTTTTCTAATTTTTCAACTTTATCTATCACTTCCAGTAAAGCTTTATGTAATAATATTGGAACTTTTGTATATTCAATACCTAAATATTCACGTTCGGTATGAACTACATTACTAATTTCTTTCGGAACTGCTTTTAATAAATCATCAGCAATATAACCTATATGGATTGCATCCTTATCGTCTCTATCTTTTCTTTTGAATTTTTTAGGTTTGAATTTCTTAATCATACTAATACAATTACTTTTAAGTAAATCTACATCATATTTTAATCTTGCATCGGAATTATCTATTAGACTTCCATTTATGGTTACAGTTCCGGCAGTAATATCAATAGCATCGCCCGAAGCATCTTGAATATCATTTACAAATAATGTTTTTGTGTTAACAACTGTTACATTTTCATTAAAAGTCGATGGAGCATTATTTGTAAAACTTTCAGTATTTACTGTTGTTCCAAATGTCTTATCAATAGATAATAGAACAGAAGGAGTAGTAGAACTATCAGCAACTCTAAATGCAGTGTTAGAAGTTCTAAATATTACATCAATTGTAGATAAACTAGTTCCATCGTAATAAGTTGATATTTCACTTGTTCCCATCTTTAGATCTGTTCCAGTAGTCATTGAAATATTATTCAAAAATGAAACCGTTGTTAAATCAAATGATTGAATGGTATTAGTTGCTAAATATGCATTTTGTATTGCCATATTAGTATCAACAGTTACTAATGTCCACCATTAGGTGCTATATGATTACTTCTTAATGCTCCATTAGTTTTAACATAAATATCATCAGCAAATAAATTACCCATTACATCAGCAGTAGAAGTGTTAAAAGTCCATCCAGTAGAAATATTAACTGCTCCAACTATATTAGATTGAACAGCGGGTCTCCACAAATAAATCTAATTGAAGAATTAGCATCGGTATTCCTCATATCAAAAGATGAAAAAGAGCTAACATATCGATATAATTCACAATTTGTATCAATTGTTAATTTACCATCAGTAGCAATATTAACATTATCACAATTAACATCAGCATTCGTATAAATATTACCTAACACATCAACGGGCTTACTAAAAATAGTTTTATTCACCAATCCATCACACATCATATATTGATTACTGGCATTAGTAATATCACCAACGCTAACAGCAACAAAATTAGGATGATGTATATAAAAACCTTCTGTTGCATCTGGTGTATATGTTTCTAAATATGGTTCTAGTCCATTTATTGAAGTATTGATATTATCAATTTTTGTTTTAATATCTGTTGAAAAATCATTATTTGTAAATAAATTTCCTTTCATATAAACAGCACCTTCGAAATATGATGTTCCGTGTGCTCTGAGCAAAATTATATGAAGTATGAACATTACCATTAATTGTAATTCTTGAAGCATTATTAGGTCTTCCAATAATGACATCTCCTGTATTCCATCCTAACCATAATCTATAAGGAGTAGCACCTGTTAGTCCTTGGTAAGAGTCTAACTGACATCCCCGTTTAAACTCGAGTCTTTGGTTACTAACTGCGTCCTGGATTCTAAATATTGGATTAGTATTATCTGTTAAACTAAGTATTAATGGAGAGTTTACTGTTTGTGCAGTTGTATTAACTTTGTCTAATTTTTGACTTATTACTGTATCTTGTGCGCTATCATTTGTAATTATTGAATTAATTGTATTTGTATTTCCCGTTATTAATCCACTTAATCCATCTGATTGTAAAACATAACGAGCATCTGAACCTGCTATATCTAAAATAGATGAACACGAAAATAAACCAGATACTTGTAAATTACTTAATATTGTGGTATTATGATTTAATATTATTTTATCATTTTGAAAAGTTGAAGAATTATTAATTTCTACATCTCCAAAACCTCGCTGGTTTAAAAAGATAGTTGAACCAGTCAAACTTCCATAAACATAACTGTCAAAATAATTATTATACATTTCAAAGAAATTGTTATAATTTCCAAATTCTGCTATTTTGAAAGTTGCAGTAGTTGTTATATTATGTATTAATGTATTATTTAATACTGATGTGTTTAACTTTTCTGATAATAAATTATTAGTTGTTATTTTATTATAGTAATCTGATTCATTAAATGAACCTCCATTCTCATGTAAATCTAAAATTGCAGTAATATGTGAATTTACTGTACTATTTAATCCTGTTATTAAATTAGAATTAGAACTAATATTATTAAAATTAGATGTTATAGTAGAATTTAAATTATTTATTAAATGTGTATTTGATGAAATATTATTAATATTTGTATTTATTAAATTAGTATTAGAACTAATATTATTAAAATTAGTCGTTATAGTAGAATTTAAATTATTTATTAAATGTGTATTTGATGAAATATTATTAAAATTTGTATTTGAAGTTATTGTCAGATTACCTATTAAAAATGTATTTGATGAAACATTAACTAAATTACTTGCTATTGTTGCTGTATTATTCATAATAAAATAAGCATTTGAACTAATATTATTTGATAATACATTAACTTCCGTCTTATTGTATGATTGATTTATATCATAAAAATTAGCGTCAATCTGTGCTTTTGTGTAAGTATCTACTTGGTCTGCTTTATTGTTGAGTAAATCAATTATATCTGATTGATTAGCATATATGTTTCTAATGTTTGTTATCCCACTTGTAGAATTGATTTCGCTAATTGTGTGTGCTACAACATTTTCAAAGTTTGTTAAATTTATTGAAGGCATTATATATTAATAGTAGAAAATGATAATATTTATTTATTTTTAATATTATCATTTTTACTTATTCTTAATCTAAAATCTGCACTCCGGCGTCTCTAATGGATAATATTTGTTCTGATACTAATGTTATATATATTGTATCTGGCATATTTGCTGTTACCATATTTCCAACAGGTTTAACTCGAATTAGAAGTTGTTGTCCAGCTTTAGTGTTAATTCCAGTATATGAACTATCGGGAACCTTTTCGAAATTCATAGCAAAGATAAACTTATCAACACGGTAAGCGGAATATTCAATTGATAAATGATGTTGATGGAACAATGGTAAATTTAATGCTTTTCGTAAGTAATAGAATGCTTGTGTTAATGAACGGCAAGGATACTCAGGATATAGTTTTGACCCTAATTGAAGTTGAAATTCTAAATCAAGGTCGGAATTGTAGTATCCACTGTCTTGATAATTCAAATTATACATAGGATGATAGAAATTGTTGTATTCTTTCATAACGTGAGTATCGCCTACTCCACTTTTGTTGAAACTGATGAACGCGGCAACTAGTTTAGATACTGAACGAACAACAGTAGTGTTAATTGACGACGAACCATCGGGAACTTGATTAGATTGACAAATATAAGTATTATACGTAATAGGTAATTCTTTTGAATCGAGGAGGTGAGCAACATATTTATTATGGAGGTCGTTGTCCAAGCTAACCAAATCAGTTTGAAGGAATGCGTTACTAATTGAGAACTGCTCATTTGTATGAAGGCTTGAGTCCGCGTTGCCACTTTCTGGAAACCTCGACCCGCCCGCTGTAACAACGCAATCGGTAAAATTTGAAACTAGTTCAAGTTCTAAAACAAGAGGACACGCTTTTAACGGGATATACTTATATTGATTGAATAAACCAAGCATCGGTTTAAATCCGACAACCATTTTTCTTCTAAAGCCGGGAATTGTGTAAGCGTCATATGCAGGACCAATATGACCCGATGCAGGAACTGCACGACGTGTGTTTAAATCATCATCATATCTATAACCAAAGCTCTGGGCGTCTTCATTGTCTCTTGCTCCTTTTGACATCAGGCAACTCATCATGTGATGGTTTCGGTTGTAATAATCAATGTCTTCAACTAGTTGATTACCAGCAATTAGTCTTACTCTTCTAAAAAAGGAATAAGCAGGAGATAAAGGTCTTAATCGTTTATTGTCTGACGTGTCAGTGTTTTCAACAGTGAAATAAACCATTACACTCTGAGGGTCTAACCAACTATTATCTTCAGCATTTAACGCTATTTTCAACACACGCTGACCAGATGAAGGGGTGTAGATATTACTCCCAGAAGGAAAAAACGAGACAGAACGCCTCTCATTTATATAACTTGCACCTTTATTTAATTTGAATGAGAGGTTGTCAATTAGAATATCTTCAGCACTAAAAGTTTCCATTACTATATATAATTTAATTTAGAAATAATTTAAACTAAATTGATAAATTTATACATTCATTAATTTCTAAAACATATTTTATATATGTTTTACAAATTGATGAAATTGTAATTTCATTAATTTCCAAATCATAATTAAGAATTATGATTTACAAATTGAATAATTTAGTGTAATCCTTTTGATTAGAATTATTATTATTTTTAAATATTTTCATTTTCTTTTTCTTAATCTTATCTTCAACTGGATTATTCCCTTTTTCTTTCTCCATTACTAATTCTCTAATTTCTTCATATGTACTTTTCTTATACTTTTTATTTTCATTCTTAATCATATCATCTGTTGTTTCATTGTCATATTTCTTATGTTGTATCATTAATATTATTATGATAATAAATTTATGTTTTTTCTTTTTACTATATTGTCAATGTCTGATTGAGTGTGATTACATCTGTTGTTGTCATTTAATAACAAGAACTTATTATTTGCGACTTTTGCTTTAAACAAGATAAAATTATAACAGTTGGAATATTCAAAACCTCTAAATATATAACATCCACATTGGCATTTTACATATGTTCGTTTATTATCTCTATATAAATCCATTAATCTTTGTTCAATTGTTAATGGTTTAAAGTTTGTTTCACTTTCTGTCAAGTTTTCTTTTAACTGATTATACATATATAATACTATATAATTATTTATTTAATTATTTATTTATTTAATTATTAATTATTTAATTATTAATTATTTAATGCGTGTTGGTGCTTTTTAGTTCTTTCGTGTTGGCATCTTGATTTTATTTGATACTGTCCTCCGCATATTTCACATCTATGACTTGTTTTAGTTCTGTCTTCGTTTTTTGCTCTATATTCTTTATCGTAGTCTCGCTTCTTATCTTTAGTCTTTGCCGAGTATAATCTTTTACTTGCTAATACCTTTTCCCGGTTTTGTTCTTTGTATTCGTTCTGTTTTGCTAATATTTTGTCCTTGTTCTTATAATAGAACTCTTTTTTGCGTTGATTTATTGCCTCTCGGTTTTCTTCTCTATACCTGTCTTTCTTTTGCTTCAAGATTTCAGCATTTGCCTCTCTCCACTCTTTTGATTTGAGTTTTAAATATTCTTTGTTCTTTTCCTGATAAACCTTTTTCATTTGTTGAATTGTTTCAAAGTTGTCTTTGTAATACTCTTCTTTTGAACGACCAGCGACAACTTGATTTAAAGTACCAATTTGTTTAATCACTTCACCTTCTCGTTTTGTTAATTCCTGATTGTTATTGCAAGGGTATTCTTCATATAATTCAATATAAAACACGTCATACCCTAATTCAATCATCTTCTGATAAAGTTTGACATGATTACAACTATTGCAGTTCATATTGTTCTTATGTTCTGCCATTCGTTTGTGTAACGGGTGGCAAGTTGAACCAACATATATATCTGTTGTAATTGTGTTTCTAATACAATATATTTTCCCATTTTGATAGACCATACTATGGAAGATATTTATAAATATTATGTTGTCTTTAAATCTATGTCCTACATAATTTTATAAGTTATATCATGTCCTTCGTCTTTTCCTTCATCGTGAAAAGAACTATTATAAGAATGAGCAGTTAAAGGGTTTAATGTATGGTCATTTGTTGTAATTGCTGACATATCAAAAATTGAAATTGGGTCAAATGCACTTCTAAATCTTATGTCGTCTCCATAAGTTTTTTTCAAATTAAATACAGGAGCACCATAAGTTGTAGTGCTAAACCTACCGTTGTAATTTTCATTCAAGGAAAGGGCAACAGAACCACCAAGAGAGTGCCCTTTTAAGAATTTAATGTTAGGATTATTCTTTATTACTTCTTCTGCATCTTGATATCTTTCACTGTATTTTGTAAGTCCAAAGGGTATTTTTGTTATATCATCCCAAATGTCTCGTAGTCCATTTTTTCCAAATGTTCCGCTTATATATAGTTTATTTCCGCTCACATATAAACCATTATTAGCATCATATGCTCGTTGTAATCCCTGAGCATCACTTAAATTATTTTCTGGATTATAACTATTTAATATTTTGTCAGTTTGTTTCATAACATCAGTTATTTTAGTTGTTTTTTTATAAGGCTGATAATGTTTAATTGTCCCATGCTTCATTTCATATATTAACTTTTTATTATTAATCATATAAATAAAGATATAAATTAATTTCTCAATTAATTAATAATGCTGACTTACAGCTTTGCTCTAAGCAACTTTTCATATAGAAAAGTTGACTTACGACGAAGTCCTAAGCAACAGAATAATTGTTAATTAGAAAATTTATTTTCTAATTAAAAATATATTATGTTGACATACAAAAAAGTTTATATTGACAGTGCTCATAGGATTAGTGGTACATCATCAAATTTCAAAGTTGAATTACCAGAAACATTACAAACAGACAACGGAGTTCATTGTTATATTCATGAAGTAACATTGCCTAACTCTTGGTATTCAATACAGTCAGGATTAAATAATATACTATACTTTTATTCTTCTCCACTAGTTCCAGATGAAGATAACACAAATGTCCATTATTTAGCGTTACAATTGGACGAAGGAGTATATACTGGCACAGAACTAGCGACCGAATTAAAGGCAAAAATAAATGGTGTTGTAGATAATACTAATTTCTCAAATACTTATGAAATTTCTTACAGTGTAAAAACTAATAAAATAACAATTTATTCAAACTATGCCGATAGAAAGTTCGCTGTATTAACTGATGAACAAATGAAACTAACATATGCAGATTATATATGGAATGGAAGTTTTAATGCTAATAACTTGCAATCTGTTAATGAAGTTTTAGGAAATTATCAAATGGTAGTTTATCAATATAATAATCCTTATGTTTCTGGTTTCGTTAATCTTCAACCCATTAGAAATATTTATATTCATTCTTCTCAATTGTCTAATTATAATCAAGTAAATTTAAGGACAGGCGATAGCACAGTTGTTAAGAAAGTGCCAGTCACAGCACCACACGCTGGTTTGGTATTCGACTCCGAGCTAAACCCTCTCGATTACTTGGATGTATCAAATAGAAGCTTTAAACAGTTAGACTTTTGGTTGTCTAATTCATTAGGAAATGAAATTAATTTAAATGGGGTAAATGTATCCCTGTCATTATTGTTTGTGAAAAGCGATATTATTTAAATATTTTCTTTTATTTTTCCATATAGAAAATATATAGAATATATTATATGTCAAGTATTGAGGTAGTAGATGTTAATAATGAAACTAAAACAGAAGAAGCACCTGTTAATAATGAAGTCGTTGAACAAAATGAAACAGTTAATGAAGAACCAACGCCAGAAGAAGTTAAACCAGAAGAAGTCACTCCTGAACCAAAAGCGAAAGCAAAAGAATTACCAAGAACTAAAAAAGAAGTTGAATTAGTAGAATGTGAACAATGCTCTAAAAAGATGACATTGAAAAGTTTGAGACACTCACATCCTAAAAATTGTAAAGGGGCAAAAACCGAGATGCTACCAGTTAATCCACAAAAGAATATTAGAAAGATACAACCAGAAGTGAAAGAAGAAATTAAGAATGAGATTAAACAAGAAGTGATTAAAGAAACTATTAAGAAACCCACGGCAACAGAACTATTAAGCCAACATTATGAAGAACTTAAACAAAAGAAAAAACAAGATAAACAAGAAAAAATAAACAAATTATCTTCATCAATGTTTTAAATAATAATCTAATTATATTATATATTAATCATGCTTATGAGAAGTCATAGAAATGTAGAATTTAAAAGGGCACCACAAGTTGAAAGAGTATATGATACTAATGACTTATGGGGCGTTGCTTCAAGAATGAATTATTTTAAACAAATGAAAGATAATATAGAAGCAAGACAAACACAAGGAGCATTGATAAAATACAGAAACGATTTAGCAGAAAGCAACAGAACGGAAAGTTATAGAAAGGAATTAGACAGAATAAGAAAAATATTGGAAAACTCACGCTCACCCGATGGAATACAAACAACAGAACAACTAAAAGCAAGAAAGAAACATTTAGAAGAAATGATTAAGAATATTTCAGATTAACTTATTTATTATTTAGATAAATAAATTATCTAAATAATACATATAATATGATTAAATCAATAAATAGATTGAATACAGTAGGACCAGTAAAAGTAGGTTCGTTAAAATCACAATTACATTTGAGACCTTCTTATGACGAGTTGTTAAAAGAAACATTAGTAGAAGATGAGAATAGACCATCAATTGAAAATGTGATAGACAGAAGGGCAACAAGATACAGGTTAAATCAATATGGTAGTCAGTTTGATAATAAAGATGCTTTGGATATTCAAAAGAAAGAAGAATTGAGCAGAAGAGAAGAAGTTAAGAAGGATTCATCGTCAGGCAAAGGAATATTTAAAGAAATTGGCGATACATTCAAACAACAAATGACATTCGTAGACGAAAGGTTAATGGAAGTGAACAGACAGAAAGAAGAATTTGAAGAAAGAATGAGACTTATGTTTGGACAACACGATGAAATGGCAAGTGCTGTATCAAGACAATCAATACCAGAAGGTGTGAAAGTCCATTCAATGGCGTCAAATCAAGAAGAAGGAGAAGAAGAAGAACCAGAAGACGACCCTATTGTTGATGAAGAAGAGAAGAAAGAGGGTAAAGACGACGATGATGACCTAAGTAAAGTTGAAGATTTCATGGATGAAATCAGAGGAAATACACCCTTATATTTAGCAAATGTTCCAATGGAAATGAAACGCATCATTGATAAAATATATAATGTCGGATTAATGAAAGATGATATATACATAGAATTCAACAACTTAATTAGCGAATTGATTGAAAGTGAAACCAACGTTAAAAAACAGGAAAACAAAACCAAATTGATAGATTTTTACAAAAAGCATGTATATAATAAGTATATGAAAGAAGAAAAGGCATCCTCATCGGGTCAAACACGTGATTAACAATAATTAATCTATAATATTTAATAATGAGTAATACTAAATATTATGGATTGAGAAGAAGGAAAACCTTTGATGAAATGCTTAAAGAAGCGATGACACACAGACTGATAATAACAACCATCCCAGAAAAACGGAGAGTAGATTTATTAATGAATGAAGTTGATTTTGACGAATTTGATTTAACGAATTATGGCATTAACAAGAAATATATGAGTTTAAACAATAATAAATATGATACTGATATGTTCCCGGTAATGACACTTGACAAAGCAACACAGTTTCCTATCAGAGAAGTCAAAGAAACACAAACAGACCTACCAAATGATAAAGAAACACAAACTGATGACATTGATTATACAGGTTTGATTTCAGACGGATTTTCAAAGAGTTTTAAAAGTAATCTTAAGAATAGGGCAGAGGCAGAAGTACAAGCATCCTTATTCAAACCTATTCAAGATGGTGATGATGCAGATGAACCAGACGACGACGACGATGATGATAACGGAAACAAAAAGAAAAAACCTGATTAGGATTATAGAATTTATGTTAAGGTCGGGTTTTAGTGTAGCAGAAATAATAATACATATAACTTATCAAACTACATTAACCACTCTACAAATTACTGAATTGACAGCATACATTATAGGAAATTCACTAATTACAACTTTTGATATTACTAATGGTATTATGAATTGGTTAAGTAATAATACTAATGAAGAAGTTGAGTTAAACACTTCTCCTCCTGTTAGCGTTAATAGTTCTCCACCTATCACTGTTAATAGTTCTTCAACACATACCGTTAATTCAACGTCGTCGTCAGAAGAAAATGCTAATTATGAAATAGCACCGCCGACCGACATTCCTATTCCTACTGATGCTGAAACCGATGAAGAAGATAAGGATAAAGATAAGAATAAAGAAAAACAAAATCTAAAATAAACAAATGAAAGACATAGAGTTAAAACCATCATGAAAATAAAATCATATTTTAAAATACTTACTTTAAAATATCATTTTTCAGGGGTAGAAACTAGGATCAAATTATTGCCTTTGTATTTTCTGTTGTAGTCATTTTTAGGAGGTTGATTTACTGTTCCTTCCTCTTCCTTTTTTCTATGATACCTTTGTCGGTCAAGTGCCCTTTTTCTTTCAAGAAATTCAGGGTCTTCTACCTTTTTCTTCTTATAATATAATCTGGTGAATAAAGCCATCTGTTCCTTAATCTCATCAATTGTCAAGTCATCAATATTTTTAGTGCTCATTTTTATCTTAATATATTATGGTAGTATTTCTTTAAGTATATTAAGGCAAAATATGAATTAATATAAATTCAATAAGGCGAATAAAAGAGTAATACGAAAGACACTTAAGGACATATTAACTATTATTAATATATAGACTAATTTATGACAAAAAAACGTATAGATACAAACATTCAAGACCTAAAAAACACAAGAGACAGGAAAAGGGGCAGTATTACCGCTCAAACCCTACAGAAAGTCAATACCATCATTGATTTTTATGAAGACCGCAAAATTGTTCAATTTGACACGGCAAACAAATTAATCAATGGCATCATTGCAACAAACGACAAGGAATTGAAGAAAGGACTGAAGCAATATGAAAAGGCAGTTGCCAAATACCAAAACATAGCACCCATAGGCGAGAGAATGAAACCAACAACTGAAAAGGCAGTCAGAGGCAAGAAGCTAGCAACAATCAGGAGAAGAATTAATGAAAAAACACCCTTACGAAGAATTCAAAGGATGTATAGAGACAACATAACGAAGGACAGAAAAACGATTGTTATTAAATATATTCTTTTTACTAAAGACGAAGGACGCGCTACAAAATCCGGTTTTTTTAGATTGAATGGTATTAAATACTACCCGTTGCTATATCCTAACGTTAAAAGGGCAGGCAACATAAAAGCACAGTGGGAGTTTATTACTAATGCTGTTAATGTTAAAATTACAAAGCATTTTGATAAACATAAGTTTCATAAACTGGTGGCAGTGATGAGAAGCGACCCAGCGTTTAAGAGTTTTACAGATGGCGAGGTTTATAACTACCTTGATTGCATCAAAATAGAAAGCGCCGACTTAGTTGATGAGGACGCAGTAGATTATGATATTTTTGATGATGAACTCACCGACGCTAAACATAACATAAGTATTCATCATAGATACATTCAAACCGAATTGAACCCTGACTGCTTAACATTGAAGGAAGCAATAAAAAAAGGTGAGCATATTGAAAATGAGTGCTGGATTAATACGTTGATGGAACACTACGCGGACACGCTGATGAGGCACAAAAGAACCAAAAAGAAGAATTTAACCAGAGAGAGGATATTAGAAATCATCAACAAAAGCGATGAAAACTTCAAAAAGCACGGTGCTTCAATCATGCAAATGGATGCTGTGTTTAAACAGTTTGACATCAAAGCAAGAATTTACGACATTGACAGCAAATTGATTTACAAGCATGACCCAAAAGACTTCTACAGCAAAAAAATGATTACTTTTAACGGTTTAGTAAAGAACAGTCATATTTACACATTGAACCACGACATGAAAAATCTTAAAGCAAACCCGAATGTAGAAGACGTCCATAAGCTTAAAATCCATAGCAATTATTACATCAGTAGCAGGGAGACACCCATCAAATATAAGATGATTGAAAATTTGGACGACATATTAAACTCAATGAGGAAGATGAATACAAGTTGATATTGAAAGACAATGATTTAGACAAGGCAGTTTTTGAACTCAAGCAGATAGGATATGAACCACAAATAGGATACACTGCAGGTAGGACAACTGAAGTCAAAATGGATTTTACGCATCAAATAGGAAAGAAGCAAAAGAAAGTTTATTATTCAATAGTAAACCAGAATTTTGACAGAGACAGAATTGATGAGGACATCGCAGTTGACGAAGAAGAAGTATATAATAACATCAGCGAAGAAATGTTTAAATTTAACAGAAAATTGTTGTGCGAAAACTACAAGAGTTATTATAATGAAGTTGATGTCCAGATTTTGGATGAATGCAGAACAATTGTAGCACACGGCATGATGAGAAGCAATGTAGGTAAGGAAGTAGAAACCGATGAAAGATGTAGCATTGACACATGTAAAGCATTTACACATCAAGGAAGCAAGATTAATTATATCCCGATTTTTAAAGAATTTGATGTGTGGAAACCTTACGATCACACTTGCGATTTCAACAGATTTAACAATTACACACTGTATTATGTTCAAGCAAATCAGGGCAACATCTTTTTTAACAAAAAATTTAATCTGATGTATGGTAAATACTTAAAAGAATTGGTTAAAAGAGGCGTTGTGATGAAAATACTATATTATAAAACACCGTCGCAAGTGTTGAAGGTAAAATACAAGAAAGCGATAAGCGAATTGTTTAAATCAAACATCAGTCCTGACGAGGAGCAAAACAACAAAATCAAGAAGACAATAGCAAATATTACTTTTGGACTAATGGAAAAATCATATAACAGAAAGTCAGTGAGTAGGATCTTTGACAATGTAGGGCATGCTTTACATCATCAAAGAACCCATGGAGGCAGACTGTATGTTTTGGATGATGAAGAATATGAGTGTTTTAATAAATGGCAACTATTAAACGATGATGAGTGGAGTATTGAACTCTCCGAAGATGAGAGACCATACTTCCAACATGTAAATGGTAGTATGACATTTCCTGAATTTGGTATCGATTGCAAAGTTGAAGACGGCAAGACTTATTACAGCGAACGGGGCGAGAAATATAGGGAAACTGAAAAGATAAGTAAGACTGCCAAATATTATGTTGTTTGTCTTACCGACCAAAGAAAACTAATGAACGGATTTAGGTATATTAAAGAATTATTATTACAAGGTCATAATTTTAACATGTATGAAACTTTTGAAAAACTGAAAGCAAATAGTATTAAAGTTTATGCGGTGAAAACCGATGCCTTTCATATTGCAAAGAAAGATGTAAGGAAGGCAAAGAAGTTGTTAGATTTTCATAATGATATTGGAGGTTGGAGAGTAGAAATAATAAAGTCTATGAACTGGAAACTGATTACAATTGGAAATTTAATGAGTTAGTAAAAATACCAACTTTTCAGAATGAAACAATACCGATTGAAGATGAGTGGGATGTTGAAAGCATCTGTAATAAGATTATTGAAAAAAGAAGAGTTATGATTAGAGCAAAATTTGCTGGGAGCGGTAAAAGTTTTATAGGCAAGTATATGGAAAATTTAGGACACAATACACTTTTTGTAGTGCCTCAAAATATGTTAAAACAAGAGATTGAATGCGAAGCGGTGACAGTAAATACATTCTTTAGTATTCCAGTTGATAAAGGGGATGACCTACCAAAGTTTGATTATTCAGATTTTGAATGTATAGTGTTTGATGAGATTTATATGTCCAGTCCTTACATATTGAACAAAATAAGGGTGTTTGCAAATAACAATCCTGACATCGTAATTATAGGTGCCGGTGATGTCAAGCAACTGCCACCGATTGAACCTTTCACTAATACTCAAAACGCAGGCGAATACATTGACAAATGTATTGACATTATTTTTAAATATAATATATTTTTAAAGATATGTAAGCGAGTAGGTGGTAAGGATACAGAAGAAGGAGAAAGAAACAGAAAGAAACTGAATGAAATCTATGATGACTTTTGGATTAAAAAGATGGCAGTTGAAGAATGGATAGTTAAGCATTTCAAATTTACTAAAGATGTTATGAATAGTGAAAACAACATAGCATATACAAATATTAGATGTGAGGCAGTATCCAATGAGATTAGAAAAAGATTAGGTAAAACATGCAAATATGAAATTGGAGAAATCTTAATATGCAGACTTTACAAAAAGGACAAGGAAGGAAAACTGAATGTTAATATTAGGTGGAAGGTTGTTAATAACGAAGGATACAAGATAACAATACAAGATATTAAGGATGCAGAGAACATTAGAACACTTGACATTGATATTGTAGATAAGCATTTTAGATATGCCTACTGTGCTACCACTCATAGCAGACAGGGGACATCAATCAGTGATAATATGACCATTCACGAATGGAACAAAGATTATTTAGTTTGTAGGGAATGGTTGTGGACGAGTATCACACGAGCGAGGGATTTTAACAATGTCTATTTTTACAAGAACAAAGAGGGAGATGAAGATATGTTCAAGAGTTTGGTAATCAACTATTTTAAAAACAAAGTTGAAGGATATAAACAGCAAGATAGAGTAGCAAAAAGAGAAATAGACGAAGAGCAATACATTGACGAAAACTGGTGCTTAAAATACTTCAAATCCTGTTGCCAAAACTGCGGAATTAAATTTAATCTAGATACAAGAGGAGGAAAAATAAGTTCTAACTTCACTGCTCAACGTTGTGATAATGAGTTATGCCACACAGTTGAAAACTGCACCGCCTTCTGTGTCTATTGCAATTGCAGCGCGTCATGAATAATTTTGAAAATGAATTTTTCAAAATTATTTTATTAACTTAATTAATGAGTTCAACACAAGAAATTATCAAGAGTGTATATTATGATAGAAGCGGTTATGGTTCAAAACAAACAACCCTCAAGGATGCTAAGCAAAAAGATAGTAGTATTACAATAAACGATATTAATGAATTCTTTAGTAAGAATGTAGAAGAAAAAAGAAAGATGAGAGGTGAAAATAGTTTTATTGCTCCGCATAGTTTCTGGGAATTTCAAGTTGATATGTTTTTCATTTCTAAAAATGATTTGGAAAATCAAACATTTAGAATTGGAATGATATGCATTGATATATTTAGCAAATATATGCATATCGTGCCAATTAAATCCAAGACACCGCCAGACATTTTAGCAGGAATGATGGAGAATATCAATAAGATGGGTGGCAAACCGAAATTAATTTATACCGACGAGGAAGGCAGTTTTTTTAATCAATCAGTATTAGATTATTTGAAGGAGGAGAAAATTGAATTACATAGAACTAGAGGTCATCCAGCATTTGCGGAGCGTGGAATTCAGACTTTTAAAGATCAACTGTTTAAACGAGTTGAAGCGGACAAGAAAAATGGAAAGCAGAATATCCAATGGACGGATTATATTTTTGAAATATTATTAACTTACAATAATAAGAATATTCATTCCGCAACTAAATTTACACCGAAGGACGCAAGAATGAAAAAGAATGAATTTGAAGTAAAAATGAATATTACAATGCAAGCAAGAAATACTAGAAAATACCCTGAGTTGTCAGTGGGTAGTAATGTAAAAATAATGAGGAAGAAAGGCATAAGCGAAAAGGCACATACCAGTCATTGGTTAAAAGAAGTATTTAAAGTAAAATCAATTGATAGTAAATTAGGGCAATCTTACTTTCATTTGGAAGGAAAAACTAGTCCTTATTTGAGACACGAATTATTGAAAGTTTAATATTAAACGAAATACAGTTAAAGAAAAAACGCCTTATATTATTAGTGAAATGTTATTTAATTATTCAAATTGCGAATGTTGTACAACTAAAAGGAATGATGTTAATATAACATTGTATAAGTTATTACCTGCTAATCTATGTAATAAAATAAGTGAATATAATGTATACTGCAATCAATGCTGTATAACAAGAGACCTTGAAAAGTTTTTTCTTGAAGAACATAAGGATAAGGGATATACAAAGTTTCAATTACAGTTAAAATTCTTTATGCGACACCAAGCAAGATTTCCTATACACTTTTACCAGAAGATTTCCAGAAAGTCATATGAAAATGAAATTGATGAATTCTTTAGTAATATAGATTTAATTAGGAGGTTTGGAGGAATAAACGCAATTAAACCATACAAAGCATTTGTCAAAAAATACCGTTATTTGTTTGAATGGATTGACTGGCATTTATTAGACAAAGATAAAATAAACGAAGTCTTGAACGAATTTAGAGCAACTAAATATAGTATATGGTATTACTACAACACTAAATATAAAGTATGTCTATTGTTGTATTTATTCTTTTGGGAATATATTTATTCAATAATAGGAAAAAACAATATCAAATATATATACATTGGTGATATAGATAAATATGTAGATTACATATTTGAAGACATATTGCCTGACCATTATTTTAATCCATAAACCTTACAATAAAAAACATTGTAAGATTTATGATTTCAAAATGACTTGAAGAAATAATAACTTAATATATTATAGTAAAATGAGTGATACAGTCGGTATCAATGCTAAAAATATATTGAAAGACAAATTTATGAGTTATAAATGTGATGACTGTGAAATGCTCAAATTACCAATTGAACGGGGTTTTGCAAATGGTGTTTGTAATAATATTTGTCAATATATAATATGCAATAATTGCAATAGAATTATAAAAGCAATTGATGATATGAATAACAAGGATATTGATATTATAAATAATGAAACTATTGATGATGATTTAGAAATATTTGTATTTATTGAAATGAATAATTTCTTAACTATAGAAGGATTTGATAATTTATTAGAATGTAACGACGAAGGATATAATAATGATTTTATTTTTAAGTATTATAGTATTGTAAAACAATTATACAATATGTCTTTTAATATTAAACGTTTAAAATACGTTGTATTGTTTGATTTTTTAAATGAGTTTTTAAATAATGAGTATAAAACTCACGAACTTAGATATACAATAAAACGTGCGATTGGAATAATGGGAATGTTTAGAAAACAAATAAAAAATAATTTTTATAATGAAACAACGTGTGACAAAATAATAGAAAGAATTAAATTAATAATTTAGTTTTAGGCGAAATAGTCCTAAAGAAAAAACACCTTATATTAATAGTGAAGAAATGAACGGTATTGAAATCAATAAGTATATTAATAAGAAATGCTACGACTGTTGCCACTTTAAAAAGGAAAATATGGAATTGTATAAATTAAATTTACCTAATGGAATAATAAATAATATTATTGATTATGCTTTGGGTGAAGAAGATTTATGTAGAACTTGTAAAACCTGGAGAGATAACCAAGCTATAATCAAATGTTTGTTGAGATTAAAAGGAAGACATAATAGAAATGTAGAAGATGACATTTTGATATTTTTAACTGTGTATAAATTACCACCTTACGTTTATGTTAAACAGTTTCTTAAAATCAGTAAGAAAAAATATGAAATGATTCATGATATATTAAGGATGTTGTGTCATAGTCAAAAGAAAGGAGATGATATTAAAGAATATATCAAATATTATATTGAAATTTATAAAAAGTTTAATGTTAAAAATACAGTGAGAGATATTAATATTATTTTTAAAATGATGTATGACATAAGTGAGATTTGTCAATTAAATTATTATCCTGAACTTAAATTATAAATTACACCATAAACCTTACAATAAAAAAACATTGTAAGATTTATGTTTTGAAATTATGGGGATTTTGGGATTTGGGATTTTGGGAAAATATATTTTAGGAATTTGGGATTTTGGGATTTAGGTGGTAAAATTGGTTGAGGTGGCGTGCCCCTGTTGGTTAATATGGTTGAAGTGGTTGACTGAGGGGATTTTATCTGAACTGGGGCATGCCCTTTGGTAGGTGTCTTTGCCCTGGCCTGTGCAACACCAAAACGGTCACTTTTTGCGAAGCGCCTTTCTCCAGGCCATATTATATGTATTTATATATGTATAGATATGTGTGTGTGTGTGTATGTATGTCATGTATACCTACATCTTTTTTGCAAGGACTCCCTGGTCTTCACCGTCTACGATGAGGACACGGGGAAGAGCGACGACTTCCTGGGCATGGCGACGCTGCGCTTCGAGGCATCCAGCGGCTGGGAGCTTTTGGTTTGCTTGTTGACTCAGTTGTTGGTGGGTGGTTTGTGGGTCTGACGGTTTGTTTACATGTTGCTGTGTGTGTGTGTGCGTGTGTGTGTGTGTGCGCGTGTGTGTGTGTGTGTGTCTGTTTGGTGGTTCGGTTGTCTGTTTGTTTGTTTGTTTGTTTGTTTGTTTGTATGGTTCTTTCTTTCTTTCTTTCTTTCTTTCTTTCTTTCTTTCTTTCTTTCTTTCTTTCTTTCTTTCTTTGTGTTTGTTTGTTTGTTTGTTTGTTTGTTTGTTTGTTTGTTTGTTTGTTTGTTTGTTTAGCTTGCTGGTTTGGTTGGGTCTGGTCTGGTCTGGTTTGGTTGGGTCTGGTCTGGTCTGGTTTGGTTTGGTTTGGATTGGTTGTTTGCTTTTTCGTTTGTTTGTTTGTTTGATTGTTTGTTGTCCATTCGGCACGCCCAGGCTCACTACGTCCCCCAGTCAATTTCCCAAGGATTCTATTGGGAAACACCCTCCTAAAATTGGCTGGTGGACATCAATGAGTCAATGAGTCAATCAAAAATAGCCTTGTAGAACATATCTACCAATCAATTTGTGCTCGTTTTTTGCTGGCTGCTTTCCTATTTGGGCGGAGAGCCATGGGAAGATCAACAAAAATGTCTGGTCATTGGTGGCCCTGATAGTCATTAGTCACCAGTAGTCACTAGTGACTGCAATCCAGCCTCACACTTCTGGGTCCATCAAGTGACGTCATCGAAATGACCACTAAACTGGTGGTTTAAATCAATTCAATCCCAAATGAGAACCGCTGAGCGCGAAACATGCTCAGCTCAACGGGCCCAGCACCTCGCTTCCTGCGACGTGGCTCAGCTGTGCAGGAGCTGGACTTCGAGGGCCGCCCGACTTGGCCGGCGAAGGGTTTGGTGAGGAACCAGCCAGCTGTGGTGTCCCGAATTCTGCGAAATACCTGCCCAGCCGCTATCGGTTTCACCCTGCAACTGGCGTTCTACCACTTGACGCTGGCTTCCCGAGAGTATCCCCCACAAACCGGAAACAAGGATTCCCTCAAAAGCTTCGTGGGCTTTTGCTCGTCCCCCCCCCCCCCCTTTTGGTGGGTTTAAAGGGAAACGCAACCACCCATTCTGGGGTCCCTGGTTAGTTCTCGTTTGTGGCGCCTTGGAAGCTATCCGAAACATGAACGATCAGGGTGCAGATTAGCTGCAAGACGCCAGACCCAACATAGTTTGCGCTGGGCACGAGGATAGTTGGTGCTTGGTACGACGCTGGAATGCCGGCCTGAGGCAAAATGAAGCTGGTCGACCAGAAGGGCAAAGCGGCCATCTCAGTGGGCTGGGCCCAGGAAATGGCCATGATTTGATCTTCTAAATTGTTGTTTTCCTGGGGAGGGAGCCGGAATGGAATAGACCATTCGCCACTTGAAAGACCCCCTATTTTCCACGAAAAGGATTGAACACCATGTAAGTTCAAGAAGAGACACAGAGACCCCTATTCCGCAAACAGGTTTGCCGCATTCTTCGCAATTTGGTTGTTCGATCCTTGGCTGCGACTTGGAAAGCAAGTTTTTGGACATAGGCCATCCAGGATCGCCGCGCCAAAGTTGTCCAACCGAGGCCATGCCTGGCAAGACAGGGAAAGGCGGGGTGAGCAATGACCATGTTATCGGAATCTTGGAGTCCGGAGGGCCCTGATCAGCGGAACCTCCTAAGACTGAAGTCAGGGAAGCCGCTGTTGCTTAGTATTTTGGCACTGCCCTCGAGATGAACCCGAGCGTTGCTGAGAACCCAGAAGCGCGACCTCTTGGCTGATTGGAGGGTCCTATTCCAGAGGATTTTTTTCTCGCTGGAGCTGTTTTGCAAACTTTGTGTTTAGGGCATTGGTAGTATTGTTGTTTTCGGTTTGAGGTTGCAAATGCAGGCACTCGTAGGGGGGACCCCAGCCCCAACAATCTTCGATGCAACTGCGGTTGTTTGTCGGAGGCTAGGCAAAAGATGCAGATTCTCAAAGTTGTCGCGTATTGTTCCTGAATGTTTGACTTCTGGCCAGTTGTTCAGTTCAGTTGAACCCTTGTCCCTTGTTCAATGGGTTGCCCACTAAACACGGCCAACCCCAAAAATAATGCACCAGGGTGAAAATGGATGACGCAAACTTCTTCAGGCGCGTTCCTGACCATCTCCGTGAAGGAGCTTGACTGAGCCGACTGCCACAGATAGACACAGCCGCCGATCCAGCTATGTGCTGGGAAGACAAGTGCGGCTTTCATTTTGGTTTCCCCTTAAGAAGAGGGCTTGCCCTGCAAAGACGCAGTTGGGTCCTGTGCCAGATGGCATATGCTCCGAAACTCTCTGGGCACGTACTTTTTCGGCACTGCACTGAGGGAAAGGGTTTAGTATTATTCAGAAACCTGCTGCAGAGCACTTTGCCAAAGTCCCAAATCGTTCGCCTCGACCCGGCAACCGCGGAACCGCGGCGCCGCTTAGGTGGCCTTCCTGGCAAGGAATCCCCACATGTTGGGGACGCAATGGGGACGCATTTCTTTTTCTCCGGGCCCAGTATTTTAACTCAAGTCTTTCCAGGGAGGCCGGTCCTGTCGCAGCCCTGAACTTGAGGGCTGGAGCTGAGCCAAGCAAAAAGGGCTGTGTGGGCAGGGCCAGGGACCGAACAACCCAGTCCAAGCCTACACCCTGCAAAGAAAGGTTACCAAGATCAAAGTCCTACATAAATGCTTTCGCTGCGTCCAAGCCGTGTGGCATTTTGCTGCATGGCTCACTTTGCAGCCTATACCACCTGTGAGTGGCATCTCTCTTGCCTCAGGCAAGGACGAGGCCCAGTGTGTGGTTGCGGCTTAGTACCACTGAGAGATCCCAGTGCCAAGTGCCTGCGGGAAAGCGCTGCTGTTCGAGGATGTCATGCTGTCTTGCCCTTATACCGGCCAGTCGCGGTTCGCGACTGGTGCGGTGGCGGGCCTGACTAGGCAGAAGCACTTCCCCTAAGCCACACTTATTTGGGTCTGTGAGCCTGAGGGGCGCTTAGCCAGCTTGAACTCCAAGTGGAGGAGGCAATGACGTTTACGGAGCCTCTCGCGAAGCCAGGAGGGATGGCACCTTAGGCAGTGGCTCTGCGCTTCCCACATAGCGCAGCAGCTTTCGCTCACTCACTCACTCCTATAAAAATGCTGGTTTTATCGGTTCCCGCTCGCAGGAGTGTAAGCCACAACTCTGACCCTGTCCTTAAACCCACCCGAAGCTTCCTCAAACCTCTTGTTGGTGCCAGTTTCTGCGACACAACAAGCACAAAGCTCTTAAAGGCAATCAGGTAATCATGGGCACGATCCTGCTTTGGCATGCTTTCTTTCCGCCAGGGTATGGATGCATACGCGCATGGACCTAGACAAGGTAGGTTGTGACAGGGCTTCCTTTAATTCCCTTTTTTGTGGTTCTGGACATGGGCCAATTTTAAAGTGAGCTTTCTCTTGGGGTAGTGTCGATTGGGAATGCGCAGGTGTGACACCACAGCATGCAACCACGCTGAGCATGGGTTCGGTTGATCATAGTCAGCGGTGCAACGGGTTTCCCTTGAAGTTATCAGAATGGATGGTCTCATTGTTTTGCTGTTGAATGAAACAGAATCTTCTGGTCCTTTGAGATGAACTTCCTGCTGGCTGTTGTGATGTTTAAAGGAAAGGTTGGTTGCTATGTGGCTGGATTCTTAGCATTAACCTTCAACTTTAGAGCCTCCAGCTCAGTCCGCCGACATTGTCCTCTCCCTTTTCTCCTTCTGCCTCTCTCCCTTGTCTCCCTTGTGTGTTCTGTCGTCCTCTCTCCCTCCCTCTGCTCCCCATCCTCCCCATCCCCCCAAGCCTCTCCATGCCCAGTCTCCCTCTCTGGTATGTATGTATGCATATATATATATACATATATGTGTATGTCTGTCTGTCTGTCTGTCTGTCTGTCTGTCTGTATGTCTGTCTGTCTGTCTGTATGTATGTATGTATGTATGTATGTATGTATGTATGTATGTATGTATGTAATGTATGTAATGTATGTATGTATATGTAATGTAATGTATCAATGTAATGTAAAGTAATGTAATGTAATGTAATGTAATGTAATGTAATGTAATGTAACGTATGTATGTAATGTATGTATGTATGTATGTATGTATGTATGTATGTATGTATGTATGTATGTATGTATGTATGTATGTATGTATGTATGTATGTATGTATGTATGTATGTATGTATGTATGTATGTATGTATGTATGTATGTATGTATGTATGTATGTATGTATGTATGTATGTATGTATGTATGTATGGTATGGTATGTATGTATGTATGTATGTATGTATGTATGTATGTATGTATGTATGTATGTATGTATGTATGTATGTATGTATGTATGTATGTATGTATGTATGTATGTATGTATGTATGTATGTATGTATGTATGTATGTATGTATGTATGTATGTATGTATGTATGTATGTATGTATGTATGTATGTATGTATGTATGTATGTATGTATGTATGTATGTATGTATGTATGTATGTATGTATGTATGTATGTATGTATGTATGTATGTATGTATGTATGTATGTATGTATGTATGTAATGTATGTATGTAATGTAATGTATGTATGTATGTATGTATGTATGTATGTATGTATGTATGTATGTATGTATGTATGTATGTATGTATGTATGTATGTATGTATGTATGTATGTATGTATGTATGTATGTATGTATGTATGTATGTATGTATGTATGTATGTATGTATGTATGTATGTATGTATGTATGTATGTATGTATGTATGTATGTATGTAATGTATGTAAGGAATGTAATGAATGTAATGTATGAAATGAATGCAATGGATGAATGTATGAAAGACGTCCAAAAACATGGAGTTTTCCAGATTTTCGGCAAAAGGATGTAGGAAGCCCAAGCCAGCAAAAAAGCCGGCAGGGGGAATCGAGCCTGGGACCCCTGTTTTGCGACACCGGCTCCCCGAAGACTACGTTTAGTGGAACGTCATCAAATTGCCGCGCGGACGGGGGGGGGGCGACCGAAAAACCATGCGTATTTGATGTATCCCGGGGGGGGACTAAGGGGGGGGTTATCTCCTCTATCCTCTCTTAGGTATCCAATAGTCCTCTCTTTGGTATCCGACACGCCGAGCAATGTCGGCGGATTTCTTGGAAAATGTGTGTTCCCCCACCAAGCAGCAAAAGTTAATCTTCGTGGGCAGGGGGCCAAACTGTCCAGCCTTTTTCCCGTTTTGAGATTGGCAGAGATCAGTGGGATGATGTTTGAAGGGGAAACAAGCACTCCTTGAGTTCCAGGACATGAGCAACCTGTCGGGAAGACACTTTTTGTGGTAGCCGAAACGGCTCAGCCAGACTTCTTCTGGCCCATCCACTCGTAGGGTCACCAGCACCTCAACTGCTTTTTGAAAAACAAACATAGGATTGCAGCCCGGGTGGAAGTCTAAAATGGGTTTGCCTCAGCCTGCAGCCCTTGGCTCTGAGGCTGTCAGAGGTGTCCGAGGTGGGCCTGGGGCTTTCGCATTTTTGCGCGGAGGGGGGGGGGATGTTGGTGGGCACTTAGATCAGGTCGAGAGTTGCTGCTGTGGTGCATTTGCCATGCGGAAGGCAGCTATTGACGCTTGCCTCGAAGATGCCGTGCTTGAGGTTTGTTTGGGGGGAGAGGGTTGGGACACATGTTTCTGCCTGCACTCGGTTCAGAACGGCTCCTGGGTGGTCAGCGGGCAAGGCCGCAAGTGGTCAAGCTCAGTTGCTAGCAGTTGGCGCTTTTGGCCCAGCCTGCGACAGCTTCGTCTTTATATTCTCGGGCCTGTTGCCCTCGCATGATCAGCGGCAAACTCGTCCGGCGCCAAGCGACTCACCCAATAGGCGGCGCGCTTCCCTAATCCTGAAGTAAGGCGCTGTTGATTCCTCGCACCCACTGACTGTCCTGGCAAGATAGCCTTGTTTTCTTCTTTCTTTTTTTGCGCCGCTCAGTCGCAACATTTTGAACGAGAGTATAACGTACCAGAAAACTTGTATTGTTTGTTCCTCATGAGCCCCAGGTGGCGCGGCGGAGGGAAATCAAGGCGTCCATTGCCAAGCGCTAATTGCCTTGGTTTCCAAACGCGCAAGCTTTTTTGTGCAAACGAAGTTACTGAAATGGCGGATTGACAACTCAAACGAAGGCAGGAACCGTTCTGAACCGTTCCTTAAAAGTGCGGAGGCCTGAGCCGTTCTGAACCGTTCAAGTTGCGGGCGTGCGCTAACCCATCTTGGTTCAGAACCGTTCTGAGCTCCCATGCGTGCACGGAGCCGTTTTGCACCGTTTTCAGGGGTGATGCCCGCGCGAAAGCACGGTTCTGAAGCTGTCGATGGCAGCCAAGTCATGAACCTCAAGTGCTGACATGTGGTCACGAATGTTGCTTCTACTGTTTGATCCGCTTGTTGCACGTTGGCAAAGGCAGCTGTTTTCCGCTAGCAAGACGAGAGCAGGGCGCGAGCGCAGTACCGTGCGGTCACGTTCCCACTGTTGTGCCCTAGGCCCTAGCCAGGCATAGTGCTACGCTCGTGTGATGCTGGCTTCATGCTGCTTGGTAAGTTGACTGTGATTTGCGAAATTGTGTGGCCTTTTGTTTGTGTGCTACCCTGTGGGCAAGTAGTGTTGGCTGCGTCTGGGGTTGGTGTGTATTTGGGCCGTGGGTTTGCTGCAGTGGCAAGGCTAGCTTGCAACTTGTGCTTTGACGCTGGCCTTTACATGGCTTTCTGGGTTCAGGGCAGCTTAGCACACAAAGAGGCCCCAGTTTGGTCTAAGACGCATGCTTCTGGTTTGTTTGCGTCGGGGCTACGTGTTGCCCGGAAGCATGCCTATCCGTCTGCTTAGATTGCCATTTGGCACTTCCGGCAAAAGCTCTAGGATTGGCCTAGGGTTGGTTCGGGGTCGGTTCAGGGTTTGTTTATATAGGCTTGGTTTGTGGTTAGGGTTGGTCTAGATCAGCAGCTTTGGCGACTGTTTTTATTGACATGCCCGGTTCGCAACTTCTGGAGGGCCAAAGAAACTACCTATTGAGACAGCTTGCGCAACTAAAGCCGGATAAACTTGGTTTGAAGGCATCGGAAAGGATGATAATCTCCACAGCCGTCATACAGGATTAGCTCTTTTTGCCAGGGGTGCCAGCATTTGGTGTAGTTTACCCTTCGCAATCCATGCAATCGCACAGCATATTTGCTCCAGTTGTATCGGTTGAGGCTGCGCTGATCAACAATTCGGACATGTGTGCATGTTCAAGATGTGTCTTACTCTCCTCAATGACTTGTTTGCCCCATCCACTAAGAAGTGACCGCTGTTGCCTTCCGCATTGGCTCGAGACATGCGACGGGCACCCCGCCAGCTACGTGACACCAAGCGAGCCCACAGCTTTTGGAGCTCTTGGATTTCCCCAACCCAAAAAGGATAGATCGAGTTGGTGGGTTCCAAAGGTGTGCCATCTTTGCACAAAAGGAAATTGAGACCCCCGCGGGCTTGTTTTGAACCTGCGCTCATGGCACCCAAGACCAAGGAGAAAGGTGGAGGCCGGGGTGCGATGTTTGGAGCCATTGCTTTCTGCACTTAACAAATCGAGATAATGCAAATATCCTTCCACCAATCACCATGGAACCTGACGTTCGGGAAATGGTCCCTTTAAAGGGAACATTGTCTTCCAGTCAATTAGTTGAAGGGCTGTTCTCTGATTTTCTGGGGGGGAGTCTTCGCCTTTGGGTTTCTTAGGCTAACTCCCCGCAGGCAAGGGCAAGGGCAAGGCCAAGGGCAATTCGGACACCGCCAAGCGCCTCCAGGAGTGGCTTTTCGAGCCAAACTCGCAGACTTCCCCCTTTTGAGTTGGTGGGGTTAAATGGGGCACAAGCTCACTTGCTGGGTTCTTGGCTTTTTAGTCACTCTAGAGTGGTCTTGACCATTTTATTGGCAAGCAAACATTTCGGACTGTTCCTGGTCAATTCACCGAGGAACCCTCATAGATGTCTCGTTGTGTGGAACAGGGAAAGCATGCTGGCAGGCCACTAAGATTGTCACAGGTAGGTTGCGCCTATACATGGGGGGCGAACCTAGAAGGCAGAGTTCTCTCAACTCCGCATTATCATCACCTTACCTGCGGACAGAAAGGGTCATGCCATCTACTTGGCGAAAATCACTTTGGGCTGTTTCCCCTTCAACCTGAAAACAGTTGTTTGGTGCCTTTTGCAGCAGGTGTGTGAATGAGGTTTGGTCAACATGTCCGTCAGTCTATGCTATATTTGAGCAGCGCCAAAACCCTCTCCTAACAAGGCCTCGCAGAAGCTATCACGCAGGGCGTGACTCGGGCGTGACGTCCATTTCGGGCTCGTGAGGGTGGGCTGTGCCGGTCATTGTGGATAGCGTCAAGTCCAAAAATGCAGGCAAATTCCGCGAATCTCCGCAAAAGCTCCACTTGGCCCATGACGATTGGATTCCGACATCCTGGAAGCTTTGCTTCCTTGTAGGCACAGCCACCGAGCGATCCTTTACGGAGTCACTTGCCTGCGAAAGTGAAACTTGCGGCCGCGAAAAGCATCGCAAAAGTGGTTCGTCAGTAGGGGGTTTGATGCAGCTGGTTTTCGGCACCGCTCATTCGGGAGCCACAGTTGGGGACTAAACTTCACCAACGCCAGAATGCGAGTCCAAGTGTTCACATGTCATGTCGGAAGAAAATGAAGTAAGCTTGACCATGGCTCTTGGCTCACAAAACAACTCCGCTGCCTGGATCCGCTCGCCGGTTCTCGGAGTCCTTGGGGTGTGGGGCACCCGCTCCGCGGAAGCCGCAGTTGGCGAGGAGCTGGACGGGCACTCGGTGGAGGCGGAGTCCAACTTCGAGATCTTGAGGGCCCAGCGGGCTCAGGCGCGGAAGGGGGTCAAGACCTTCAAGGACATCCGGGAGAATGAGGGCGCCTGGCCTGGACGATGCTTTTATTTTTGTTTGGGCTGAATGAGTATTGGAATTCTGGGGTTCCCTTGTTTTGTTTGCAGTGTTTCCCGCATTTCGAACATGTTTGATCGATTTGGCTATTCCGAGGAGGTTTAATACGTTGATTTTTTGTTCAATCTCCTTTGCAGTTCTTGGCCTTGGTTTCTGGCTTTCTTTTCTTGGCTCCTGCTTTGGCGGCAGCATTCCTCCTTCCTTCCTTCCTTCCTTCCTTCCTTCCTTCCTTCCTTCCCTCCCTCCCTCCCTCCTTCCTTCCTTCCTTCCTTCCTTCCTTCCTTCCTTCCTTCCTTCCTTCCTTCCTTCCTTCCTTCCTTCCTTCCTTCCTTCCTTCCTTCCTTCCTTCCTTCCTTCCTTCCTTCCTTCCTTCCTTCCTTCCTTCCTTCCGCCTGCTTTTCTTTGCATGCTCAGTGGCACGCCTTGATTTGGCAATGCCCCGTTTTGCCGCTTCGCTTTCTGCCCTTGCTTGCTTGCTGGCTTGCTTGCTTGCTCGTTTGTTTGCCTGCTGTGCGTACGCGCTTCGCTTGCCTTGCTTTTGCTTTTGGCTTTGCTTTGGCTTTGCTTTGCTTTGGGCTTGGCTTTGCATATTGCTTTGCGACCACTGCTTGTTTCGTTTGGCTTTGCATTGTTGGGTGGCTGCATATCTGTTTCCGACATCCATGGTGGAGTTGAACACATGCACCCCCTGGCACACTTTGGAGGTTTGGAGATCCGAGGTGTCGATGAGGATGACCCCCTGAACAGCATCGACGACGGAATCCGGCTTGAGCCCTTCAACATGCGTCGCGAGATGCGCGAGGGGCACTTCGACGAGAGTGGCTTCTACGTGCTGAACAAGGAGGGGGAGATGCAACTTGGACGCCGGACCCCCACCCCTATTTGCGCCGAGGGATTCTACTTGGCCACCTTTGCTCGGCTATGGGGCGGTAAGGCAAATGGGGTTTGCCAGAACAAAGCCAGTCGGAGGCCAAGCCCTATTCCGGTAGACTTAGCCGAGTTGTTTGCCATTGTTTGCCCCTCAATGTTGCACCTTGTGAATGTGACTCTCCGCCCGAAACGACATTTCATGTTGACTCGTTTTAAGGGACATTGCAGGGGGGGTGGTGGCCGGGTTGGGCTTGGGCTTGTTACTTCTTGATTTAGTGTTGCCCATGCTGAGTTTAGGATTGCCAATACTTTATCTCAGACTCCCAACACTTAATCTAGTGTTGCAAATGCTAAATTTGTATTGCCAAAACTTCAGAATAGATTTCGAGTATTGGTTGGATGAGAGTCTTGCGTGACCACATGGCCCCCCCCCGCCCCCACACTCACCAAATAGCTAGCGGAAAACCATGTTCCCCAATTTTGGCATAAGATGTCTCTTGGTTTTCCTGCAAACCATCCAAAAAGGTGTCCCCTTTGGTAAGTTGACATGTAACCGCGATGACGACCCAGTAGGTTGAATCTCCAAAGACCTCTTATTTGGAAGATGAATGCTCCAGGTAGTGGGGATGTTAGCTGAACGGATTTGTTCATTGACTGGTTTCTCCAGCCACTCTTGACATCAAAGACACCCCAAAACAGTCAGATCAACGAGATTAGGGGCTTTTCTGGAGTATCCCCTTTTGTGATTGTTTGTTTTCTTAAGGGTTTTATATTATGAACAGATGATGGTTTGGGCACCCCGAGTTTTGCCACGGATCCTGGCACCCCATCCGCTGCAAAGTCCGGATGCCCAGAGAGAGCATGTTTCAGAGGTGCTTATTACTCAGGCTGCTTCCTGGGTTGGCCCCGGATACACTCGATATTCATGAACACGCGCGCAGTAGCAAAAAGGATATCTCACAATATTTCCCGAACACATGCCGAAACGATCCGCGTACGCTGCCTGATCTTCAAGCTATGCACAGCGATAATTGGAAATAGTTTTTGTACTATGGAACTTTCTGCTTTTCTTCCTTTTGGTTGGGGGGGGCGGGTGTTTCCTCAAAAAGTGAAGCATCTCCTTTTCACTGGAACACCGATGATTCAGCCATTGGTTTATGAATGCCTCAAATAAATATGTAGGAATTTCAGCAAGAATCCCTCCAAATAACATGGTTTTCCGAATTCTATCCACAACCTCTTCGAGGATATCCAGCCGGAAACTGTCTGGTTTCCCTTTAAACCACCCGAAAAGGGTACCAAGTCTCAAAAAACGGCGCATGGCAGGACGAGGAGAAGAAGGTCACGGACGCTTGGCTGGACACCGTGGACCAGGCCGAGCGCACCGCCACCTTCCGCGCCGCCGAGAAGCAGAACAAGGCGCTTGAAGCGAAACGCGGCCGAGCGGTGGGTTTTTTCAAGACGATAAACCACGATTGAGTGAGACGTTTTTTTTTTTTTTTTTTTTGGGCGGGGGTCTTGCACCACGATTGGGTGAGACACAGCCTGCGGTCAACTAGTCAACTTGCCGGGTCTGGTGCCAGAGATGGCCTCGTCATGAATTTCTGGCCGCTTTGTCTGCTTCGTTTCCATCTTCCGGCCCGGATCCATTTGGCGCCGCGCGGAGTCTGAATGGCAGGCCCTGAGCACTGCGGCCAACCGCATCTCGGCCATGGCGAAGAATCTGGGGCCGGACTCTGAGGGCGAGGAGGACTTGCCGGAATAATCAGGGGAGAGAGGTTTACCCCTCCCAGGTTGCCTGGGTGCCAAATAAGAGCAACCAAAATGTTTGATGATGCCAAGAGGAAGCCAAGCCTGACCCCCTAAAAAGTGAACTAATCAACCAAGCATCTCAGTTGTTCAAGCGTATACTGTATACCCCATTTCCCCATGTCATCCCCTTCCTCTCACAACGTCGGGCTTGGGAGGGCAATGTCGACGAGTTCCCTGGGTGAGGACTATCTGGGGCGTTCAGTCATACATACCGGCATCCCCTTTGATGAATCATGCGTTTTCAGGGGTTTTCAGTGACTTTGAATTGTGGTGACAGGGGGAGGGGGGGGGGTTGAATTCATCTAAAAGCCTTTTGCAGGGCCTCATTAGATTTCTCTTTCTAGAGCCAGAAGATCCAGTGAACATCACGGAGGTGTTGTGGAGTTGAACTTGCTCTTACGAGGAGGAGGAGGACAAAGAAGAGGGCGAAGAGGACAAGAAGGAGGACAAGGAGACGGAGATGAAGCCGGAAGAGGCGGAGGCAGAGGACAAGGACGCATTGGATTTCCAGGTGTTGGGCGGGGCATGTGTTTGGACAGCCAGGAACTGGCCCGTAAAGTGGAAACTAGCGCCTTTGTTCAAGCAACCTGAGGTCAAACTTCCAACTCCTTTTGACAGCTTCGGGGTTCTTGGTTGCAAGGATGCAGGCGTTCCTCAAATCGTCCCCGCCAGACCATCCTCTCAACAATGTCTAGTACGCGAATTGGTTCCGATTGTGCCAAAGGACGATCATGTGTGTTTTTGGCGCCTTTGATTTCGATCAAACCATTTGTTGGAACCCAATGGGTCAAGTCAGGGTGCTGAGATTCCCACCCCTTAGAAATGGAATTGGGGGACCCTCTACCCCCCTCGCCCTTATGATTTTTTGGGATGTGCTGAGGAGGATGAAGCGAAGGTCATTGACATCTTGGAGGAGTTGGTGGCCTTCCTGCATCCTCTGGAGACTCCCGCCATGGCCTTGTCTCGGGTCCGCCGGGGGGTGGAAAAGAAGGACTGGGTTTTGGTTTCTCCAAGCCTTTCCGAAAAAGATGGCCAAACTGGGGCAAAATGAACGACTTCAAACGACTTCCGTTGGTTTTCTTTTACCAGGTGCCAGGTACTTTGGAATTGTCCTTTCATTTGTCCTTTGATGTTCTCTTTGGTTTCTTTCCTTTTTCTCTTTCTCCTCGGTTACCTAGATTTTCCTTTGGCTTTGCCTGGGTCCAAGTGCACCACAGGAGGTGGCCTTGAAGACGCGCGCCCGGATGCGCCAGAGCAAAGCTGGCCCCGCCGCAACGACGACGGTGGAGCGGGAGGCAAAGGCGAAGAAGAGGGCCAGGTTCAACGAGTGGGGCTACGAGGAGCCGCAGGAGCCGAGTGCGTTTTGTGTTTTTTCTTGTTGCTCGTACTTGGGGGAGGGGAGGGGAGCAGGTGTTACTAGGGCTCTTGTTTTTAGAGGGCGGGACTCTGTGAGCGTGCGATTTTCGCATTTTGAATGGAATGTCGAGTTGACTTTGCTTGAATAAATTGTGTTTAAATGTTAATTGTTTTAAGTTTTGCAAAGACATTTGGTTGGAAAGAACATCCTGTGTCAATTCTGTTTTAAAATGGATTAATTATAGTTCAGACATATATATTGTGATGGATTCTTTCATTACAATTTGACTTTAACCTCTAATTGAATTGTAAGGTTCTATTGGGCAAGGAATTCTGGCCAAACTCTAAATTTAAGATACAATTGCCAGCAGGATTCGGAACAAGTATGTCCTATTAAAACCTATTTATATTCTAATGGGTTTTTAGAGAGCGACCGTTGGTGGAGATGTGCATTGAGTACCAACAACGCTACACCACACTCTGTTTTACGGTGTTTTCGGACCAACCTCTGAATTCTGTCCTTCTGAGTTCTACTTAATATCTTTATCAAATTCTATGCAAAACATGTTGCACAGCATTTCGTTTCCAATGGAATTGTCTTTACAAATCAGTAAGCTTTTAAGCACAATTTTGCCAACAACTTTGGGACCTGTGACTTCGTTCCTTCTGATTTCCTTTTGGAGTTCCTTTTTTATTTTTTGTGTTCGTTCTGTTTTTCTCTCTGAGCACAGGCCATAGAAACACAAGATGTGCACGCTCAGGGTGACCGGTTTTACTATGGCTGGTCCGCCTGGTTGGTTGGTGGGTTGGTTGGTTGGCTTTGGGTTTAGCAGTCGGCTGGTGATGTTGCCAGCCCTAAGAAAAACCAGCCCTACGAAAAAAGCCACCTCTCACTACTTGGGTCAACTACCATCTTACACCTTTGCCCTTAATTAAAATGATGAACAAAGAAAGGAATTTAATCCAAGCGTTTGGGTGGGACATTGATCAAACTACGCTTCATTTAGGTAAAGGCAAGCCAGGCAATATGTGGGGGGACCTTGGATGTGGACTACTTGCTGTATGTATTTTCGGGAGCGGGGATTGAACAACACTGCTTTTTCCCCAGCTGAAAGCTTTGACATCTGCCCTAATGAGCTGTGCGGTTCCGAGCAGCTTTCAGGCAGGGTTCCGAAAAGTTCGAGGCTGGTGGTATATGATGCAACCTGGGCTTTTGTCTTTTCTGCGGGCTCCAACCACCAAACGTGGGTGGGCGGTTTTGGGTCGGATCTGTGGAGGGTTCCGGTCCGGTTCCGGGGGCGGTGGGTGATGCTCTTGGCCTTGTGGTGTCAGAAGGCCTGGCACGAGGACGGACTTCAAACCAGTTTGCGCTTAGGCGGTCTGAATTTCTTGCTGGATCTGGGCGGGGGGCTGTTGCGTGTGCCATTTGTATGTGCCGTTTGCAGGACACGCCAGCAGCGGAGGTGAAGGAGGCGGAGAAAACGGAAGAGCCGGCGCCAGAAAAGACTGCAGAGGCGCCAGAGAGGACGGTGCCCGCGGAGGTGGAGTCGGACAAGAGCAAGGCCCGTTCGCTGTTTCCACCCCCAGTTGATCTGTGTTTTGCCTCCATCTTAGCTTTTAGGTACAGTTTGTGAACCCAAAGAACTGGTTGGGGGTCAATGCGGAGCCCCCCCCCCTCGAAATGAAATTCAGGGAGGCAGGATTTCGACCCCTGGAGATGTCTATGACATGTCCTATTTTATGGCGAGCTCACCTGAGGATAAAGCGCGCTTGGCTTTGGCATTGGACAGTTTGCAGATGCATGTTTCCTTTGTTTCCCAATCCCTCGAGGACTCGAAATCCCCTCGCGACTCGATGGTGTTGGGGTCCTGAAGGTAGATTCCTGCATCCCAAAAAACATTGTAAAGGATTGATTTGTGTCTTTATTGTTTCTCAGAAGGGAATGAGGGAATGCCCCTAGAAACCATCCCTTGCAGTTTCTGTGCAAGGTGATCCGAAGCGATTCATTCCACAAAAGTATTTTCCTTACTGAGAACCAATTTGTCGAGGGTCCCCTTTTCGACGAATTATTTCCAAGGTACGAGATCAGAGGTCACCGGCATTTCGCCGGCCAACATGGCCTCCACCAAAACCATGGGAATCAGCCCAGAAGAGCTGGTTGCATTTTTGTTGCCACCGGTTGCACCCGCCATTCACAACCACAGACCATGGCAGGACAGTGACCCCAAATGAAACAACTCCAACCCCATCTAAACCACCAGTCAGAAGCTGCGTATTCCTCAGGGTGCCCTTTATGTCTTGGTTGGGCAGCTTCAAAGTGCGGGTCCTTTTGTCCTCTGGGCTGATGTAGGGACCATGGCAGGTGGAGTCGGAGCTGGCCAAGGCGGAGGCCCTGCGCGCGGAGGCGGCCGCCGCCGTGAAGGCGGAGCAGCAGAAGGCGCAGCTGGAGGCGCAGCAGGCGGCCCAGAAGTCCTCAGCGGCTCGGAGTAGCTTCAGCTCGTGGGAGCCGGTTGTAATCCGGCGACGGGTTCGGGGATGGCGCCCTGTTTTCGGGGTGTTTTTGACCCCGCCAGGAAAGAGCCCAGTGATTTTAGGGGAGCTGCGGATGGATTTTCCAGACCCTCTAGATGAACGGCTGATCATACCTAGCCACAGCCTGTACGCCAGGTGTTCTTTTTTCAACTGGTAAAGGGGGAGCTGACTGATTTTAGGGGCCTCATTTAGGGACACACCCTCTTCTCGGGTGTTCAAGCTACCTGGTAGGTCGTGGCCATGGGGACTCATCCAAGTTAGCCCAGTTATAGCCATGTTTGTAATCTGCAATACTAAGCCGAAGATGAGCCAATGGCTGGTTTGCAGACACAGCTCTTCATTTTTGTGAGGGGTTCCCAGCCCCCATTGCTTGAATGCTATTGGATTGGACCTGTAATCTTTGGCGTCTTGGTAGAATGCATGTTTGCCCACTTACCTGCAACAGTCAAGGTTGTTGGGCAGAAGGGTAACGGTCACCAATGACCACAGGTTGCACATGACTTTGCACTTACCGTTCAAGAGAAACCATTGCTTTTTCCAGGAAACCATTCGGGGGAAGCGGTGTCAAGAAGAGCCATGGCGTCAAGAACACAAACGAATCTGGTGGCCCTAAATGGATTCTAGCAAGTGGGTTCCAAACCTCAATCTGGGTTATTCCCTACCAATCGCAGCAGCAAGTGCAGAGCTTCTTTTTGCTAAGAACGAATCACTAGGTTTTTTTTCTCGGATTTCACACCTCTGTATCAGTACTTCTCTCGCCCCTCCGCGCGCGCTGCCGAGCTACTCCAAGGTGACCTCTCCCGAGGCGGTGGCCTTGGCGGCGCAGAAGGCGCAGCAAGAGGACGCCGCGCAGGCGGAGGCGGCCAAGGCCTTCGCGGCGGAGATGAAGACGCCTGACCCGGGTGTGGGGGGTGGGGTTGTGGTGGAGGTGGGCTGGGGGTGGGGTCGGGGTGGGCTGGGGGTCGTGGTGGGGTGGAGGTGGGGTGGGGGTGGTGGGCTGGGGGTGGTGGGCTGGGGGTGGTGGGCTGGGGGTGGGCTGGCGGACTGGTGGTGGGGGGTGGTGGGTTGGGGGCTGGTGGCGGAAAGGTTTGCGGGTTTGGGGGTTGGGAGTCGAAAGTTGGTCGCGCTCACAACCGCGGGAAAGTGACTTAAAGGAGGCGTGTGTGTTTGCTTGTTTGCTTGTTTGCTTGTTTGCCTGTTTGCTTGTTTGCTTGCTTGCTTGCTTTCTTGCTTTCTTGCTTTCTTGCTTTCTTGCTTGCTTGTTTTTTTTTGCTTGCTTGGCTGCTTGTTTAGCTTGCTTGTTAGCTTGCTTGTTTGCTTGTTTGCTTGTTTGTTTGTTGGTGTGCTTGTTTTTTTTTTTTTTTTGTCTTCTTTCTTCTTCTTTTTTAGGGGGTGGGGGGGGGGGCGGGGTTCTCGTGAACACTTGGGCAGAAGGGGATTTGCCGCCGGCCTATGGCGTGTCTTTCTTTGTGGTCTCCTTTTGCCTTCTTCTCAGAAGGCAAAAGGAAAGGAACCCCCCCTCCCGCCCCCCCCCCGTGGCAGGGAAGATTACGTACAATGTGCCGCCGCGCGCCTTCAAGAGCAGAACGGCTCATTGTTGCACATGGACTCTTTTGGTGCAATCCCAAGAGTAGAAAGGAATGTCTTGGCATGCCCCACCCTGAAAGAACCAGCTAGTTTGTAGTAATAGAAAAAAGGGTGAGGGGTGATGAAGACCAGATGAACATCCTCTCTTTGGTTGTGAGAGAGTGTGATAAAAGCACACGGTATACCTTCGTGAAGTAGTATTAATAGAAACAAATAATGATGTCCTCCTATCTATCACTTCCATATTTTTTCTAAATTAAACGTTTGCTGGCTCACCAAGATAGAGCATGGAAATGGAAAGAGGAAAATGTTAATCAAATGATTAAAGCCACAGTAACAGATAACAGAGTTAGAGAAGATCGAATGTCAGTGAGGAAGAAGTAAATAGTAAACAAATGCTGGTCAAATAAACATAAAAGGAAAGAACAATCAGAGAGATATAAAAAGGGTCTGGAGACGTAGCCTGTCCGTGAGACGTCACTTAAGCAATAATAACAGTTAAGCGTCTCTTCATTCATCACTCTATTTGGACAGGCAATATTCTGATGAGAAAACTATTAACTTCCTTCGGTCACTTCTAGCGATGAAGGGAGGCAAAAGGAAACCCCTTAAAAAGAGAAGGTGAGAAATAAACCCCAATCGATACAAATTAGTTAACATTACTCATGAGATTCTAGTAAATAAATAGCCTTTCGTAAATAGTGTTCCGTCCTTCTCCAGCAACTTGAACTATTAATATCCTTTTCATTCTCACCTAAAACTCAAGAATATTGCACATATCTAATGATACAATAGGAAGTGAGTGAGAGATTTTGCAAGGAAATTCTAATAGAACAAAAGCAGAAAGAAGATACAACTAAATAAACTCCATGAGTAAAGACCAACAGCCTCTTCAGAGTCAAGCAAACTATCTATGGTTATAATTTGTGTTTATTCTTCATCATGCACTAATATCTTCTCCAATATATTTGTGTAAATGGGATGAAGTGGTCACGGGGTGAATTTAAAGGCAATAATTACAGAATCGTTGTAATCTCATAGCTTTCTGCGTTTTATTATCTTATTGCGTTTTCTATCATATCCATCATTGTCCACTCTAGGTTTTTCACTGTGTTGGAGAGGGTTCTTGATGGACAAGAATAATTTGTCTCCCAATAGACCGTTTCATTTATTAACATTCTTTATTACTTTCATGTTCTTGGTTCTGTCATTTGCCTATTGATTTATTTATTTATGTATCTATTATGTTTCTTCATAGGCCTTTTTCGTAATTCTTACTAATCCTGATAGCCGCGAAAGACGGGAGAGCAGAAGGAGTGTTAGCCAGTTCCTCTTCTTCATATTTGTTATTACCCCCCGGGTTTTTTCCCCCATCCAGATGCCTCCAACGTTTACAATGCGAGAGAGAGAAAGAGAGATTGGGAAGATAGATAAACAAGTAGAAAGGTTGCAAAGTGAACAAGTACATGAGAATGCAACCAGCAGATGAGAGACTATGAACCTATTCTTGGTAATGATTAACTTTCTGTTCCAACCATCGTGATTTTCTTTACATCGCAATTTTTTCAACCTCACACCCAGAAGCATTTCTATACTTCTCAGATAATATTGTAAATGGAAGACAACAAAGATAGACATTCAAGCAATAAATGGGATGGTAAACCGAAAGGCAATGATCTTAATAACGACATGTCCATCCACAAATGTTTCCTGGATGAAGTGGAAGAGATAGAAAGGGAAGGATACAAGCTCTTGGGACCACAAACCAACCTCTCTTCCTCCGTGACTTGGACAAGGAAGGACGTCAACGATGAGAAGAACCCAGTCCTTACACCATCCTATGATCTAAAACTCTATTATTGTCCTTTCATTTCCAGAAGATTGTTAGCAAAAGAGAGAGACCGCTAGCATTTGCTATTAAAAAGGTTTTAAGGATTCTGTAGTCAAATCTTTATGGGTTGAAGATTTTGGTGGGTGACATACATGGGAAAATCAGGATGCGATCGGAGGAAAAGAAAGAATCACGTTACTTCTGTTCACCCTCTCCTATCTTCTCTTCTTCTTCTTCTTCTTCCCAAGCATCACACGGCATAAGATTAACAGCAGCCTGTGCTTGAGGAAGAAATCAAGAGAGGCTTCTCACTTCCCATTTTCAATCTTCAATTTAATCAAAAGGAAAGAAAGAAGTGATGGAAAGCCATGGTAAGTGCCCATCCAATTCGGTATCTTCAATTAGTATTGATGGGCGCTTACCTCCTTGCCAGACGCTTTACTTCTTCATTTCCAAAACATGGCAATGTAAAAGACAAGGCAAGGAAAATGACAAGCGTTGGCTGGGCCGGGAAAGGAAAGGTCATCTTCTTCCATCTGTGTTTTACAGAAAGAAGCGGGTTGTGGAAAGTGGCTTTCTTTTTCTACAAATAAACCAAATAAAGCCAATATCCCCTTCCTTCGTCCCACTTTTAGACTGTTCCATCGTGAGTCTTTCGTAGTGACAGAACTCCAGAACGTAGTGGGGAAGGGAAAGGTAAAGATGGAACGGTTGATCTCCTTCCTATCTTCTCCCCACTAGCGATACAGTTGGAGAAGAAGGAACGGGGGGGCTAGCTTCTCCCTCCTTCCTTCACCCCTCGATTTCTGGCATTCTTCAACGGTTGAAAAGGGAAACAGAAGAAGGGGAAGGATGAAAGGTCCAAAAGATAGTAAAACACAAGCAAAATAATATGAGTAAGACCTACTCATAATCTTTTTGCCTTTCGGTGAGCCCCAGCGACGACCGGACAGCCAAAAGCATTCACAAAGAAAGATAGCGCAATGAATCTCAACAAGGGAAGAATAAAATAGAAAAGAACGAGGAATGTAAGTATGGTTTTAAGATTAGAAGCATGTATTAGCACGCAATAAATTAGATAGCTTCTGTAAGCACCACCCATAATTATCTTTAGCTTTGTCATAACTGTCTCGCGCCCTTTTTATGTTGTTAGCTTGTATAAAACAGGATTTTGAAAAGAAAGGGAGGATATTACGTTTTCTACCGTAATTATTACTGCCTGCAAATGCTTTCGTCACTTCTTGCCCATCCATAAATGCAAATAAAGGATGAGGATGGATGGACAAGAGGAAGCAGGCAATGATTTGGAAGAGGCCCCAAAGACAGGCTGGAAAGGGATAGTGAGGGAAGCTTCAATCATCATATCCTCCAAGTCTCACGGACAGGCTATCTGGTGTATTCTGCGTGATGTCTGGGCGGAAGGTTTTCTTAATCATTCTTTGTTCTTTCACACCTTTCCCTTTCCCTTACCTTCATCGCTTGGTCTAACCTGGTATGCGATAAAATCTCTGAGATACAAATGAATCCATCCCACAATCCCAGTCGCCTTTCCATGTCTTTCTATTTGTACGGTTTTCTCCATCTCTTTCTCCATCAGGTATGTGTGGTATGAAAGTTATCCAAAAGAAGCGTGTTGCAGAAGATGTCCTCTCTCCTTTACCTATCTTATGTTTATTTCTTTATCCCTGTCTTTTCCATCCTAGTTTATTGAGTTGATTGTAGGAAGAAATGGTCAGGGGAGAGAGTGAAAGATAAAGAAAGGAGTATGAATTCGAGATCCTAAAGAAAAACAAACACATGGAAATAACAGAAAAGAGAGATTCCAAATGAAAAGATAATATGCTTTCCTCCCCATTTCCTTACCAAACTTCAACCGATTCAAAATGAAACAAACTTGACCCAAAAAAAGCCGTTAAGGGAAGGACGGTGATCAAGTTTTATCAAGTTTACAATGTTCACACCTTTACTTGTAATTTGTGTAATTCTGGACCGACTTTTTACAAACTAGCTTGTGCAATTTGCAACCCCCGAGCAATGTTTGTTCAAATCCAGCTTGTAATTCTAAATCGGATGTTTGCTGACATTGAAACGTACTCTGGGGAATTTGCTTTCCGGGGAGATTTGGCTGGAGTTACCTTACAAGTTTTACACATTTTGCAGATTAGTTTCTGAACTATGCCAAATTCCAACAAATTTGGTTAACAATTAAGCATTTCACAAAATGTCGCAAGTACATGTGTAAAAAGTGAAATTTCCAGATTTTACAAATGAATTTGCAAAATTTGTGAAATATAAAAAAACCTGGCCCAAAATTACAAATTTTACAAATTCCAGGGGAATTTTGTAGGAATTAAATTACAAATTTTACAAATTTTACAAATTTTACAAATTTTACAAATTTTACAAATTAATTTGTAAAATTTGTAAAATATCAAAAAAATCTGGCCCAAAATTACAAATTTTACAAATTTTACAAATTTTACAAATTCTAGTCTGAGAAATTAGCTTCCAGGGGAATTTGGTAGGAATTAAATTACAAATTTTACAAATTTTACAAATTAATTCAAATCTTTATGGGTTGAAGATTTTGGTGGGTGACATACATGGGAAAATCAGGATGCGATCGGAGGAAAAGAAAGAATCACGTTACTTCTGTTCACCCTCTCCTATCTTCTCTTCTTCTTCTTCTTCTTCTTCCCAAGCATCACACGGCATAAGATTAACAGCAGCCTGTGCTTGAGGAAGAAGTCAAGAGAGGCTTCTCACTTCCCATTTTCAATCTTCAATTTCATCAAAAGGAAAGAAAGAAGTGATGGAAAGACATGGTAAGTGCCCATCCAATTCGGTATCTTCAATTAGTATTGATGGGCGCTTACCTCCTTGCCAGACGCTTTACTTCTTCATTTCCAAAACATGGCAATGTAAAAGACAAGGCAAGGAAAATGACAAGCGTTGGCTGGGCCGGGAAAGGAAAGGTCATCTTCTTCCATCTGTTTTTTTACAGAAAGAAGCGGGTTGTGGAAAGTGGCTTTCTTTTTCTACAAATAAACCAAAAATAAAGCCAATATCCCCTTCCTTCGTCCCACTTTTAGACTGTTCCATCGTGAGTCTTTCGTAGTGACAGAACTCCAGAACGTAGTGGGGAAGGGAAAGGTAAAGATGGAACGGTTGATCTCCTTCCTATCTTCTCCCCACTAGCGATACAGTTGGAGAAGAAGGAACGGGGGGGCTAGCTTCTCCCTCCTTCCTTCACCCCTCGATTTCTGGCATTCTTCAACGGTTGAAAAGGGAAACAGAAGAAGGGGAAGGATGAAAGGTCCAAAAGATAGAAAAACACAAGCAAAATAATATGAGTAAGACCTACTCATAATCTTTTTTCCTTTCGGTGAGCCCCAGCGACGACCGGACAGCCAAAAGCATTCACAAAGAAAGATAGCGTAATGAATCTCAACAAGGGAAGAATAAAATAGAAAAGAACGAGGAATGTAAGTATGGTTTTAAGATTAGAAGCATGTATTAGCACGTAATAAATTAGATAGCTTCTGTAAGCACCACCCATAATTATCTTTAGCTTTGTCATAACTGTCTCGCGCCCTTTTTATGTTGTTAGCTTGTATAAAACAGGATTTTGAAAAGAAAGGGAGGATATTACGTTTTCTACCGTAATTATTACTGCCTGCAAATGCTTTCGTCACTTCTTGCCCATCCATAAATGCAAATAAAGGATGAGGATGGATGGACAAGAGGAAACAGGCAATGATTTGGAAGAGGCCCCAAAGACAGGCTGGAAAGGGATAGTGAGGGAATCTTCAATCATCATATCCTCCAAGTCTCACGGACAGGCTATCTGGTGTATTCTGCGTGATGTCTGGGCGGAAGATTTTCTTAATCATTCTTTGTTCTTTCACACCTTTCCCTTTCCCTTACCTTCATCGATTGGTCTAACCTGGTATGCGATAAAATCTCTGAGATACAAATGAATCCATCCCACAATCCCAGTCGCCTTTCCATGTCTTTCTATTTGTACGGTTTTCTCCATCTCTTTCTCCATCAGGTATGTGTGGTATGAAAGTTATCCAAAAGAAGCGTGTTGCAGAAGATGTCCTCTCTCCTTTACCTATCTTATGTTTATTTCTTTATCCCTGTCTTTTCCATCCTAGTTTATTGAGTTGATTGTAGGAAGAAATGGTCAGGGGAGAGAGTGAAAGATAAAGAAAGGAGTATGAATTCGAGATCCTAAAGAAAAACAAACACATGGAAATAACAGAAAAGAGAGATTCCAAATGAAAAGATAATATGCTTTCCTCCCCATTTCCTTACCAAACTTCAACCGATTCAAAATGAAACAAACTTGACCCAAAAAAAGCCGTTAAGGGAAGGACGGTGATCAAGTTTTATCAAGTTTACAATGTTCACACCTTTACTTGTAATTTGTGTAATTCTGGACCGACTTTTTACAAACTAGCTTGTGCAATTTGCAACCCCCGAGCAATGTTTGTTCAAATCCAGCTTGTAATTCTAAATCGGATGTTTGCTGACATTGAAACGTACTCTGGGGAATTTGCTTTCCGGGGAGATTTGGCTGGAGTTACATTACAAGTTATACACATTTTGCAGATTAGTTTCTGAACTATGCCAAATTCCAACAAATATGGTTAACAATTAAGCATTTCACAAAATGTCGCAAGTACATGTGTAAAAAGTGAAATTTCCAGATTTTACAAATGAATTTGCAAAATTTGTGAAATATAAAAAAACCTGGCCCAAAATTACAAATTTTACAAATTTTACAAATTAATTTGTAAAATTTGTAAAACATCAAAAACATATGGCCCAAAATTACAAATTTTACAAATTTTACAAATTAATTTGTAAAATTTGTAAAATATCAAAAAAATCTGGCCCAAAATTACAAATTTTTACAAATTTTACCCATAATTCTAGTCTGAGAAATATAAGTAATTAGCTTTCCAGGGGAATTTGGTAGGAATGAATTTACAAATTTTACAAATTTTACAAATTTTACAAATTATTTTGTAAAAATTTGGTAAAATATCAATAAAAATCTGGCACACAATTACAAATTTTACATTTTTACAAATTTTTTACAAATTAATTGTAAAATTTTGTAAAATATCAATAAAATCTGGGCCCACCATTCAAATTTTACAAATTCTAGTCTGAGAAATTAGCTTCCAGGGGAATTTGGTAGGAATTAAATTATAAATTTTACAAATTTTACAAATTTTACAAATGTTACAAATTAATTTGTAAAAATTGTAAAATATCAAAAAAATCTGGCCCACAATTACAAATTTTACAAATTTTTATCAAATTAATTTGTAAAATTTGTAAAATATCAAAAACATCTGGCCCAAAAATACAAATTTTACAAATTCTACAAATTATTTGTAAAATATCAAAAAAAGTCTGGCCCAAAATTACAAATTTTACAAATTTTACAAAGTTTACAAATTTTACAAATTTAACAAATTAATTTGTAAAAGTTGTTTATTTTGGTAGCCAGTTTTTTTTTGTATTTTACAATTTTGAAAATTATTTTGTAAAATTTGTAAAATTTGTAATTTTGAGCCAGATTTTTGTTGATATTTTACAAATTTTACAAATTAATTTGTAAAAATTGTAAAATTTGTAAAATTTGTAAAATTTGTAATTTAATTCCTACCAAATTCCCCTGGAAGCTAATTTCTCAGACTAGAATTTGTAAAATTTGTAAAATTTGTAATTTTGGGCCAGATTTTTTTGATATTTTACAAATTTTACAAATTAATTTGTAAAATTTGCAAAATTTGTAATTTTGGGCCAGATTTTTTTGATATTTTACAAATTTTACAAATTAATTTGTAAAATTTGTAAAATTTGTAAAATTTGTAATTTAATTCCTACAAAATTCCCCTGGAATTTGTAAAATTTGTAATTTTGGGCCAGATTTTTTTGATATTTTACAAATTTTACAAATTAATTTGTAATTTTGGGCCAGATTTTCTTTGATATTTTACAAATTTTACAAATTAATTTGTAAAATTTGTAAAATTTGTAAAATTTGTAATTTAATTCCTACCAAATTCCCCTGGAAGCTAATTTCTCAGACTAGAATTTGTAAAATTTGCAAAATTTGTAATTTTGGGCCAGATTTTTTGATATTTTACAAATTTTACAAATTAATTTGTAAAATTTGTAAAATTTTGGGCCAGATTTTTTTGATATTTTACAAATTTTACAAATTAATTTGTAAAATTTGTAAAATTTGTAAAATTTGTAATTTAATTCCTACCAAATTCCCCTGGAAGCTAATTTCTCAGACTAGAATTTGTAAAATTTGTAAAATTTGTAATTTTGGGCCAGATTTTTTTGATATTTTACAAATTTTACAAATTAATTTGTAAAATTTGTAAAATTTGTAATTTTGGGCCATATTTTTTTGTTATTTTGTAAATTTTACAAATTAATTTGTACAATTTGTAAAATTTGTAAAATTTGTAAATTAATTCCTACCAAATTCCCCTGGAAGCTAATTTCTCAGACTAGAATTTGCAAAATTTGTAAAATTTGTAATTTTGGGCCAGGTTTTTTGATATTTTACAAATTTTACAAATTAATTTGTAAAATTTGTAAAATTTGTAATTTTGGGCCAGATTTTTTTGATATTTTACAAATTTTACAAATTAATTTGTAAAATTTGTAAATTTTAAAATTTGTAATTTAATTCCTACCAAATTCCCCTGGAAGCTAATTTCTCAGACTAGAATTTGTAAAATTTGTAAAATTTGTAATTTTGGGCCAGATTTTTTTGATATTTTACAAATTTTACAAATTAATTTGTAAAATTTGTAAAATTTGTAATTTTGGGCCAGATTTTTTTGATATTTTACAAATTTTACAAATTAATTTGTAAAATTTGTAAAATTTGTAAAATTTGTAATTTAATTCCTACAAAATTCCCCTGGAGGCTAATTTCTCAGACTCGAATTTGTAAAATTTGTAAATTTTGTAATTTCGGGCCAGATTTTTTGATATTTTACAAATTTTACAAATTAATTTGTAAAATTTGTAATTTAATTCCTACCAAATTCCCCTGGAAGCTAATTTCTCAGACTAGAATTTGTAAAATTTGTAAAATTTGTAATTTTGGGCCAGATTTTTTTGATATTTTACAAATTTTACAAATTAATTTGTAAAATTTGTAAAATTTGTAAAATTTGTAAAATTTGTAATTTAATTCCTACCAAATTCCCCTGAAAGCTAATTTCTCAGACTAGAATTTGTAAAATTTGTAATATTTGTTATTTTGGAGAATATTTTCTTTACCTTACAAATTAATTTGTAATATCTGCAATTTCATTCCTACCAAATTCCCCTGGAAGCCAATTTCTCAGACTAAGATTTGCAATTTTATGAAATCAATTCCTATACAAGATCTGCCTGAAAGCCAGCTCTCAGTGTGATGTTGATGCCCAGACCTCTCCCCGGCACATTATACATACTCTTCCCTCTTACGCCCCCCCCCCCCCCCCCCCGGCCCCCCTGTCGCACGTCCAAGGATGTCGCGCCACGTGGCGCGCGCTTTGGTCCCCGAGGGCCCGGAGGCTGCGGCAATGGTGAACCTGAACTCAGAGGCGCGGAAGAATTGGGCTGGCCATCGGCTCGCTCGGCTCTCACTCTGGGAATGAGTTTCCATAGGGGCCCCTTACGTCAATTTTGATATGCCCAAGTGGGTGTGTTTTTTTTGGAGTTGGTACCCCGTTTTGGTTGGTTTCAAAGGGGGACCAAAAGGAAGCGGCTTTGTTTGGGGGGTGGGGTGGGTTGCTTTTCTCTGCCAGGAGACCCGGGAGGTGCGGGAGAAGGCCCAGCCCAAAGTCCCGGAGGAGCAGCCTTTCGACGGCCCGGCCCGGCCGGCGGGAAAGACCACCCGGCGCCAGCAGAGCGAGGAGGAGATGGAGAAGAGGGCCAAGACCCGCGGGTGCAACGTAGACCGCGGGTTCTCGAAGCAACCCAAGAAAGGGGCAACGTTTCAATTGAATTGGTTCCTCTTATCCCAAAATGGGGTAGCACCAAACACGTCCCTTGCGACAATTGTACGATTGGAGCTTCACCAAAGATATAGAGCAAAATCAATCATGATCCTTTGCCACGTTTGGGGAAAGCTGCTTTGCATCGCCACTTTCTGCCATACCAGGCCTGCAACTATAAAGTGAACTGTTGTTGCAGGGCCCCGCTCGGTATCATCTATTTTCCACAATCATGTCCTTTGCTCTTGTGTTGGCCGGACTATCCTTTGAAGCCAACTCACACTGGTAGAAAAACGGTGATTTCCTCCCCAATGTCACCAGTAGCAACAACACAAGCACCACTAGCTTTCACCTTGATGTCCCCAATCACCCAAAGCAAAACACGGACATCAGAAATGGAGCCACTCAGGATCGACAAGATCACGGACCTTTGCAACCAGCTCTTGGCAGCTTGGCCGGAGTCTTGATAGGTGGTGACCCGCGGCTGTGAGGCAGGTCCATCCCTACAGGCATGGAGGGACCCCAGCATGGCGGAATTGCTTTGGGTCCCTTGGAACAAATCTAAAAGGGATTCTCAATTTGTGAAGGGTACCATTTGTGGGGGCGGGCCTAGGGAAACCAAAAGGAATCTACTCATTCCAGAGGAGCACTTGGAGACAAGCACAAATCGGTATTCTCGAAATATGGGTGAATTGTTGATTTCCTTTTGACGCCCTTTGAATACCAACCTGGGGGGTGGTGGGCAGGATGGCAGCCGGGCCGCTTCGGCCGAAATGGGGACATGATTGGCCTTGGTGCCTGTGCCATTCAAAGGCAAAAAGCAAAAGCCGTACCGCAAAGCACGATCTCAGAAAGTTGAAGGTCCTGAAGCCGGAGAAGCGAGTGAAGGACTTTTTGTGACATCAGTTTTTGATCGTGCCATATTGGTGTGCCTTTTTTGAGGGTACCTGCTTGGGTTCTTTTCAAGGAAAGCGCTCCCTAAAGACAAAACGTCCAAAACCTGAAGCATCCCGAAGCAACGGACCATGATTGTGAGCCAGAGCGATTAAATGATAAATGGGTCCGAACGTCACCCAGGACATGTCACCTCAAAACATTCGGGTATGTGCCGTAAGTGGCTTTGCCTTTGGTTCCCTCTAAGAACAACCCGAGTGCACCCTCAAACGCCCCAAAATTCAAAAATATGATGTTGTTATCGTTATAGGTTCCCAATATTGAGACAGACCACGTGTTACATGTTCCACAAGGAGAGGGGTGTGCTGGTCTACGACTCCACGCGGGAGTTGCTGGCCATTGACGTGCGCCAACGCAAGGGCGAGAAGCTCCAGGAGGCGAAGTGAGGGTTATTTTAAGGCCTGGGCTTAGGGCGTATCCAAGGATAGCTGTCCCCATAGCCCCTTACACATCCTTACGTGTCCATGATTGGTTCATTTGGGCTAGGCTGAATTCCTGCTCTTTGCTCGTTTTCCTGAGGAATATCTGATTGTTTCGGGGGAAACGCCTGGGTCTCCCTCCATTCCCGCCGAAGAACGTGCTTTTTGGGAGCCCTCGGAAAAGCTGGGCAGCCGGTGGTCCGGGGCACCCCGGTTATCGCACCAATAAATATGTAAAAGCGACACGTACCACTTTTGCGCCGGGAAAAGGAACAGACAACCATACATTTTGATAAGCAGGTGCTTACAGTCCAATCAGACTGCAGATCTATTCATAGACTTTGTTTAACTTTAGTTTAAACAACTTTACTAGTTTCCTGCTGATACATATGTTGCCCAAGCCTGTTTTGCCCAACCCTGCTTCCTTCCAAAAATGCAGGCCCTTTTTTGTGGATGGGCAAATGGTGGATGTAGCGGCTCCTTCATGTTTCCCACCATTGGTCCACCGGACAAATCGGGACAACGCTGGGGCAATCCTTGGCACGGGGGGGCAATCGAGTAGCTCAAACACGTTCGGCTCTGGATCCGGACTCCTCCCCCCCCGAAGGTGGCCGAGATCCACAAACAATTTGAACCTCCAGCAAAGTGCAACAGCAGCTGCTTGGAAGCCAGTTTCATTGGAACGACTGTTGTGTTGGGGGTTCGTTGAACCCCAGTTTCGTTGGCCAGGGTTGCCTTGATAATTAATCCATTTTGGCCATGTTGAAAATCATTTTTCTAGCTGATGTAGAGGATCATCTTGCGAAGCAAGTGACTGGGTGATTTATGCTTTGTAACAGCCTGTTGGCAGCAACTCAATCGACTGACACCCAAACTTTGAGACAGACCGTGCTAATGTTAACCTCTGATTTCCACCCTGTGAATGCATTTTCGAGGTTGGCTCATCCGGGTTTTCCCGTCAATTCACATTGCAGGCCGACGCCGGCTCTGCGTGCGCTGCGGCGGCGACTCCCGAGAAGCGGCCGGCGGATGCGGCGGTGCAGTACACCAACAAGCGCTTCAAGGCGATCCGAGTCGAAAACAGGCGGCGATGCCCGCCATTTGTGGAAATTAGGAGTCGACTAGCGAGCCATGAAACATGCTGGTCCTGGACGGGATTTGATTCTTAGTTCAGGTTTTGAGTTTGTAAAATTGCAGGTGGGTTGTTTTGGGATGTGGATGGACGTGGCACTTTTGTTGAGGGTAGTTTTCTGGGCTGGTGCGCCCAAGTGTGTTTCGGCAACAGCCAGCGGCTATGTGGGAGGTGGACATGATTTAACACTTTTCGAGAAGGTTCCCATCATAGTTCGGTTCAAACTCATAGCCAAACAAATTGCGCACAACATCTGCCAGCTCACCATGATGTAGACCCTTCACTTGGGAATCTCTTTCTTTCAGGTGTTGGGATTTGTAAAGTTTGCAGAAGACGTCCTGGGCTTCGCCTGAGGCGGCTGAGGGTGAACCAAAAGCGGTGGTGGAGGCTGCCGCTTCGACTCCTTCCGCGCCTTCGGCGCCGGCTCTGCTGTGGCAATTCAGATGGGGTCACAACCTGCAGGAGGTGACATTGCCGGACTTGGAGCTCCTTTTCAACTTTTTTTTGCTTCTTTTCGGTATTCCTTTAAGGTTCGTCTGATTTCCATGATTTTCCCTCACTTTGTCTTGTTCCCTTCATTGTTTCTGAAGCTTCTGTGTGCATTTCCCATCATTTCCCTATCAGCTAGTTGACTTCTTGCAGGGGTCGGATTCGTTTGACCCAGGTGAACGGGCCCTTCGACTCGGTGACAATGCAGGGCTGGGTCACGCAGGGCTGCTTTTCTGAGGACAGGAAGGCAGAAGTACGGCAGTGCAACGAGAGGAATGAAGCGCAGGAAAGATGCTGGCACCCCATGGAGAAGATCGACTTTGAGCTGTACATATAGCGTTAGGACATCATTTTGTACAGGAGTGGGAAATCGCCGCGGGTCAAGTCAGGCAAATCCTGCCGTCACTCGATGTTAGCACCTGAACTGACAGGCCAGGTGTGTCGGACTCTTGCGATGGCCCTTAGCCAGGCCCCTAGAAAGCGTTGCCCGGGCCCTTGTCCACATGCCCACAGGAGTGGCAAAGTTGGAAAAGGGGCCATGCCGCAAAGCACAGCGGGCTTCCGCGCGGATGCAAAAGTTCAGCCGCCTTGGGGAGAAAGATGCAGCTGCTGGCCCTTGAGTTGAAGGTATGCCGAGAGTCGGCTGATGCCCCGAACCCTTCAGACCTTGTTTGGAGTGCCAAATGGATCATCATGTATCATATCAATTTCCCGAGAAAGGTGATGGGCATGTTGTAATTGTAATTTAGGGCTTATTCAGCCCAGCCCCTTTCACTCCGGCACAGTGCAAAGGGAAAGCTGAAAGGAACTTGCCCACACGTTTTGGCCCGGCACGCGTGCGCTTTTCGAGCGCTGCGCAGGGTAACACAGGGGTTTGCGGAGCCTGTTTGAAAGTTCGACGATGCTCACAATGTGGGTGTGCTGTTATGACGCTTCTCCCGAGCGGCTTTCCAAGGATCAACACAGGAATCCCCGCTTGTTTTTCTTCTTTTGGGGTCATCTGCAAAACGGATACATATGTATACGGACACATACATATAAGTACAAACACCCCCGCATAAAAAGACAGCAAGATGTGCACGGTGCCTGGAGGAATTCCTTCCGGTTTCCGATCGATCGATCAAGGCGGGCCTGGAACAGTCCTGGAACAGTGGCTCAGCTTTTAACCGGAATGGATCCAGCGTTTTGGTTTGTCCCAAGTGTAAAGGAGGCACAATGAAGACCGATTCGGGCAGGCGACAGAAAGAAACAGACAGTCACGAGAGAGAGAGAGAGAACCAACAATAGGTGCGGATATCCCGCCCTTTTCTAGTCTTTTCTTGGTTTTGGGTGCAGCCCCCTAGTACCAGGTTTCGATTGCGACTTCGATGGCGAACCCCATCTCTACCAGAGCCACTGGGCAATGGGGAGGTTCATCCCGGCCAGGCCGCAGCCCAACTTTGCTTGGAGGAAAAAGCGTGCGCGACGGGTCGGCGGCCTTCCCAAGAAAATCTGAGCCTGAACTCCTGGCACAGGCGGGCAGTCAACTTAAGGCCACGGCCGGACAGGTCCTCCTTTTCAATGCGCTCCTCTCAATACAAGGGTCCAGCCATGTCCAGCTTGGAAATGTGCGACAGCTTTACCAACAGCAGTAGCTATGCGGTCCCAGCCTATCCTGGGCTTTGGGCGGTTTCGGGTCAAGTTCTCGAAGGGAGGCTTGCCGGGAGGCTTTGCTGTTAGGTCTTCTCCTTGGTCTCCTTTACCATTTGTTGTTGGCGTTGATTTGCCTGACTAACCGACACAAAGCTCAACTTTTTTCCCGCAGGGTTTCAACCTTATAAGTTACATACACACACATATATTATACACATACACATATGCTGTAGATATGCCCTCTTGGAAATCGCCAGCTTTTTGTCTTCTGATTCGCCCTGCAAAGGGATTTTTTCTTCGTGCCGGCGGGAGGTGGATGACGCCGAGCTGCAGGGTGATGAAGGCCAAGCTTCGAACAGACGAGTGAGACAGCTGACCTCCCAGTTGTGAATCCTCACATGTGTGTGTGTGTGTGTGTGTGGGTGTGTGTCTGTGAAACCAAACGCCAAAGAACATATGTTTGGCGGCTCCTTATGTTGACACATGCCCTGTTGACGTTTCTGAGCAAGTTGAGCTTCTATTTTGAGCGCTCTTGGCTCGCTCAGTCATTGCCCCCTAACATGAGTGGATTCCTTTCGTCTTCTTTGACACACGTGGCCTTTGCGAGTCTTCTACGCTTCTGATGCAGTTCCGCCGTCCAGTTAGTCACGCGTTTCTAGGGTTGGGCGAGTTCAGTTTGCAGAACCCCCACCCCTTGGCCTCCTTAGGGACATCAAGCAGAGGTTGCCTTAACAATCGTGGCTTTCTGCGAACTCATGTTCACACGTGCCATGGTCAGAACGTCCTTCAATATGGGGCCTTGAGGGATGCTCGTCAACCCCTGAAAGTCCCTGAATTCAAAGGAGTCTTAGCGCGGATTGTAAAAGGGGCAGTGCTTCCAAGAGAGCGTTGTCCACACTGGTGTTGCTTCAAGGGGACACTGTGGATGGACAACATCCCGCACTAGATGAGAATCGGTGGTTTATCCCACAGAGGTTTCATCCATCCCAGCAGGTGCACTGTCCATGACCTCGTGGAAACCACCGATTTTGAGGAGTTGTCCCAGGTGTCCCATGACATGTTTGGCAGCGGCACATGTTTGCGTGCGGCGCAGAGCGGAGGCTCGGGAGGCTCGCATACGATGAGCAACAAAAGCTCGCTTGGTGCCGGGGTGAACGCGGAGGTTCCTGACGAGGCGGGAGGGGACAAGCTTCAGGATCAACTATACAACAAGGAATCGAGAGATGGCGGGGGTACTTACACCTGGAAGTTCATCTATGGCTCCATGTTTGATGTTTGCTTTGAGGGGAGGGAGGCTGGTCAACTGGAACTGGGAAACCATTCATCGCCCCTTCATGTTTGAGGTGGGCGTGGATGCGCTAGGTTGGTCGGCACTGTTGTAGAGGCTCACGGGCATGTAGAAGGATATATACATATATATATTATATAAATGGAAAGCAAGCCGTTTTAGTTTCTTCTTTATCCATTTGACGCAAAGGGAAACCCAACTTGTGACACCAATTTCGAAACAAACATAACACAAAACTACTGGAGCAAAATGACCCTCCATCAAATGGAGCTCCATTTTGAGAGCCCCCCTCCCGCGTCGTTTCTCCGCGCCTGGAGGCAGGGGAGGACCCCAGCTTGCAGCACCTGCGCCGCGCCGCGAGGCGGCTGCGCCACGTGGCGCGACAGCCCAGCCGCCAGCCGGTGGGGCCCGGTGTGCTTTTTGGTTTCGGGGCCTGGTAGTTTTTTTTGGGGTTGGGAGGGGGGAGGGGGGTTACCCTTGATTTCCGAAGCGTACAGAAGCCCTAAATGAAGCATGCGTGTGTGTGTGTGAAATTTTGTTTTTGGTGGACGGTTTCGATTGGATCATGGATAAGCTGTTTGGTTTCAATGGCCGTGTCCACAGCTTGCAAAAGGTTTATTGGCATGTTTTGTAGTAGGAACGACTGAGGTTCATCACCAATGTCAACTCGGCTTGGATATTTCATTGGATTGCAAGGCGAGTGGGCAAAATCTACACAGCCGCGCCCAAGGCCATGCCATTGCAATCACTTGCTTAATAATATGTTGTTTATTGCCCCTGTTGGTGTTGAAGGGTTGAGGCCACGTCGAGAAGCTTTCCAGGAATCAACTTGGCAGCGTTGGCAAGTTTGATTGCGGGTGTCCGCTGGTAGACCTGAGGTGTGGAGTATTGGTCCCGACTAAAAGTGTCAGTTTGCGAGTCATGGCGCTTGTAGCTTGTTCCGCCTCAGGAAGCTCGGCTTCGTATTGACCGAATTTCCTGTTTGGTTTTGGGATCTGGTTGAGGTTGGATCAGGTACTTCGCTGCCTTCAATGAGCTGCGGTGCTTGCAGGATCAAGGTAGCAGAGTAGCTGGGGGAGGGGCGGAAGGCCGCCGAAGGGCCGGCGGGGTGGAATGGCGGCTGCCAGCCGGGATCCAGGACCTAATTCACCGGGCCACCGAATGTCCGTTTTGCTTAAGGATATTTGTTATCCAGGGGGCTTGCGGGAATAGGAGCAAAAGCCAGCCCCCAGGCGGCGCTAGGTCACAGGCTCCAAGGTCAGGGTTTCGATTGCAGGAAGCTCCCTGAATCCCTTCTTCCGCGCTGTCAGCCGCTTCCGGCAGAGAAGATGGGACGCTGGGCCAAGTTTTGCATGGTAATGTTTCGAGATCTATGTGTGCTTGTCTTTTAGAACAAAAGCCAAAAGAAGTGCTAGTCCCCCTATTTTCACATATTCACCTGTTCGCATTCTTCTAAACATGGGGTCGGTCTCAGAACAGGGAAAGCATCCAGACAGATGGATCCTCTTCGGTATCCTTTTGGCCAACCCAACAGGTGGTACCCTCTTTCCTGCTTTCTAGCTTTCCGCTCCACCACTTCCTTGCCCCCTTTCATGAGTTTGTGCTTGTTTGAGGAAAAGAAAGCAACCGAAACTCTCAAACCCATGGCTGGCCCACAGAAAAATCGTTTTTTGATCCTCTCCGTTTTGTTTTGCCGAGGACGAGTGCATCGACCTTTGCACGGAGCTTCTAGAGCAGCCGCCCGGAGCTTCTAGAGCAGCCGCGTACAAAACGGCCAGTCCACAAATCGTTCTATGGGATTGGAGCGATTCCACTTTTCTTGGATAAAAACGGGGGATTTCTGCAACCCAAGGGTCCAGAAAACTGATGCAGTGGCAGTTTGGAGGCTCGAGCCTCTGCCAGTCGAGATGGAGCGAGAGAGTCCAGAAAGCTTGGGGATCCAATCTGCGGGAAATGCCCCAGAGGAGTTTGCAGGCTTTGGGGGGCTCCAATCACCATGAAATTGGTGGGTTCTTTGGTTCTTTCTGAAACGGTCATCTCTTTCCTGGGGTCTACGTTTTTACAGGTTCTTGGGTCTTCAGCTAGGTTTGCTCAGCTTTGCCTTTCCCCGGCAGCTGGGCCGTCCGAGGAACCCGCGTGACCAGGCGGCCTGGTTCCTGAAATGCCGCGCGCTAACCTCGAAGCAGTGGATCGACGACGTGGAGATGCTTGGCGCTTATATATAGCGGGATCCCCGGACCGCGGAGCGAAACCACCCCTGGTTGATTTTCAGGGAAAAGGACAGGGACGGAACAGAATCCTGTGCCAGTTATTAAATGGTTTTCCCGAGCAACGACGCAGGAATTTCCCATTCACAATGCTGTCAGAGACCCGCCGAAGAAGATGTGGTTGGAAAGTGTTTTTTGGATCCACAGACTGGGGGATTTGAAAAAATGTGCCTATCTAAAAGTGTAGATTTCCTTGCTCCACAACAGGTGTTATAAGGACACGGTCGAAGACTCGCAGATATGCACTTGGCTGCATATTTCATGGGTTTTGAGCTCGCCGCCGATTCGGGTGCACTGGAGGTGTTTTGAACGGGGGAAATCTTATCTTATTTCACACCCCCAAAAAGATGCCAACGGCGCCCCTCTCGAAAGATCCTAAACCAACCACGGGGAACCCTGAACACAGGATTCATTGCCCGAAACTTTGTGAGACTTAGACTCCTGTAATAGTTTGCTTGTTTGCCTCCTGCATTGCAATGGTCCGCTGCGTAGCCAGCTAAAAACGAACTACGAGCGGGAGAAGTGAGAAGATTCAAGGGCAAAGCTAGACAAGTTTCGCTAAACTTGGCAATACCGACTTGTCCAAGACCAAGCTTTCAAATTGTTGGACTTTTATTGTCTTCGTTTGCCGCTTGGTTGAACTCCGGCTTGCCGGGTTTATATCAAAATTTGTCTAATTTCCCAGCCCCAAGTCCATGTTTCTTTCCCCTTCCCCTTTCCGTTTCACGCAAAAACGTCCAAACCTCCGACGCCTTCCTCTGTGGCCCTCGGCATGGAAAGGATCGACGAGGAGGGCGTGGCGGATCTGCTGCTGGACGAGAACGCGGTGGCGCAGGCGCCGAGGCCAGGAACCTCGCTGAACCGCCCACTGACGCGGGCGCCTCGAACGGGGGGATAGTCGGATCGTTTTTGTTGTGTTTCTTCATTGGGCATCGTCATGCTTTAAGCATGTGGATGTATATAAATAGGTATATTTATTTTATACATGTTTGTTTTTTGTAAATGCATATATGTACTTATTTATTTATGTGACATCTTAATTTGAGGTTCGATTTCAACGGGATCCGTCACGGCAACAAAACGCCAAACAAGGTTGCCCCGCAAAATTCTGTTGGGAAAGGCACCCCCTTTTTGGGTAGCCGCCCACACGGCCCCCCACCTCGCCACCCAAATCCTGTCAGGGGTCTGCTTTCTGAGATATGGAGGCTCCTTTAAAGTGGCAAAGCCGTAAGGATGCCCACACTGGTATCTCAGGACGGGTGCTCCCCTGAACCATGTTTTGAGGAGCCAACTTGCTTGCTCTCAAGGAATGGGCGAATCATGAACCATCCAACTGGTTTCCTTTGGCCCTTCCGGTTCACTGCACAAGGGGAAGAAAACATGGGAAAGGCCAATTCAAAAGCCTTGATTCCTGAGCACGAGCCGAGGACACGGGGGGCGGGCCCACCCAAGTGGTGCGCCCAGTCTCGGCCAGCGGCCGGCCCTTGACCGGCTTCGCGCGCCCGGGCACCAACCGGCCTGGCAGCTCCTCAGCGGGCCGGGATATTACTACGGCCATGCAGGGCAACCGACCCGGCACCTCCAGGCCGGCTAGAAGGGCCCTTGAAAGGATGCAACGCTTTGGGCCCAAAGGACCTCCAGTCCCTATTCTTTCTTCGGGAGGTGATACCTCTTGAAGTCTTTTTCTCAGTTTGTGTGTGTGTGTGTGTGTGTGCGTGTGTTTGTTGGAGTCGATGCTTTTTCAAGGGCGACGTTAGATAGAGGAGTTTTTAAAACTAGATCACGGGACACCACCGCTGACAAGTTCCATTTTTTCCCCCGAAAGCATCGCGAAGGGTTCTTCCGTGCGGATCCCTTGGACAAGTTACATAGAGCCAAGTTGCACAGAGCCAAGTTGCACAGAGCCAAGTGGCACAGAGCCAAGTTGCACAGAGCCAAGTTGCACAGAGCCAAGTGGCACAGAGCCAAGTGGCACAGAGCCAAGTTGCACAGAGCCAAGTGGCACAGAGCCAAGTTGCATTGCATTGCACAGAGCCAAGTTGCACAGAGCCAAGTGGCACAGAGCCAAGTGGCGCAGAGCCAAGTGGTCCAGAGCCAAGTGGCACAGAGCCAAGGTTAGGCAGAGCTTGCGTAGAGCTTCGGCGTAAGCAGCTATGAGGTTTCTAAGGCGCCGGGGTGGGAGTTTGATGGTCGGATTGCGAACCTCTGCGGGGATCCGCGTGGTCTGCGCGCGACCCTCTGCGGAGATCCGCGTGGTCGAGGTTAGAAAGCTGAGGACTTTGTACCATTCTTGCAAGCCGCACGCGACCCTCTGCGGAGATCCGCATGGTCGATGTCAAAAAACTGAGGACATTTTACGTCTCAGCGAGCCCTTACTTTGCGGAGATCGAACCTTGCTCGCGAAATGGCCTTTGGAAGTTGTCTCGTGGCTTGCGCGCCTGCTTTCGCTCGCGCGGTCGCGGGTTCGATTCCCCCAGCTGCAGCTGGAAAATCGCAACTTTTAAGTATGAAAGTAGTGGGCGAAGTACACTTTCGCAGGTAGTACGCGAAGTAATCTTCCGCAGCGCCGGCGCAGCATTTGAGCGCGAAGTACACTTTCGCAGCTCCGGCTGGAAAATCGCAACTTTTAAGTACGAAAGTTGTACGTGAAGTGCACTTCCGCAGCTCCGGCTGGAAAGTCGCAACTTTTCAGTACCAAAGTAGCACGCAAAGTAAACTCGCAGAAAATTGCAACTTTTAAGTGCGAAAGTAGTACACGAAGTACACTTGCGCAGCTCCGGCTGGAAAATCGCAACTTTAAAGTTCGAAAGCATTACGCGACATAAACTTTTGCAGCTCCGGCTAAGTACGAAAGTAGTACGCGAAGTAAACTTTCGCAGCTCCGGCTGGAAAATCGCAACTTTTAAGTACGAAAGTGTTTCGCGAAAAGAGGAAACTTGTTCAGAGCAACTTGCTGAGAGAACTTGCTTGGAGAACTTGCTTAGAGGAAATCGCGCCGACAACTTGCTCAGCAACTTGCACAGAGAACTTGCTTGGAGAACTTGCTCAGAGGAAATCGCGCCGACAACTTGCTCAGAGCAACTTGCACAGAGAACTTGCTTGGAGAACTTGCTCAGAGGAACTCGCGCCAACAACTTGCTCAGATGCGCAACTGCACGGAGAACTAGGATTGCTAGGAGAGCTTGCCGCCGCTGCCAATGCTTTCGGGCCACCCATCTTCTAGTTGGCCAATCCGAAGTCTCAACTGAGCGTATTGACTTTTTTTTGCTGTTGTTTCCCTTTCTGTTCCTGGGAAGTCCAGCGGTTTTTGCCTCCTGTGAGCTTCTTCGCCCTGCCCCATTAGACAAGAATAGGAAAGGAGGGGTCAACAAAAAGAGTGGGGGTCATCTTGTGGCCTGGAGAAGATGCCCGAACCGTGGGGCCCAAAACCCAGCACCCAGCCGAGCCCTCTGGGAATCAACACATGTTCCGCCACAGGGGCGCTTGGATTTCGAGAGATGTGCGGCCCTTACATGTCATCCCTTTTTGCCTTGCCAAGTTGCCACTTTCACTGCGATTTAGGCACGGTTCGTGAGATGGTGGATTTTTCCATAGCTGAATTGATGTCAAAAGACACAAGAAAACAATAATAATCATAACACACATGTTCATAACAAGAATAATAATAAGAAGAAGAATAATCAGAATAAGAATGAGAATAAGAAGAATATGAATAATAACAAACACAGCCAGATCTTGGGGGGATCGAGCCGCCCGCAGGCCTTTGACCTCGATGGGCCGGCTCATCCGCCTCGGCACTGCCTCCATGCAGCAGGCGGATGTTGGGCAGCCCGAAACGCGCACTGGGCGCGGGAGATCTCCGGGTTGAGCTTTTTGCTTACCTTTTGCGGTTGGAAGACTTGAAGAATTGGATTGGGTGGACCAGGTGAAGGGATTGGGGGATAGTGGAATTGGGGGTGTGGCGTGGGGTGTTGCCAAGAAGGCCGCGGGTTAGCAGGAACCCAAAAGGGGACAAAAACCTGCTTGACAATTTGGCCATATTTGGCCCCTGTTTTCAACCCATCCGTTTTGTATGGAATGAATCGGACTTACGGGACCCTGTAAAGCCTCCCTTATGGGCGGCTTTTTCACCCATGGCCGCAGGATGGCGGGGAATTCGTGCGCCTGGAGTCCCTAGACTTGCAAAAGTATGCGCAGAGACCTGCCATCGCCAAGGCGCTGTGCGACTACATGCGCCTGGCTGCAAGGAAATTCGCGGCGCTCCAAATCCAAAGGCCCCCTCCCTTTAGTTTACAATATGATGTCAACCCCTGTCTCACTCCTTGATTTCCTGGACTTCATAGTGGCGTTTGGAAAGACAGTTCCAGTGGCAAGCCAAAAGTTCGGACTTGTCGTTGTCAGGCGGTGCAGGAAGCGATATGAAGTTGTTTTTGTTGCCAAGGCCCATGAGCAAGGCCGGCGAGGTTTTTGGTTTCATGATTTACGCATCATGTTGGTTTTGGTGGCTGCGGTGATCGGCTCAAGTCATTGTCCTCAAGCGCCATGGCACATCCCGAGGGTGCTCCAGCCTTCCTTGCGCCCGGCCACTTCCGCCCGCTCGGGAAGCCGACAGGTGCGCCCGCCGCAGCCGCTTCCGCGAAAGCCGCGCCCTCCGCAGACCACGCGGGGACTAGATCGATGTTCCTCCTGGGCGCAGGTGCGGCTGCGTCGGCCGCCTGCCGCCGCGCCGGCCGCGCCGCCCGCGCCGCTGGCTCCGCTTCTCGCGCGCTGAAAGGCGGCACCGCGCGCCTGGCCCAGGCGCGGCAGTCCTCGACTGCGCTGCGCGCGCAGGAAGCGACTGGCAAGGAGCGCGTGGCAATGCAGGCCACTGCCACCGTTGAGGCGCCGGCTCGGACGTATGAGGTCGGAGACAAGGTGCATGGCTGGACTTGTGTGAGGGAAGAGTATGTGAAGGAGTTCAGCTGCACTGGGTACCTCTTCCAGCACGACAAGACGGGGGCGGAACTCTTGTCCATGGTGCAGCCAGCGGACGAGAACAAGACCTTCAGTGTGGTTTTCCGCACTCCTCCTGAGAACTCGAATGGCATTGCCCATGTTTCCTTGCCAGACTAAACTTGCCCTTTTCAGACATTTCTGTTTTGCCTTTTGGTGTTCCGTTTTCATCTTAAAAAAAGGAAAGCTTCACTTTCTGCCGGCCCAAAACAGTACCCCCTCGTCGTTTGGGCCGGCAGCTCAGGTTTTGGAGCACTCGGTGCTGTGCGGCAGCCGGAAGTATCCGCTGAAGGAGCCCTTCGTGGAGCTGATGAAGTCCAGCCTGCAGACCTTCCTGAACGCCATGACCTTCCCCGACCGCACCTGCCACGCGGCATAAGAGACCGAAGCGACCGGGTCGGAGCGTCTCAACCGGCTTTGCCGGTGAAGCATTCCAAATTCCAAGAGATCGGCTTTGATCGGAGCTTTTTTCGGCTTTCCTGGGTCCAGTAGTGAAAGATGGCCGTTTGCTGAAAAATGATCGCCTTTCTCTGCACGTCAGGCTACCCGGTGGCCAGTTGCAACCTGAAGGACCTGGGGCTTTGGGGCTTTGGGTTCAAGGGGATCGGCCTGTGGCCTGCAAAGCCGAAGATGGTGTCCACCCCGGGGCTCAGGGGTTTAAGGGATATACAACCACTCCCTATGGAAAACCGGCGTCCACCCTACCCCACCGAACCCTCAGTCACGTTCAATGCTGGGTCAAGGGGGGGGGGGGTAAGGCTTGACCCATTTTCCCGGAGGACTTCTACAACCTCATCGACGTGTACCTGGACGCTGTCTTCCACCCCCGAGCTGTGGACGATCCTATGGTGTTGGCGCAGGAGGGTTGGCACTACGAGGCCCGCTGGTGAGGAAATGGATGTGCGCATTTTTTGGAGGGTACCGTTTTTGGGGTGGCTTTAAATTGAAACCAGAAAGAAACCAAAGGTGGGTTCGAACCTCGATTTTGTCACATCCAAGTATCCCTTTTGTCCCTTTGGAGGGGTTCCCTTGAGAGTCTATGGCCATGAGGTTTTTGGATGGGAAGCCCACCAGCAAGCATCTCATTTGTTAAAACCCGACCGTTTGACCTTTAGGTTTCCCTATTTCCATATTTCGTCGAGGGATCTCCATCTTTCATTTCTGGGTCCAAACAGGGGGCAACTGAGACAAATGGCTGTGGGTCAAAACAAATGGTCCATTGTGGGGTAGGCGCGCTACCCATTTTAGTCCATTTTAGTAGGGATTTGGATGTTCACTGAAGGTATGGGATTTTGACCCACGGCCAAATATAGAACCAGGCAGTTTGTTGAACTCCGCAGGTGGAGAAGCCAGAGGAGCCTTTGAAGTACAAGGGCGTGGTCTTCAATGAGATGAAGGGTGTCTACTCGAACCATGGCCAGTCTGAGCTTGTCTTTAAAAATGCACTGTGGGGCCCAACAAATGGCTGATCTCCTTTCAGCTCCTCTTTTTGTGGACCACCCTAAAAATGGAACCCTCAAAGAAGACACAGTTCACCCCCTGTAGCTCGGTTGAAGGATTGTTCTATTATTCTTCCCTTGCAGCCAAGAACTGTTCGCGTGTTGCAGGGGCCCAGTCGTAGTTTGCATTTGTTTGCCTTTCATTTCCGATGGACCAGTTTGGATGCTGCGAATCTGTGATTCCACCCAAAGATATTAGACGACTACTAAAAGAGTGCAAAAGAAGCACCAACAGGGTGAAGAACATGCAGGCCCTCAAAGAAATAGAAACAGTTGACACGCGTGTGTTTGGTATGAGTTGTTGCCCTTTTTAGCTTGCCGGCATTTGGTGGTGCAGGGTATGGTCCGAACTTTATCCAAACTGATTTCTGAAAGCAGGGTCCTTTAAAGCCTAACTAGAAAGCATACGCTTTGGCCAGCTCAACAACCACATTTACCAGAGCTGCTTCAACGAGTTTCTACACGTCGGGGTGCTTTTTTCAGGGTCGCCTTGTGCGTTGGCGCCATTCTTTCTGTCCAGGAACCCGGATGCGGCCCACGGTCGCCTTGCCAACCAGTCCATGTTCCCCGACAACCAGTACGGGGTGGACAGCGGGGGAGACCCCAAGGTGATCCCCAGCTTGGACTTCGAGTACTTCAAGGACATGACTCGACTTCTGTTTCTTCACGTTTTCGGGCGAGGAAACAAATGGAGCTGTTTTGGACCACGTTAAAGCGAACATTCCGTTTGGTTCGGTGTCTAAGGGATATGTATACCCTTTTGAAGGTGAGCAACAACATGGACCAACTTAACTGAACTGAGCAACTTATAACGAGCTCACGGGGGATTTGCTTGCAAGCAGCAAGCTATGGACATTTGGGGAGGGGGGCCAATACGTGCCCTGGGGCGGGGGGTAGGACTTCCACAGCAAGTACTACCACCCCAGCAACGCCAAGTTCTGGTTCTACGGGGACGATTCCCCTGACGTGCGCCTGGAGTTGGTGGACAAGTACCTCTCGGATTTCGAGAAGATCGAGGTTGCATTGCCAAACTTAGCTTCGCTGTTCTTTGCTGGTTGTTTTGTCCTGTTTATTTTCAGTGCGCTGCAAAGAACTACCATTGCAGTATTTGGGTGGTCCCTCAAGGAAAAGCTGAAAGGAGTTTCAAGGGGGTCAAACGGTTTAAGCAAGAACCCCGGGCCCTGCCTTTGGGTTTCCTTGTTTCCGTTGCAACCGGCAACAAGTTCAAACTTTTTCGGGTGCAACCAGATGCAACCGGAGGTCAGTTCCACCATTGACAAGCAGCCGCTGTTCAAGGAGCCCAGGAAGGTCGGGTTTTCGCACCAAACCACAGAGTTGACCAACACCAAGGTGACTCGAACCTTGGGTTGGTTTGTTGAGTGGTGTGTTGTCTTGGTTTAGTCGTTGGGTCGAGTTGTTGTTCCTCTTGGTTTAGTGATGTCTGGACTCAACATGTTGGTAGTTTTTAAGACCCTGGGTTTTTTAGGGTTGGGGTTCCTTTGGGCTCGTCTTTGTTTTCAGGGTGATACTGTCTTACGAAATTAGGAGGACATCGTTTGTTGGGTCTCCCTCTGCTGTCCCACGTCCCCTTTACTCCAAATCTAAAGTTAGGCGTTGTTTTTTTTTACAGGTTGCTTTTTTTGGTGGGGTGGTGGGGTGGGGGGTGGGGGAGGGTTGGGTTGAAAGGAGCACCAGCCGGACAACCGGGGCCATGTTGGCGGCTCCGAAAAAGAAACACCCATCGGCCCGGAAGGTCGTGGATGAATTTGCCGTGGGCGAGGACGAGGATATTTCCAAGAAAACCATGCTGTCGGTGAACTGGGTGATCTCAGAGGCTGGTTGAAATACGAAATGGCAACCATGTGGGGAGTGTCTTTGTAGAGAGGCCTTCTTTTGGCGTGGTTTTGAAGGCACACAAGGAAATCACCAACTTTGAGGCCGATCTTAAGGCAAACCATATATGGGTCTGTCTCAAAATAGCGATTCGCCCCCCCCCCCTCCCCCGGCCCCTTAGTTGGTAAAAGGGAAGCCAAAAGGAAACCATCTGCTTTAGGGGTGACAAGCACCAGGCTTGTCTGGCTCTTGGCCTGTTTCGGACTAAATGTATAATATGTATACATATATATATATACATACAACCTTTTATTTGACTATTTGTTTTGCCAACTCGCTGTAAATCTAGCACAGCAAAAGGGGATGGATAGATTAGCAAAACAAGCTAATGGCTCCCAAAGGGATGGATAGTCCTTCAACTTTTCGAGATCAAGCCACGAGGGCAAGGACGACTTGAAGACGGCCCTGGCGCTTCAATTCTTGAACTACCTTATGATGGGCACCGCCGCGTCTCCTCTCTACAAGGCGAAGTTCTCGGGTTTGACAGGTGTTTGTGGCCTCAGCCCCTTAGACCTTTTTTGGACACAAATGCATTTATTGACTTTTCCCTCAGGAGCAACCCAGCTATAAAAGTCAACCTAAAACCCCCCATTTCCCCCTGCTTACGAAAGCATCCCTAGGCTTCCTGAGAAAAGCACAACTCCAGACCAACTACTCTTGGACATTTGGCAGGGATACGTCAAATCCCGGTAAAATCAGGAGCTAGCGAGTCCATGATCAGAGGACTTGGCCCAGCAAAAGGGTTCCTTACATATCCCCATAAACCAACCCAAGCAAAGGGAGCTCATTTTAGAAAGGCCCAATAGGTGATGTTTAAATCGCTTAAGAAATTATGGCCATAGGGATGGGAATCCCACTTTGGTATCCCGTGCTTTACATCTTCCCTTTTGCAGGCTGCTTCACCCACTGCCAGTCATCGGGCGCTTTTGGCGTAGCTGATTCATGGACACACTCTAACACGCAGCAAACATGAGGATTTCCGCAGAAATCCCTGAAGCTGGCTTTCTAGTTTCTTCGTTGGTCTAGGGAGGTCCATCGGCCTGCCCGGAGATCTGACTGGGGATGCGAGCAACGTAGGTCCTTTACTTGCGGATCTCATGTTTCAGGTTATGGAAGCATGGCACAACTTGCAGGTCCATTTTCCGACAGACCCCATCTGGCCCACCCTTCCTTTTGACCCGGTGGGAAGCCCCAAACTCAAATGTGCAAGGCTGACATTGCTTGACGGGGATGGCTGGTACGCAGTGCCTCTTATAAAGAGGTGGCTTGTGCATCCTAGAAAGGCGGTGTGCCCTCAGAGGATTCGGGGATTTATCACGAGCGCGTCTGAAGGAGGCCCTTGGGAGTGCAAAAGGAGCCCTTACGAGGGGGGCTGAACCCCACATGATTTCTGGTTCCCGTGGGGCAAAACCACATTGCATGGAACTGGACCTGCAGCACCCTTCTCTTCCCCCTTTGGGTGCCCTATGTTTTTGCAAAAGCTAAACAATGACGTCAACAATAGGCTCGTGGTTTGAAGGACAAGGTCCCACACTTAGAGACTATTTAGCAGATGCAACCCGCTAGCGAGACCATAAACCAAAGGTTAAGCCAATCGCGCTCGTGGTTGGAACGACGCATGGTTCCCCCCCATGAACGCTTTAGAGTCAACTTTGCAGGCAGCCTCTTTGCAAACCGGGTAAACGACTCACCTTGCCCAAAGCCGACCTTTGGATGCTTGTTGGTCCATGTCTACTGGCCCCAAGAGACGATCAATTTTTACTGCTGTGTCTTTGGGGCAGCTGAGAAGAATTGCAACATCTGTCCATTGCACGTTACGAGGCCCTGGTGGACAGCGGCATGGGCTCCCGGGTCATCGGCGGGGGCTTGGACGATGGCATGCTGCAGGCAAGGCGAAAACATGTTTCAACAACCCTGGCCCAAAAAAAAAACAGACACGGTGAGCAGTAGAGATAGAAAGAGAAACGGAGGGAGGGAGAGAGACAGAGAGAGAGAGAGAGAGAGAGAGAGAGAGAGAAAGAGAGAGAGAGAGAGAGAGAGAGAGAGAGAGAGGGAGAGGGAGAGGGAGAAAGAGAGAGGGAGGCTGCTGAAAGAGTTTGGGGTAATTCTTGTTTCATCTTCCTTCAACCCTTTTCGCCTGATGTTTGGCTTAAACATGAGGACCAGGCCCAGACCTGAAAGGAAAAGGAGCGCTTAAACAGGCCGAAACCACAAGGGGTGGAACCGGAGGCCACCTTCAGCGTGGGCCTCAAGGACCTCAAAGAGGAGGCCGGCCTTCGGACCGGTCAGTGCCGTGGGTCTCGGTCGGGTAGGGGGCCGTAGCTGGGGAGACCGTTCGTGGGTGGCTTGTTTTGGCAATTTTGAGAAAGTTTGGCATGTGGTGTTGTGTTGCTCGGACAGGACGTGCCCAAGGTGGAGGAGCTGGTAATGAAGACCCTGGAGGCTGGCCGCGCTTGAGTGAAAGCTGTGGGGTCTTTGAGGGTTCCCAGGAGTTCCGGGCTGTTGGCGGCTACCGCCTGCGTTGTTTTGCAGATGAGCTCCTTGTGAGGTGATGTTTATATTGGTCCAATGGGCAGGCTGTGCACTTTCCGCTTCTGACCTTGCCTACAGGTTGGTAGCGTCAGGCATTCTCTTTGGCGGCTGAACTCACACCTGTGGAGAGACCAAATCCACACAAACCAGTTGGGATGGATGAACCCCCGCTTGCATACAGGAAACCACCTACCAGCTACAGTATGGGCGTGGTGCGTCCAAGCTCCCATAGAAAGCTCGCAGCGAGGAGTTGGCAGAGAAGGGCTTCGAAAGCGATGCCATCAAGGCAGGGGGCTTGGATAAGTGGCAAGTGTTTTCCGATGGCCGCAAGGGTTGTTCCCAAAAGGTCAATGATAAGGTCAATGATTTTATCTGAAAGCTCAATTTTTTGGCTGCCTCCTGCAATGGCTGTTCCTTTTGCGTGTGATGCAGTCGACTTTAACTATCCCATACTCGGCATTTCTGCAGCCTCTCGAGAGAGGGTTTTTAAAGATTTTAAAGAAAGCACCCTCGGATCTTCCTGAGATCTGGGGAGTTTGGATAGCCTGTTTTAACAACCGTTTTTGGAAGCCAAGGAGGGGGTGGAGACGGTCTTTTCTTTTAAATCCCTTCTATTTTTTTAGCACCGGGGGTGCCCTTTTCCCGCCTGGAACTGCTCGAAACTCCGAGCCACACATGATTCCTGTGCGAGGCGGCTGTGAACACGATCGAGTTCCAGAACCGAGAGCTGAACACTGGCGGATTGCCCGGAAAGGGAAGGATATGGGGAACTGACTGCATTTGGTGGTTTTACGTGACCTGTTGGCAAACAGTGACGGAAAGGGGATTCCTTGGCCCTTACATGTGGGGGATTGGGGTTCCACCGACCTGAAGAAGGGGGGGACAGGTATGCGACTGGAGAAACCCTCAAGCGACCTGGTGAAGATGCAGGGTGGCAAGTTAAGATTCTTCTTTTCGGGGGTCTCCATGGTCCCTTTGGGCGGCCTTTATACTTCTTGGCTAGGTGGGGTCTTTAACCTGGAACTCTGTTTGGAAAATGTGGCTAACACCAACACGGAGGCCATTCCCTTTTCATTTGCTGGGCACATCACCTGGTTGCAATTTCATGTGAGATGTTTTCAGGGTGATGACAAGTCGAAAGCTTGTGAATGGGAGCCCTTTAGGAAAGCAAATAATTCCCACATCCAGCAGAGCCTGTTCCAAGGTTCCTTGTTTCCTGTTTGCACTGTGCTGCAGCTGCCGATTTGTCTGCCGACTGGTTGGCCATGTGGCAGAGGAGCGAGCCTAAAAAAGCAACCGGGGCTCGAGTTCCTCTGTGTGCTTGCTTGTTTCCTCTGTCACTCGCAGGGCTAGGGATGGAATCAGTTTGTGTTGCATGTGATCTCAGGAGTCTGGGCTCCAAACAGCCCGTAGTGTTTGGTCTCGTCAAAGGCAGGCCAAAGGAAATGTGCATTCTGTTGACCCCCGTCTTCTTGAGCCTCGTTTGCCACCACCACGAGAACTCTGTGTACTGGTTCCATTCTTGCACCGACTCGACTCCTCTCCGGCCTGTGAGGCTCCTTCCCCAAGGGCCTCGCGCTGCTCTTTGCGGCGAACTCCAACTGGAACTACGACAAGGAGTGCCGTTCGCGGTATGGTTTACTGTAACGGGGGAGTGCTTCCTCCCCCCAAAAGGGACGCTTAGGATCCCCTTCAAGAGGTGAGAACCCCCCCGAAAAAAAGAAGAGGTTCAACATGAATAAAACAAACTTGGGTTGATTTATCTGGGTTCTCACCGGGTGCATTGGTAAGATGACCACCCCCGCTTGGCAACTGATGCAGAACCGTGGATAGCAAGTGCCGCAAGTGGGTTTCATGTAGGGTAAAACCTATGACTTTAGACACCCAGGCTTTCGCTCTTATGCCAGAAAGGGGTCGGGTCTGGAGCTTCTTGAAACCAAGAGTTCTCCGACATGTGGTTGGAAAAGGCAGCTCCATGGTCCTCCAAAGTGATTCTTACAAACATGAACCGAAAGGGGGTAATGAATAGTCCTCTGAACTGATTGGTTTCCTTTTGGTCCCTCCATTTTTCCCTGCCGAAAGGGTTCCGAAATCCAGAGAACCGTCGACCTTCGCTCGGCTTCGGCCGAAGCGGCTGAGCGAAAGCGGACAATGGCGCAGGACCCCTTTGAGGCCCTGAAGTTCGAGAAGCCGCTGGAGGACCTGAAGGCTGGGGTGGGGTGGTTTGAGGGATTGTGTGGGCGAGGCTCGGGAAGGGAAGGGGGAGGTTCTTTTGGTTGAGGGCGAGGGTTGGTTGGGGGTTCTGTTGGGTCGGCGGGGGTGGGGGTGGGGTGATTAGGGGGATCAGTCGAAGGGTTTGGGAGTTGGGAGGGTGGAGTGACAACCAAGCCGAAGATTGCAAGATGCCCGCGCAGATTTCGATCCCGCTGTTTCCAATTATTTCCACTTGGGTTGTTGTGAGTGCCACCCGGTAAATGCGTCTCAACACGGCAGATGGAGCGTCCAAACATGGGCTTGAGATTCGTTGGTTTGCCAACGGTTTGCCAACAAAGCCAACCCCGAAAGGGCACCCGAAAAGTCAGACGTGTGGGAACCTTTTTGTTGATAGATGTTTTTATCACAGCGCAGGCAGCAAAGTGCTCAACCCCTTGCCCAGATCCTCTGAGAAGGTCAGTCAAATAGGCTACGGGAATGAACAGGAGCTAGACCCAGTCCCCTTTGCTCCAAGCCCCGTTTGAACCGGTCCATGCACTGGTTCACCGGTTTGGCAAATCCGATGTGGGCCCCCAGGAAATCCATGAAAGCCGCACAAGTTGGAACCCCAGAAGCTCGACTCCCGCGTGGCTCGCGGGCTAGGCGCGGCTGGAGAAGGGAGAGCCAGTGTTCCAGGAGTTGATCAAGACCAAGCTCCTGGAGAACCCCCACAAGGCGTCCCGGTAGGTCTCGGTAGAGTAGACCAGCCACGAAGGCCAACTAGAACATTCGACACGGAGTTCGAGGATCCCAATCCTTGGAAAATAGGTACGGGTGCAGGGAGCCTGGTTGCGAGGTTTCCTCGGTGTTTGCGGGGGTTGTGAAAAATATGGCCGCTTCCTTGTCGAACCTTGGTGCCGCCGGTTTTTGCCAAAGGGCCGCTAATGTTGACCCCCCCCCCCGCATCTGGGGGGTGTTTTATTAGTTGGTACGCCTTTCGGGTTGGTTTCAAGGGAGGCCAAAAGGAACGCCATGAATGGTGCTCAACTATTGTGACGCAAGCACACACACACAGCTGTACCCATGTGGCAAATGGGGCTTTAGTAAATTCAGGTTGCCATTTATGAGGGGCCGTGCATTTGGACACACACACTTGCTATGGCCTTGGTTCTGTTCCCTTAGTTCCTCCAGACCGCGACTTGCCAGGTCATCGTGGAAACCCGCCCCAGCAAGGACTGCTCCTTCTTGCCTGGATGCGTCGATGCTTTTGTTTTGCGGCTTTCTGTTTTGCGAGACGCGTTCCCTTTGGCCGCTGAATTGAGGTGCAATTGATCAATTGGCCCCAGAGTTGGCGACTGTGGCGTGTTTCTCGTTTTTCTCTAAGTTGGGCCGGAATTGCATTCAGATACACGCCTCGCCTCACCCCCTCCCCCTTTGGCAGCACGCATCCGATCCCACCGAAGGTTCTCAACTTTGCATTGAGGGATCAGCGAACCATTACAAACCTTGTCAGGAGTTGAGCAAGAAGATCGAGGAAGAAGAGAAGCAAGAGCTCGAGAAGCACCGCGAGACATTGTCGCAAGAGGATGTGGAGAAGCTCATCCAAGAGACCATCAAGCCTCTCGCATGTCTGCTGAATAGCCCACCTTTGTTCAATACCACTGTTGTTAAAACAGCTTGGTGTTGGCTCCCTTTCAAAGGGCCAGATGATTTGAACCGAAATGAACCGAGCTTGCTTGGATGATCCCATGGTTAACACCCAGCATAGGGGAAAATGTCTCCTGTTAAAAGGACATAAAAAGGACATACTTTCCCACCAACTAACATGGCTGCCCTTTTACAGGGTCCCAACAATTGGAAATGGCTCCCTCCACTCCCCAACCAATCGATGCCCTCGAAGAGGCTTTGCTTGAGGCTTGTATTTGCAGGGGGCAGGGGGGGGGGATTGCAGGATTGTGGGCACAAAAGGGGGGCTTGGCACTTCTCTCAAGTAAACCTGATGGTATGAATTGGCCGGAAAGATGCGGTCCTCTCACCCCTGCTTAACCCTAACACAACAGCAACGCAACATGTGAATTTCCCGCCCCGCCTTTAAACGGAACACAACTGTGTCTACTCTATAAGGCATATAATCACAGCCATATCCCTGTATTCTTGTTGGACCTTTTCGGGCGAACAAGTCAAGCTGGCATTTCCTATTGTTTCCTTGGCTCAATTGCAGAAATGGGCCGTTTCTGATCTTCCAGGAAAGCAGATCGCAAAACTTCCTTTGGGTAGAAGGGATGACTAAACCCAAATATACTGTCCCCCAACTGTCAAGCGTCCTACGGTTGTCAAGTGCGGACCCCATAATCCCAATGGAGGCTAACGGCGCCTAACCGAAAGTCTATTGAATGGGGTCCATGCGACATTGGGCCCCTGGGCATATTTGAATCACCTCAAAAGTGGACATGGACTTTGATGTTCAGGGGGTCCCAATTCATATTCACATAATTACATTTCTGAACATGCCCAAGGAAAGCCCAAAGGAAACCTGCAATCTTTGGGGGATCGCTTTTACGACTCAAAATGGCTGTGGGTCAACATCGGGCAACCCCAAAATGGGCTTGCCGATAAATGGAAAGGATTAACACCTGTCCATATTCTGGTGATTTTCTTTGACCACAATTTTGATACACACCCAAATTCGAGGGGTGTTTCTTCGCCCCCCCCCCAAAAAAATAATAATATATATATATATATCTCAAAAACACAAAACAAACAAACACACACACACACACACTTAAACTCCAAATGGAGAGTGCTAATCTTTCGAGTACAACTGATGAGTCTCGAGTACAACTGATAAGTCTCGAGTATGATGAGCTTCGACTCGCATAACGCTTGGCTTCCCTGTAGCTACTTTAACAGGGACACACAGAAGCAACGGCAGTTCAGGGGGGGGACCAAAAGGACATTCACAAACATCACAATTGCAGGTACGTCCAGCTGATCAGGCTGGATATCACGAGTTAACAGCGAGCGTCTTCGTTGGCGCAGGACTCGCTGAAACTCCCTGCGCCCCCTGCTGAAAATCGGAAAAGGTGGTGACAGGGCATTCTGTCACTCCGCACACACACGCCCCTCAATGAGGGGCGAGAACCACTTTTTCGGGGGGAGAAAAAACCACGCGCCCCAAAACCGGGCGAAGACCCCAACAGAAAACAAACGGAGCAAGGGAGCCCAAAAGAAACAGAAAGGCCCCAAGTTGGGTCTCCGCGGGCAAAACCCCAAACAAGAAACAAGAACAACGGGGAAGCCAGGTTTCGGGTCTCCGAGGGCAACAACCCCAACCAGCGCAAAAACGACCTAGACCTTGTAGACGAAAGGGGCCGCGAAGGCAAAGAGGCAGAAGAGGAGCAGGCCATCCCTAACCGGGCGAACAGGAAGTACAAGAAATAGCCCAGAGAGGGAAAGAAAAAGAAAGGGAAGAAAGAAAGGGACGAAAGAGAGAAAGAAAGAGAGAGAGAGAGACAGACACAGAAAGAGAGAGAGAAAGAGAGAGAGAGACAGAAGCGTATTTAGGGCGTCGCAACCGCCCGGGGGAAAAAAGAAAGGAGCAGGGTGCGTATTTAGGGCGCCGCATCCCGCCCGGGAAGAAGGAACAAGAAGCAAAAGGCAGGGAGACAAAAAGGAGAAAAGAAAGAAGAAGGAAGAAGGAAGAGGAAGAGGGAAGTAGTAGTATGCGTTTTTAGGGCGACGCATCCCGCCCAGATAGGAACAGAGGATGAAGACCAAGGCTCGCGGAGAAAGACGTCGAATCCCACACAGGGGCCAAGAGGACGGACCCGAAGTAGCAACGGAAGGGGAAGAAGACGTCAAGCCAAACTACGTGAGGAAGAAGAGGAGTAGGAACAGGAAGACAGACGCGAAGACGAAGACGAGGAAAAAGGTGAACAACGCGAGGACAACCAGGCCATCCCTAAGCGGGCGAACAGGAGCGGGACGAACGCGCGGGTCACGAAAGGCAGCGAAAAGAGAACGGGAGGAAGGAGAAGCCATCCCTAAGCGGGCGAAGGACCAGAAGACGGGCACGCGGATGAAGAAGGCGAGAAAAAGGGGAACGTAGGGTGAGACGTCGCTATGATCTGACCGCTGTCTTTCCTTTAGTGAAACCTCGTTCCTGGTTAAATGTGAAATTCCGCCGTTCTATGATCAGCACGCTGAGGTCAAATTTTCCGACAGAGCCGGCCCGGGGTCACACAATGGGTACACCCGAGGATTCCCCACGAATGGGGTGTACACACTTAAACTCCAAATGGAGAGTGCTAATCTTTCGAGTACAACTGATGAGTCTCGAGTACAACTGATAAGTCTCGAGTATGATGAGCTTCGACTCGCATAACGCTTGGCTTCCCTGTAGCTACTTTAACAGGGACACACAGAAGCAACGGCAGTTCAGGGGGGGGACCAAAAGGACATTCACAAACATCACAATTGCAGGTACGTCCAGCTGATCAGGCTGGATATCACGAGTTAACAGCGAGCGTCTTCGTTGGCGCCGGACTCGCTGAAACTCCCTGCGCCCCCTGCTGAAAATCGGAAAAGGTGGTGACAGGGCATTCTGTCACTCCGCACACACACACACACACACACACACACACACACACACACACACACACACACACACACACACACACACACACACACACACACACACACACACACACACACACACACACACACACACACACACACACACACACACACACACACACACACACACACACACACACACACACACACACACACACACACACACACACACACACACACACACCACACACACCAGACACACACAGACACACACAGACACACACACACAGACACACACACACACAGACCCACACACAGACACACACAGACACACACAGACACACACAGACACACACACACAGACACACACAGACACACACAGACACACACAGACACACACAGAGACACACACACACAGACACACACACACACACACACAGACACACAGAGACACACACACAGAGACACACAGAGACACACAGAGACACACAGAGACACACAGAGACACACAGAGACACACAGAGACACACAGAGACACACAGAGACACACAGAGACACACAGAGACACACAGAGACACACAGAGACACACAGAGACACACAGAGACACACAGAGACACACAGAGACACACAGAGACACACAGAGACACACAGAGACACACAGAGACACACAGAGACACACAGAGACACACAGAGACACACAGAGACACACAGAGACACACAGAGACACACAGAGACACACAGAGACACACAGAGACACACAGAGACACACAGAGACACACAGAGACACACAGAGACACACAGAGACACACAGAGACACACAGAGACACACAGAGACACACAGAGACACACAGAGACACACAGAGACACACAGAGACACACAGAGACACACAGAGACACACAGAGACACACAGAGACACACAGAGACACACAGAGACACACAGAGACACACAGAGACACACAGAGACACACAGAGACACACAGAGACACACAGAGACACACAGAGACACACAGAGACACACAGAGACACACAGAGACACACAGAGACACACAGAGACACACAGAGACACACAGAGACACACAGAGACACACAGAGACACAGAGACACACAGAGACACACAGAGACACACAGAGACACACAGACACACAGAGACACACAGAGACACACAGAGACACACAGAGACACACAGAGACACACAGAGACACACAGAGACACACAGAGACACACAGAGACACACAGAGACACACAGAGACACACCGAGACACACAGAGACACACACAGACACACACAGACACACACAGACACACACAGACACACACAGACACACACAGACACACACAGACACACACAGACACACACAGACACACACAGACACACACAGACACACACAGACACACACAGACACACACAGACACACACAGACACACACAGACACACACAGACACACACAGACACACACAGACACACACAGACACACACAGACACACACAGACACACACAGACACACACAGACACACACAGACACACACAGACACACACAGACACACACAGACACACACAGACACACACAGACACACACAGACACACACAGACACACACAGACACACACAGACACACACAGACACACACAGACACACACAGGACACGCAGACACACGCACGCAGACACACGCAGAGACACGCACGCAGACACACGCAGACACACGCAGACGCACGCAGACGCACGCAGACGCACGCAGACGCACGCAGACGCACGCAGACGCACGCAGACGCACGCAGACGCACGCAGACGCACGCAGACGCACGCAGACGCACGCAGACGCACGCAGACGCACGCATACACACGCAGACGCACGCATACGCACGCATACGCACGCATACACACGCATACACACGCATACACACGCATACACACGCATACACACGCATACACACGCATACACACGCATACACACGCATACACACGCATACACACGCGCATACACACGCGCATACACACGCACATACACACGCACATACACACGCACATACACACACACATACACACACACACACACACACACACACACACACACACATACACACACACAACACACACACAACACACACACACACACACACACACACACACACACACACACACACACACACACACACACACACACACACACACACACACACACACACACACACACACACACACACACACACACACACACACACACACACACACACACACACACACACACACACACACACACACACACACACACACACACACACACACACACACACACACACACACACACACACACACACACACACACACACACACACACACACACACACACACACACACACACACACACACACACACACACACACACACACACACACACACACACACACACACACACACACCAAAGAAACATGACGATTTTCCCCTTTTTCTTTGAGACCAGGCGCTTTTCTCCCCCAAAAAAGGGACAGAAAGCCCGCCAAGCGAGTCGCAAGGTTGAAGGAGATCCAGGAGGCCCCGGACTCCCCGGAGGCCATGAAGTCGGTCCCCGGCCTTGAGCTGTCGGACATCCCCAAGGAATGTCGCCGCCGGTGCCAGCGGCGGTTGGTTCCAATTTGGGGGGTGAAGCTTTTGTGATATAGTCAAAATGAAACCGAGCTTTTTGGAGGATTTTTTTTAGTTGGTACTCCTTCTTCGGGGGGGGGGGGGCTGTAAAGCTAGCGATTTCAACTATGGTGCAGGTCCTGTACTTGATCCAAATCCGAGGCCTTTCTTGGTTGGAGACCCAATTTGGCACCTTCACGTTAATTTTACATACCTTCACATACCTTCACATATCTTCACACCTTCTCACACCTTTGCACACACACCACACACCACACACACCTTTTTGTAACCTAAAGCGGCGGCTCGTCTCTTTTGGGAACTTGTTTTTGGCCACCGCGTAGACCGTGGCGGGCTTTGCTCTCAGGAGACCCCGAAGGTCCCCACAGAGAAGGCGGAGTCGGAGGTGGACGTCACGGTGCTGAGGCACGCGCTGCCCACCAGCGGGGTGCCTTGGCGTGCGGGGACGCGGCTGGATGAAAAAAGCAGACGTCAAGGCAAAAGACAAGAGTTGTACCCGTCCACTCTTTTCACATGGAACTTGATTTTGGGGGGTCCCCTTAACAGAAAAATGGATAAGAATAGATGGATAACAATAGTTAATCCTAAATCTTGGAAAGAGAAGCCTAAGAAAGCTTAAGCTAGAAAAGACACCAGGTGAAACAGATAGAATGAGAAAGATCAGAAAATCAGTCCTGACCCAATCGACGACAGGTAATTGCAGGAATGAACAAGAATCTGGATCCCCCCCCCGGTTGCCCAACGTGTTGGCCTTGCAGAGCGCAACCCGCGCTTACTGGCAGAATTTAAAACGACTTTGCATCAGAGCTTGAGTCGCATACTCTGATGCAGGTGTGCTCAGTACCCAAATTCCCCCTTGCTCTGCCATGTCCTTACAGAGCTGGTAGCTCCTACCTCCCTTGCCGGCAAAGGGGAATTGCGGCAAGGACTTTGGTTGACACGCGACTCCCAGTAACTCGAGGTGGTCTATGCTGACCTCGCCTTCGACCTCTCGAGCGTGCCGGCGCGCGGCATGGGACAGGGTGGCTGAAGGCCAATTTCAGGGGCACCAGCAAGCAACTGGAAGCCAAAAGGGGATACCCCCAAACCACCACCACGCAGGGCTCATGGTTCTACAGTGCTGGCACGTTTCCTCTATTTTGAGAATCGCCGTGGGACACTCATTCTCCAGATTTTGGGACTTGCTCACAAATCCAATGGACTGGCGGGCAAAACCTGTAAACCTGTTGGTTGGTTTCCTTTGGGTGGTTTCCTTTGTTAGTTTTTGGGCTAGTATTTCCAGGTGGTTGGTTTTCCTTTTTTCCCCAACAGCTGAAAGCTATGGGGGTCGATAGGCCCAGCTAGGCTCTGGGTGAATTGGGCATTCAGGGAGGGAACAGAAGGAGGCGCTCCGGCATTCCGGATTCGTTCCGGCGTTCTGGGCTGTTGGTGCCACTGTGGATGGACGAAATCCTGCACCGCCTGAGAAGCCCTGGAATGATGATTGTCCTGCACACCATGGTTTCCATGGTTCTTAAATGGGTATGGGTCAAAATAAAACCACCATGGGACCACCGGTTAAATCCATGTTTCCATTTACCAGGATTCAATTTTTGCAACATATTTTTGACCCACACCCAAATGGTGCAGGATTTCACCTGGGCTGATTCCTGGTCAGGAGGAGCTCCTGCCGTTGGTGCCCCTGTTCACCCGGGCGCTGAAGCAGCTGGGCACCGCGAAGGGGGACTTCGTGAGTCTGACGCGGCGCGTGGGCATGAGCACCGGGGGCATCGCCGCCTCCACGCTCTGCATGAACAAGAAGGCGGGCTTGGAGGGAAGTGGAGGAAGGGAAGGAGCGAAGGGCGTTTTTTGTTTGGCCGAAAGGGCTTGGTAGCAAAGAAAAAGAGGCCGCCAGGCGGGGGGTCTGGGTTTTTGTTTTACACCTTGGCGTGGATGCAATCAATTTGACAGGCCGGTTTTGCCGGCCACTTCTGTTGCTTGGTTACTTTTGCGGTTGGTTTTGAGGGGTTGGGTTGGTTACGTTTGGTGTTCGCTTCCAGGGCCAACAAGCCGGTTTGGGGTGGCTTCCTTCTTTGTTCGGGCGGGGTGTCTTTAACATCAATTCACATAAAGACTGGATCTGGGATTGGTTCCGTTTGTGGTTTCAAGAGGTTTGTTTTTGTGTTTTGGTGTTTTGGGATTGCCTGATGGTTTGGGGTTCTGGAGGTCCCTTTTGCCATTATTTTCCACTGCTTTTGCAAGACCGGTCAGGTTTCCTCAGCTTTTGGTGGCTGTCTGTTCCAAATGTGACAGAAGGACACCTGGAAAGAGAAGTTTGCAGTTCCTGAAGCAGATGAGCTTTTTTCGCGGAAGTCTGCCTGCAACAAACCATTCCCAACTGCGAATCCACAACGTGCCCATCGAATGCATGGGCACGAACGACTGTTTTTTTTTGGTTTTTATCAACATTTGGCGCCCTTCTTGTCCAAAGGAGGTTCAGCCCATTCATCGCAAGGGCGAGGTGGAGCCGATCACATACCTCTTCCTGCGGGGGAAGTCCATGGCCGGTCAGTTGCCAGAGCTGTCCGACTTGATGCAGGAGATGTCATTGAGATTCCTCCCGCTGATTTTAGGGCAAGCTCACCAAGATGTAGGTCCTCTGCTTGGGAATCGCCTTATTTCTGTTTTGTTTGTAGAACTTGCAGGTTCCTTATATCTTTTTGCGAGTGAGTCGACACACCAAGGAAAACTGGCCGCTCAAGTTGAGTTCTACCTCCTTCTTTTTTTGGGCGGGGGATGTGGCAACATGGCGACACTTTGCCTCGCTGCGGACAGCGCGGGATATGTTGATTGAGCTTCTGCCAGGCTGTCGGCCCCTCGCTGCAAAAGGGATGGGCCTAGTTTGGATAAAGGGCCAGCCGAAGTCAAGGCTTTCTCAGCGATGAGCAGTTAGGCCTAAGCGTCGGTAGTCTCTGTTGAAAAGAGCTCGTTACGCATTACATCCTAGACCCTGTAGATTTTCAGTAGCTTGTGGCTGCATGGCGGAGCAATGTGCAAATCGTCAAACAAAACACTTCCTCATGGCTTGGTATGCTTGGTGGCTGCCATGACCCTGACCTCAATTCCGGCACCCTTAATTTCCCATGTCCAGGAGGGTCCCATCAAACATGGAATTCCACGGCCCTTTCCAACAGTCTCAGCCGTTTTGACATCGGAGAAATGGCAGGAGATTGCGCTCACCACGGACTTTGACAACAAGGAGCGAACGCTGGGAATCAGTGAGCCGAGGGCCCCGGAAGAAAAGTGGCAAGTTTAGTGTGTGCGTTTCCGAAATCCTGGTTATTTTCGGACAGTAGCGCCTTATTAAAAAGCTATGAACCTTGATGAATAGGGAAGCCTTCAAAAGTGGTTCGTGGACATAAATGCCCACCAAGTATTGATGTCCACGATGCTTCCCGAAAGGGAAATTTTCTTGTTCCAGCCTCCCACACCAGGGTGAAATAATATTGCATGACTGCCTTTGGGTAAGGGGGATGACAAAACCAAAATGTGGGAATTGTGAGTCGTGCCATTATTTTGTTTAATCCAAACTGTCCCCTGATGCACTTCCACTCCCCACTCCACCCGGCTGCTTGCCCGGTTGTATGAGGCACGCCGAAACCTTTAAGGGGGCCCGCAGCCACTGGCCGCAGGGTTCGAGTCATAAACCCAGCAATCCCCATTGAATGGAGGTGAATACCCCCCATTTGCCACCAAAGCCTTCGGCGACTTCGGGGCCTTCAACCCGGACAGCCAGCCGAAAATCCATAGATGAATATAAGCAGAAATAGGAATAAGCAAAATAAGCTAACTAAATACCAATCAACAAACAAATTGTAGTAAATCAATAAATCAACAAATTGCATATATTATGTACAGTATTTGGCGTTCCCCAAACTTCGGCACGCCCTCCATGCCGTTCTCTTTCGCGCGTGCGCGCGACGCGCCGCTTCGGCGCGCGCGAAGCGCCGCTTCGAGGAGCGCATCGTGCAGCTGGCGTCCCAGGCGCGGAGCGGCGCCCAGTCCTCGCTGATCTCCTCGGGCCACGCGGTGGCCTCCACGGAGCTGGCGGCGCAGAGCACCAAGGCGCGGGCGAGCCGCGGGTGGGTTCGGGCTGCCATACGGTTTGCCTTACCCGATTCTTCGCCAAGAACAAGGCTTGCTTGGGCCTGCACATGGTTTTTTGACAGATTCACCTCCAATGTTGGGGGACTTTTGAGCGAGGGACAAGAGTTTCTGTATATATATATGTATATTCATACATTTGTATATATATATATATATCTATATACGAATATAGATATATGTCAATGGATCTATGTACATGTGTACAGATCAAAGTGTAGAAGTTGTGGGGCCCCTTAAAGCATTCATCTTCAGGGCTGCCGCTGGCCAGGCCGGATGGTTGAGCGGCAAGTGGTCAGGCCTGGAGCAGTACCTCGGCCATTTGATTGGACCTTGAACCAGTTTAGGGAGCAGTGACATGAGAGTTCCCTACCTTGTCCTTTGGACCTTTACCCTCCAGACTGGCCTTCTGGCAGCTTCCATGTTCTGAGGGATCTTTACCTTACAACCTTTGACATGTGGGTGAGTCCATTTTTTTAGGGGACCCCCCGAAAGGCTGGTTGTCTTTTTGGCCTCCGGCTAAACCCCACCCAAAAAAGGGGGTACCCACAAAACCAACGACAGACGCCATGTGCGTCCGCTGAGGTACAAATACCTCACGGAGCTCCTGCAGAACATCGAGGACCGAACGCTTTGACTCTGTCTGCCGGCTAGGGGGACAAAGTCTCCGGTGCCAAAACACCGAACCCCTTTTGAACACAACAAGATCCAACAAAAAGGGGGGGGGAGGGGGGGGCGGGAGGGCAGGTTGCGACACATCCTGATTTTTTCCAGACCCGAATTAATCCACGCATTGCATGTGTCCAACCAATTGCCTGGCATGAATAGCCACTGGGGGCCCGGAGGGCCTTTTCTTCGGCGCGAAATGATTTGGTGCTCAGGGGCCAACCCCATTCCCGAGCCGTTGAGAAGGGCCCGGAAGGGCCCCCTTGGGCAAATTTCCACGACGTCAACGTTGGAATTTTTGTTTGACGTCACTGCAGGTTTCCTTCATAGGGATTTCCTTATGTTCGGTTGTTGAACTATGAATCATTGCCCCGATGTTATGCCCAGTATCCATCTCTTTTGTTTAATGGCCACGGCCCGAGCCTCATGAGTTCTCGCGTGGGTAGATAGGTCTAACGTGTCCGATTCCACATGGCCAAACAAACCTCGCGATGTCTCGGCTTCGGATTCCGCGAAGTGGCGGCCTCCCCGGCATCCGCAGGAGGGTGGGTGGGAGACCGTCCTGGCACAGCTGCAGGCCCTGCAAGCCTGCATTTTCAACCAGGCTGGGACCTTGCTTCCCCTTTTTTCGTTGGGGTCCGGAGTCCGGGATGTGGGTTTTGTTTGGTCGGCATCTTTATCCAGGGCCGGGGGCAACACGCATTTAGCATCCCAAACAGGGTGACCCACAGGCTTTGCATTTCAACCACAATTCACATGTGGTGGTGTGCGTGTGTGCAACTTATCCGCGGCTAAACGAGAGCAATCAAGCCCATCATGGTCCATCATGCTCCAGAAAACTTGGGGATCCCATTCTTACTGAGAGTTCCATACATTTCCATGTTCGGTGGCTTTCAGCAGCACCTTTTGGCTTCATTGGTCTCCTTTGGTAGATTTTGGTAGTGGTGCTTCTATTGAAAAGGGCCCCCCAAAAAAATGTGATTTCTCCGCTGGTTTCCCTTTCAAACCGCCAAGCTGAATACCCTCGCTTCTGGTTAGTCTGAGGGAGGAGTAGAGGTACCGTCAAAAACATAGAGAGTGTTGGAGGCCTCCTGCTCCGTTCTGAACATCACTTCCGATGCAGAGCACCTGGACGTAGCCCAGTGGCTCGGTCTGCTCGGTGCGAATTGAGTGCATATGGGTGTGTCTTGTGTTCAACAGGGGGGCCCTCCATTTAAAATTGTTTCCACGTTGGGCTCCTTTTAAAACCAGCCAAAAAGGGGGGTGCCCAAAAAAGACAGACCCATACTTTAATCAAGAACAAACATGCGCGTCAAAAGCTCGAACTTTGCATAGGAGTTTAAGGATGTAGAAATCCTGCACTGATTGGTTTCCCTCATGCAATGATCGGGTGGCCAGGGATTTCGAGAAGACGGCTGGTTCTTGGACATGCCCACCTGATTCAAACAAAGCAACAATGAGGGATTACGTACAAAGGTGGCAACCGGAAGAACTGGGTCCACCCATTAACGCCAACTTGGAGTTGCGTTGGGTCGGCCAATCTTTGTTGAAACAACCAGCCTTCGGCAACTAGTCCCCTAAGGCACGTCTACACGCTGGGGCTTGCTTCGGCAAGACCTGAGCGAAGAAACATGAAGTTCCACAACCCACCCCACCTCTTACATTCAATGCCATCCCAGGGCCTGAGTCGCCCATGTTAGGAAGGAGCTGGAGAGGCTGGCGGGGGAGCTGCCGGCGGACAAACAAAGCCAGGTCTTGCTGAAGCCCAGCCTAGGGCGCAGGGCTGACGCCATTGTTGTCCCCACCCAGGCGCTTTCACCGGGCCGGGAATCGGAGGGGCAACTACGGGTGGGGTGACATTTGTGGTCTCAAAATGACCCCACCCCCAACACAAGGAGCTTTGACCCTGGCGCATGTGGGACCGTGGGGGAATGGATGTGTCTCCCCTTTTTGTTGAATCAAGTACGCTGGGGGGTTTGACAAACCCTCATATGTGCGTTCTGGAAAATGGGACTCCCTTCAATGAGGAGCTCGTAGTTTGCTGGAGCTGGTGTTCACCGCCGGATGCAGGTGAATTACGTGGGCAAGGGCAGCAACTTGTACGAGTCCGGGTACGAGTACCACGGATCCTCGCTGGTGGGAGCCTCACGTTGGGTGACTCTTGCGCGTGTTGTCCGTTCCCCCAACATGGCCCGAAAGGTTTCAATAGTTTTAGATTTCGAACGCATTGCCTTGGATAAAACGTTTTGACAAATCACCACACTGAAGCCAGTGGAATCCATCGACAACGGGGGTGCAGATACGTCATGAAGCTTGCCACTGAACGGATGGCGGCGTCTTGGAATTCAAGGACACGCGACCCCTTGTTTGTAAAGGGACCCCACGAGGAAAACCACCATTTTTGGGTCCCCTAAAAAGAGACACCAAGGTCCGCAGATGGCCTCTCAGCATAGCCCAGCGGCCAAGGTGGTGTCGAAGCTTTTGGGCGCCACCTATTTGTGGGACCGGGTCCGCGTGAGCGGGGGCGCCTACGGGGGCTTTTGCCGCTTCGACCCGCGGTCCGGGGACTTCAAGTACCTCTCCTACCGGGATCCCAACCTCGGGAAGACGCGGCTTGGAGAATTGGTTGGTTGATGGGTTTTGGTGGGGTGGGGTGGTTGGTGGGTTTATTGGTTAGGATCATTTGCGTGGTGTTAGGTGGGCAGCAAAAAGCACGGGCTTGTGCCCAGGTATTTGTTTGGGGCCGGAGTTTGGCGTGATTGGAAGTTTGTGGACAGTTGTCTTTTTGTTGCCGATCTTTCAGAACGGGGGTCAAACGAGTTCACCCATGATCTGTGCGGTTTGGGCGTTATAGCAATTTGCTCAAGAGTTGTACAATTTTCACGTGCCGATCTAGTTTCGTGCAAGTATTGGATGTGTCTTTGATTGAAAGGAAGAAGCACCATTTTGGGGGGTGACTACATTCACTGAGCCCCTAGCCGCCTTGCCCGCACAAAAGCACGGGCAGGCTGGACAACTACGACGGCGCCCCGGCCTTCCTCAAGGATCTGGAGCTCAGCGAGGACGAGCTGACCAAGGCCGCGATACGCGCCCGCTGTGCCATCTTTGTTTCACACGTCCAATTGCGGCAATTGGGGCTCAACAAGCAGGTTGGGTGATCCACAAAACAGGGTCACCGATGCGTGTTTCTTTGCAGGTGTGCTTTGGGCAAAGTACTGGTTCCTTTACTTGGGGTTGGTAGGGATTTTGGAGACCAGTCCTGGAAAGAGCACCTCATGGCCCATAAGGAGTCTTGACCGGCACACATGCTTCCCAATCAAACCGCATTCGGGTAAGTGAAGGCGAGAAAGGGGCAGTCAGCCATACGTAGGTGGTTCTTGATTGTTTGCCAGGGATTTTGGGTAGGCAGAGGCAGTTTGTGTGACAAAGCCCCTCGTGCGGGCAGAACCTCGCTTTAATCACTTTATATAATCTCCATTGTCCATGGTTTCCCTTGGTTGTCAGGCGGGCATCGATGTATGGCGAAGGGACGGAACCGCATGATTCCAGCGTTTACTTCATTCGAAGCAGTTTTTCACTTGGGCAGCTTGCGGGCCACGTCTCGTTGCTAGCTGACTTCGGTTTGGTTCTTCTCACAACCTCATGACTTCACAAGGCCATCATTGGCTGCATGGGCGACGTGGATTCCTACCTTTTGCCGGATGCGAAGGGCTACCAGGCGCGATCCGGTCGAGCCGCCTTGGTTAGCTGGGGGGCCTGTAACGCCTTAGGAGTCTCCGATGGAGTCATCCATAGCAGAATTTCTTGAAAGGGGAGCCAAGGGCTGAGGGCATCCAAATTCTTTTTGGACGAAGCCAAGGAGCTATCAGGAGTTCCGTAAGGGCATGGTTGCTTTGGTCTGACTGAGAGATTTCGGAGGAGCCAGTTCCCGAAATTTTGCACAGCAAAAGGCAGTACTTGTGCAGAGGGGAACATTGGGCCAGCCGTTGGCCACGGAGGGACCTTCTCAACTTTTGCCATTGCGAGTCGCCGATACATCGCACGCCCACGGCCACAATCTCACAACTCACTGGTCAGCCAAATGGTGTCACATGGGTGGGTATAGTTGTTTTTTTTGGTGTGGCCCCAACGAGCAGTTGGGCCTAGGATGGACCCCTCGCCGGTTTATGTGTACTTGGACCCATTTTCACAACAAAAGATCAGCACAGGGCCCCTTACAAGGGTTCCAATAACAGGCACGGTGGGTTCCCTTCGAAAGTAAACCAACCACATCCAACTACAAACGCCAGGTTACTCCCCTGCGTACCTGGAAAAGAGGGGTCCCTTTTTGGGGAGGACTGGGGACCCCCCCATGTTCAACCAGCAACAGTTGTGCTGCAGCGTGAGGCGATGCTGCGGCATTTGCTCGGCGAGGATGACGTTTACCGCCAAAAGGTCCGGGACGAGATTCTGGGCACTCAGGTGCCAAAGCCGCGGCGCTCGCGCTTTCACACGGCGCGCTGCGTGTTGCCACTGCAATCAGTGCGTGGACCCTCATGTGGTCGATTCCTTCTTGGCTTTGCTTGACGCACCGCTTGACGCACCGCGACAAGCAGAACTTAATTTTGGGAAACCCCAACATGGTTACTTTTCCGAGGGGTGTCGAGTAGGGAGAATCAAAGGCTGCAGCTGTTTAAAACGTCGCCTGGTCTTCCCTATTTGTCTGCAGGATTGCCTGATTGAGCCTGTCTGCTGGTAACACTGAATGCCCCCTACCCACCAGAGTGGTTCTCGGAAGCCTTCCAAGAACCCGTCTAAGTAAGAACCCTTCTTGGGTTGGAGCCCTATAAGTGTTGACATCTCATGGCGGTATTCCAGGCCTGTGCATTTGCTTTGACGGAGAACGTCTTGTCGGCTGATTACGGGAGCCTTGTGGGTATTCCAAGCGTGTCTCGAAGAACCCTAACGGATACTGTCATAGAGACGCCCTTTCTCTCCGTTTTCGTGATTTGAGAATATCACCTTTGGGCCAAGTGAAAATGAGAACCCTTGTGACGTTCTCACGCTGTTCTTTTGACAATTCCCCACGGTGTTCTTTCTTTCCGTTTTCAATTTTGAATGTTTCCCATACCCAAACCACAGACCCTAAACCGGTTCTAATGTTTTCGGGCCGATTTAGGGTTCCCCAAATGAATGCTTGACTACTCAAAGGGAGACCAAATGGGCATTAGTTTGAAAGACTATTCCATTGTATCACCCGTTTGTATGCGGTTGTGCGTGTGTCAAAATGTCCCCCCAAAACAACAACAACATCAATCCTTGTGTGTTCTTTTTAAACCAGGCCCAAAAAAAGGCCCCACAGAATGGACGGATCCATTTGCTTCAGACTTCCGGGTCAAGTGGAACCCTTTTTGTTGTGGTTTGAAGAGAAACTTCGGAAAACTCAACACCCCTTGGGGGTTTCCTATTTTAAGCCCATGGCCCATAAAAAGTAAATAGACAGACACCCCTCCAAAGCCTAATCCAAACCACCAGTTTTAGGCAATCCCCAAACTGGGTCAAAGCTTGATACCATCTTTTGACTAAAACGATGATGAGCAAAGAACAATGAACAACTCCTAGATTTTGGGTTGAAGGTTGACCAAGCACACACCAATCAGAGGGGCCCTGATTTAAGCTGTTATGTTCGCTCATCCGCCAACAACGAACCAGCTCAAGCAAAAAATGAGGCAACCTGGGAAAGAGGAAGACATCCCTTTGGGTGTGTCTCACATCTTCGGTTTTGCTTTTGGCCCCCCTTTACCGTTTTACCACCCAAAAAAGAGTGCCTGGCCCTCAAAATGCTCCGCAAGCGCGGGTTATTGCAAACTTATGGGGTGATCCACGCTGGTCCCCGGTGCCCACGAAAAGAGAAACGCGCGCAATGCGCCTTACAGGTCAAGGACTTCCACCGCTTCGGGGAGGCCCTGGAGGCGGTACCTTGGGCAAAGACGACGCCGGCAAGGCGTTTTTCGGTGGACGAATCCGACCCTCCAAAGCCGAACGCCGAAAGACAAAAAGGCAAAACGCGACGTCTTTTTTGTTTGGGGGGTGGGGTTGCGGTGGGCGAACGTCTGCTTTAATCAGGGTTCATGTGATTGGTGGTTTGGATTGGTGCTTTGGAGGTTAGGGCTCTCTATAAGAACCGGGGGTTAGAGCCCCAAAGCCAATGCAAATCGTTGAGAGCCTGAGGTGTCTTTGGTGGGGGCACGTTGTGGGGTCTCTCTATTAATTATTCTTTCTCGGGGTTCTAAACATTAGCCTTTGGCACATTTAGGGTGGACAAGGTTTGTGAACGACTTGGGGCCCTTGTGCGGGTGGTCTGCGTGGTTGGCAAGGATGGTCCCCTCATGGCAGATCTTCTTTGATCTTCTTGGCCTACCAGCTCCCATGTGGAACAGCCCGGCTTGTTGGGGACACGGGAAGCCCAAAAGAGACCCAACATTTTGTTTGGCCCTGCTGCACTGCTACGGTTGTTTTGTGCTGAGGTGAAGGAGGGTGGCATTTGCGTGGTGGGCTCGCAAGAGGCTTGCAATGAAGCGAAGGAGAAGTACGGGCTGACGCTAATCAGCCCTTTTGCTGAGGCGAAGTGAGGGCAGTAGACGCCTGGCCAACAATACCAGAAGGCGTCCCCTTCTGGCAGGTATAGGACGGCTTTTTCCGTTTACGTGCCACATCCCATCCCCACTGCCTTCAAAATGGTTGGTTGGGGGAGGGAGGCCTTTGGAGTTCCATGTGAAGGTCTGTTTTCGCTGTGCCCACCCTCTCCCACAATGGGGATGTGCCCCCGTTTCAGTGTGCAGAAGGCCGACCCTGTCTTGGGTGCCTGAACCTTTCGGCCCTAGCGGCCCCCAAACCCTGCACAGCAGTGCGCAGAAACAAAAGATGCTGCTTGCAGAGCTGCTCAATGCTGTGGCAGCTTGATTTTCTATTACTTCCTATGATGCCAGCAACACTTCCTTAACGTGACAAAGTGATGGCCTGCTTCAGTGTCACGGAAAGGGTTATTCAATCCTTTTCAACAACTATGGAGAGGGACAGCTGGAAGCGTCATTGCTGGGTCGCCTTCAGGAGTGCCCGCGACCCCTTCTGGCGGGGGTCTACCGCTCGGTCTTTGCCACCTAACCCAAAGGTTTTGGGCACTCGAAAGAACCCTGGGCCAGCCTGAGTTAAGCCGCCAGCAAAATCCGCTAGACAATCCCAACAAGCAGCGGCCGCCTTCGCAATTCTTTACATGGTTTTGGGTTCACCGTTCTTATGCCAGGTTTTGGTCATGACTCAGTTGCTTGGAGGGTCGGTGTTGGATCCAGGGACGCAGTCGATCCATCAATGAGTAAAAGCCTGAGACGGGAATGCAAGGGCACGTCCGGGGTGGATGTGCCGTCACAAGCGGTTTCGAGGCAGGTTGACCAGCTGGACAGTGCATACATCTGCCAGTGACATAGCGAGCTCACGGGTAAAACACATGTCACAATGATGCAGTTTCTTTTGCTTTGGGATCTATTATTTCAGGTGTTGGAGTTCGAGCAGAATTTGCAGACTGGTTTGCAGTGGGCCCTTTTGAGATGTTGGACGTTCCCTGTTTAGGCTGGTGATGTTTCCAGGCTGTGGGCGGGTGAGGATTCAAGGGCGCTGGAAACCTACCTGGCTGCCACATTGAATTGAGCCATTCCCTTCTTTTTGGGGCGGGGAATGGCTACCCTCCTTACCCTCATGGTTAGCGCCTTCCTGCAACACCCAAGCACCGTCAGCTTCCATGATAGGGAGGGAGGGAGGCACCAACGTGCCTTTGCCCTCGAGAAAACCGTGGGATGGAAACCAAGCATCGACCATGGCACTGCCTTGTTTCAACTGCCGCTCAATTCAGCGCCTCAAGAGCAAGATTTCCTTGTGGGAAGCATTTCAAGACGGCGGGTCCCAAGCTCGCTCGGTGCGCAATTCGGGCGCTTCTGACAGCTTCGAACTGGGAGATCCCCGCGTTCGCGTGCAGTCAAAGTTTGAGGAGAAAACCTACAACCCAAATTTGCAGAGACAACTCTCCACCCGAAGTGTTGGCGGGAACACCTGAATCACTTCTTTTTTTGGGGTCGCCGTAAATGCCTCCCGGCCCTCCCGCCGAAGAATCCGCCTGCCAAGGCTGTACTACGCGCGGAACCCCCGGAGGGCTTTGGAGTTGGCCTCCGAAGCCACGCAGGCGGAAGACTTCAAGGCCTCGGCCGGGTTTCGTTGCTGTTCGGTTTTGATTCAAGAGGCCTCTCTGGCGGCAAAGCAGCGAGATGTTCTTTTGGCGTCTCGAGAGTTTTTTTTGGTGCCGCGTTTGGTACCTACCACCCTATTTGTAACCCAGGTGTTATGCACATCCACGGGGGCGATGGGGCTATGGGGTGATAGCAACCACCTCCCGGCTAGTGCCAGCTGATCAGACGGCAAAGGGCTTCATCACTCGACTGACGGCCCGGCCTGCGATGTTTCTTGTTGCATGGCTTTGTCCTTAGGGTCAAATCGCCGCCTCAGATCTCTTGCCCCCACGGGGGGGGGGGCGGGGGTCTCGCTGATGTGGACAGGTGCCAAGTGTTCTTTTCAGGCTTGGACTTTTGCAACAGACGCTCGTTTGGACCAAAGGGGGAGTGTTCCTTGATTCATCAGGGCCCCTTAAAGGATACATTTGCGGCAGATAGGACATCACCGTCACCAGCTGGTGTGGAGGATGTTTTTGCAAAGCGTGCGGTCAACTTTGTGTGCATCAGCAGCCTGCTCGCAGAATGAAATCTTGAAATCATGCCCTGCTTTTGGAGAGGAATGGCCCCACAAATGATACGCCTCCTTTCAATGAATCCGACACGAACATGTTGTCCGGTTGCAACCCCATGAGTTTGGAAGAACCCTTGGCTGCTTTGTCCGAGAGGACTGGTGGTGGAAGGCGCGGCTGGGCAAGGCCTATTATCAGCTAGGTGCCCTGGCTGAATTCCATGAAACTCCCCATAAGTCCACCAAGCCATGAGAGCATGACTTTCAGGGAGGGTATAAGTCCATCCATGTTCTGTATGTGTGGCGACTGGAGAAATGGAAGGAACCTTTCCCGTCGCAAGGGGGGATCGGAAGGTACCAACTGGAAATATTGCTTTCATTTTTGGTCCTTACCCAACCCCGTAGAGCTCGGTGCGGATGTCGAGAACAACAAAACTGGCGGTGGTTGGACGATGCATTTTTGCCAAGAATGGTTGTCGGAGACCCTGCAATCCCCAATGACCCCGTCCCGCCAACCTTTTAAAGCTTTGGTTCGCCATGCTTGGCCTGATTTTGCCTCAGTCAGGCTTATCCACCCCGGGAATATTTGGTCTTTTCGCGGGGGGTTGGTTGGTTTGCAGGGTCCTTAGCTGGGAAGGAAGTGCAGCGCGGAGGTTGTCGTTTGCAAGGGTCTTGCTAAGTTGCTGCAGCTTAGCAGGTTTGCGGTCTGATTTGCTTGTCAGCGAAGGCATGGAGCAATGAGTTCCCCTCAGCGTTTTTTCTTTGCCGTGGACCGAGGCCTTCTCCGTGATGCGGAGAAGCAGTTCAAGAGTGCTCTCAAAGACGAGGAGATGGTTACCACTCACCTGGAGCTTTGTAAGGTTTACCTGCGCCCTTTGGCGAAGTGAAGCTTGAGCGGGTGGGTAGGTGAAGGCGGGCAGATGATGCCAGCTGCAAACGGCCAGGCTGTTTAGAGGCCCGGAGTAGCGTGGCCACCATTTGTCGTGAAATGAAATGCACACATTCAGCGGCCTCAATTTGGGGGAGCCGATCACTAAAGCTGCGAAGCACAGCCAGGGGCACCTCACGTATTCACAATACGTGGCCTGCATGTGCCACAAGCATCTGGTGGCTTCAGTTGAGTCAGGAGAGATTTTGGGACACCGCTGCCCTGCCCAGAAAGGTTCTTAGAACCCCTTCTTTGGGTCATCCACCTTGAGGGCATCCTTCACTTGTGGGTCACACCCCCGTAATAGATCGTATGGGGTTGCTGGTCCGGAATTCCTATTCAGAATCCTGCGCTCTCTATGTTTTTGTTTTCTTTTTTTGCCAGGTTTGAAGCAGACTCTGAGAATCGAATTTGCCGGCAGAAGAAGCAGAAGAAGAAGAAGAAGAACACAACCAAACAAACCAAGAATTTGCCGTACCCCTTTGGCTAAGAAAGGAGGAGTTGCACCCAAAACAAGAATGCTAAACAAGTACAAAAAAAGAAAACAAACAACACGAACAAACAAACAACGGTGGTGTCCGGCTTTGGGAGTGAACAGCTCGGAGGCCTGGATCAGCCGAACTCGGCTCTGGACCAATACGGTCGCGCGGCCGAGAAGTTCCCCGGGGAGACCCACATTTTGGTGGGCCTGGCCAGGACCGGAAAGCTACGAAAAGATAAATCAAATAAGATTTGTTTGGGCTTAGCCCCGGTTTGGTTTGGTTTGGTTTGCTTCTCCTGCTGGCAGGAGGGCCGAGGAAAACATGGTTGGAACCAGGCGCTTGCAAGTGGTTGAATTGTTGGCGGCTTCTGAAATACTTCCTTTGGACCGGATAGTTTCCTTCGAACCAGTTCAAGCGTAATTTCTAGCTTTGATGGCGCTGTTATTGGCCAAGTGCATAGCCATGAAGTTGTTCAAACCGGCGGGCTGGCCCTGAGGACCTACGATATGCTGAACGCACTCCTGCGCGGGGTGAGCTTTTACAAGAGCCTTGCTGCAAATTCAGTCGGCTGAAACTTGAGGCCACCGGAGTGAAGCAGTTACACGGAATGACTCGTGCTAAGTGCAGCCGAAGCATGAGGATTTACCTTCAACTGGCAGTGACCTATAAAATGTCGGGTATGTTTACTTTGGGAATATAAGGCTCAGTTGTCCAAAGCCGACCTTTAACCTTGCAGGTTTCCCTTTTTGGTCAATTCTTAGCCAAGGTCCCTAAAGGTTCACCAATACCTACTATATGTCCAGTCCTTGCCCCCGAGTGTGTTTTCTATTTCTGCTTGGGGCATGAAATGGCCGAAGAATCAGAATCAGAACGACACAATGATGCCATGTAAGCTTTGCGTGAAACTGGGGTGATTGAGAGAACGCCTTTGAGCTGTCACTTGCTTGCCAGGCCTTAGATCGCGGAACGGCCCCACGTCCAGTTGGAAGCGCCATTGTTGAATCCTCGTCTCCCCGATTTTCTCGATCCCAGGAAGGTCTTGCAGTACGACGCCGTGAACTCGGAGGCCTTGCTTGCTTACACATCCGTTTCAAACAACTCTCCTGGCAGCCAGCCCCTTTTGAAGGAATCCACATGCTGCTTTCCTTGCAGTTGTCCAGTTTTCTGCCGTGTGTGTGAATTTCCATCGTGTTCCCTTTCAACCCGGGAAACAGCTATGTAACCTTTCGCAGGAGGTCTGAGTCTGGTCAAGTAAGAATGATTCAGAATTTGGACATATATTTTTTGTAGACCCCAGAGTCCGAGTTGGGCCAAGAATTAGACTGTCATTCATTGGTGATTTGGATTGGTGGTTTTGGGTTTTGAACCTCTGGTTCTTGTTGAGGGTACATGGGACGCCACCTAACCTCCAATCCAAGCCACCAATTGAAGAGGAGCAGGATCTCAATATGACGCAGATTTCGATGTTGTAATTGTTGGTGTACCCTTTTCTCGGGCTGTCCTCCAAATCCATCTCGTGTTTTAGAGGGTGCACTGAACATGAAACATAATCGGAACATGTTATTTTCCGTAAACCCCTTCTTTTCTTGCGTGCCACCTGTTGCTACGAAAACGGGGGGTGCCCTGTTGAGCCCCAAGTTGGCTCACTCAACAGGAAGACGGCGTCCGCCGAACTGCGCCAGGCCATCGCCTGCCTGGCGTCCCATCACTTCTACACGGACCAGCCGGAGCTGGCGCTGCGCTTCTACCGGCGGATGCTGCAAAACGGGGTGGCCTCCGCCGCCCCTCGACTCGCAGATGTGCGGCAGATGGGCCGCCTCAAATTTTGCGGGCGGCCCATCTTTTTTTGAGGGCACTTGGGGTGCTTTTCTTTGGGTGGGTGGGGGGGTGGGTGTTAAAGCACTTTGCTCTTTCTTTTTGAGGTGGGGCCCCGAGCCGTGCTTGCGATCGGGTTGCTCCGAACCTCAAAGCGACCAAGCCAGCAGGGTAGAGAAACTTGTTTCCTATGTGCCAGGATCTTTGCACAATGTTTGTCTTGAAACGCGTGGTGTTCAGATGCGTTTGCATTAGTTGCAACTCGCTTGAGGAGCTTTGGAACAACATGGGGCTTTGCTGCTTCTATGCCGGGCAGTACGACCTCACGCTGAGCTGTTTCGAGCGTGCGTTGATGCTCTCAGATGACAACAACATGGCGGATGTATGGTACAACATAGGGCAGGCACGCGAATGCAGCCTTCGGATTCCATTTTCTTTTCCCGATTCGGGAGGTAATTAGGGGGCAGCTGGTCCATTTTTGCCCGTTCCATTCTCTTAAGCCGACCAAAGCCGACCAAACGCCTTTTGGCTTCCCTTTTTGGCCCAAGTTAGCTTGTTTCATCTCACTGGGAGGGCAGCAAACTCGCACTTGTGCTTTGATCATTTTTCGAGAAGATCGGAGCAAGCCTATCAATTAATCCAACACTCCAAAAAGGACGCATCAGGTTCTCTACACAAGATGTGGTGTCTTCCAAATGGCCGGCCGTGGTTTGCGCATTCTATTTTACGCCTCATTCGCAAGCGAGGCATGGCAGCATGCTCGTCTGAGTTTGAGCTGGTTCCCTTTCAGGAGCCAACTTTCTCTTTTGGGCCAGGGTCTTTGAAGCAACCATGTGGCCAAACTGGCCGTGTGAAGTGGGATTCTCAGAGCTCTTGCGTGCTGCGGTTTCTTCGTGGATTTCTGCGGCGGTTTTTTGCGGCTTCCGTTCAGGTTGCCATCGGCGTGGGGGATTTGGGCCTGGCCTACCAAGCCTTCAAGAGCCTCGGTCTTTTGCTAGTTGGCCAGCTGGATTCCATCATACCTCTTTTTGTTTGTCCCATTTCTTACTGAGACCTGTAGGGGAGCAACTGTTGTCGGCATATTTGGAGCCCACCACACAGCTCCCCAGCGAGCTGCAAGTGCCAAGTGGCGTGCTTGTTCCTCGGATTCCGGGCTATCCGTAAGGATCGCCATCAGCGTGGATCCAAACCACGCAGAGAGCTACAACAACATCGGAGTCCTCGAGCTGCGCAAGGTGCGACGACGTTGTTCATCCGATGCCAGGGGGCCTGTTCCACCATTAAGGGCTACAACGAGCGAAACTCCAAGATGCAGGTCCTTTGGGCCCCCTCTAGATCCGTCGTCGCCTGACTTTGCTCACCTTTTGCTTTTTGCCCTTTTGGGTACAAATGCCTCTGCAGACCAACGCGGATCCCCCAAAGACACGGATTCGACCAAATCCCCCCTCCCCGATTCGATTTGCAAGGATGTTGCCCAACCTCCTGGGTTTGTCAGCGGTAGGACGTAGCAGTGTAGCATACACCCTTCAAAGGTTCTAAGAACCAGTTGGGGCGCTTTGGTTTCTTGCCTACATAGGCCTTCACCCGGCTTAGCAAGCAGGTTGCAACCAAGGATACAAGGGGATTACCCCCAATTACCTCTCTCATGTCAGTGGTTGCAACCTGCTTACTAAGTTGGTTGAACATCGAAGTGGTTGTGCCTCAGTCCCCCTATCCCCTCTTTCCCATGTACCCCCTCATCTACCCCCCGGCTTTGTACCTGACAGTTGTTCCTGAAATCGGCAAGAAGTCGAGCATGGAGCTCAACGCCAATTGTTTAAACATCCTCCCTGGCCGGGGCATGGTTGGTTACGCACACGTTGCCCAACCATGAGCCGTCGGGTTTTTGTGAAATATGGTGCGCTCGGGAATTTCATTCACAATTTCCTTTCCTTTCTTGAGAGAAGGTAAGAAGCAAGGAATTTGGGGACCCACTCACCCCCTCAAGTTTCTTCATCAAGGGTAGGCGAAACGTGGACCCGTTTTGGAGCGCCCCCAATATCCACCTTTGGTGGTTTGGACGTTGGGTGCCTGCCCCGCTTGGTGCCAAAGCAACTAACCAAAAGGTCCAGTGGTGCCTCTTTTTTTGTTGGACTTTTTTTTGGAGGGCTTCCCCTTCAAAGTCAGCCACCCAAACCCAGACCGCGCCTTGCATTGGCCGGAGCGATCCAAATTCCGGCGGTTGCCAGGGCAACGTGGAGCAGGCGCAGGCGCACTTCGGCACAGCCATGCGGCTGGCGCTGCACCTCTTCGAGCCGGCCTTCAACGGGGGCTTGTTGGCGCCCGGGATGCGGAATTTCTCAATTGGTGCCAGGGCATTTCATTTGTTTAAAGGCTTTAGGATATTCAATTGGAGGCCCAACATGAGAATCTGGACATATCGTTTTATTAGTTTTGTTGTACCCGATTTCGGCTTCGGTACGGAAGAAATGGAAGGTATGATATGTTCGATCAATAGCCGACATGGTCTCAGCTGCGCAAGAAGCCAAATAGGAGGGTTCGTTTTGTTTTCCCGTTAAAGCCACAAGCTGGTGGTACCCTCACAGAAAGAGAGACCCGTTTGTAGCTTTCTCGCCGGGGTTAGTCCCCTATCCCTGGCTATACCTTTAATTTATACCCACCTACGGATCAACGCGGAAACCACAATCGGTTCCTCCGAACATGGCGGGGCTTTTGGGTTCCATGCGCATGTCTCGGGGGTGTTTCCCCAGCGTTCCGCTGAGATCATCGATTCGCTTGAGGCCTTCAAGCTGGGAGAGTTCCAGGACAGCTTCGAGCTGGCCAACAAGGCCCTGGAGGCGAGGCGAGCCGCTCGTTTCGGGTTCAGGCCAGCCGCGCTTGGAAATGCCAAAGGGCCGCCAAAATGGCTCGTCTTTGTGACCGACAAAAGCCACTTACCCTCCCACCAATCAACAGGAGGGTCCTGGAAGGGACGTGCCAATCGGGTTCCATGTGAATTGGTGGGAGGCTAGACCTTTTTGAACCAATTGGCTTTTCCGTAAAACATGCAAAAGGTAAGAAGTTCTCAGGGGGAAGAGCAACCCAACAACAAAGGACCGCCTAATGTTGACCCCGGAGTACGCAGAACCGAACCCCTTGATTGAAGAGGCTGGGGGGAATCCGGCTCACTTAAATAATCGGGTTGTTCAAAATCCGTCCTTAACCTCAATCCGGGTGACGGATTGGGACAACCGGGCTCTCAGTTTGAACAACCCAGGTCGGCGGTCAGCCACAGAACGCCTTTCTGGATCTTGGTAACATAACAGGCCCAAGTACCAAACTTAGCCATGATTAGCTGACTTGCACAGATCCAACCGTTTGACCTTTCGGTTTTCCCGTTTTGGTCCACTTTGGTAAGGTCCCAAAAGGTTTACCTTTGATTTCCAGTTTCTTTGAGTTAAAGGAGTAAAGGATGGTTCGGTTCGCTTCCCTCATTCCCTGCCCATCACCTTTGCGAGAAGGTTATGGGGGCGTTTGTTGTTTCCCTAGTCATTGCGGCGGAGCTAGGCAATCTGCTGCCTGGCAAGGCTTTTCTTGCAATCGCCCTTTCCTCATTGGCTGTGGCACTTCAATCTTGCCTGCATATTAAATGACCAAACTTTTCAGGTTAACCCTCCGTACCCCTCCCCTCCCACTCACATGGAACCAAACTCTGGGGGTCCTGATTGGATCCTTTGGTGTGTTTTGACGGGAAGGTGGCACCGTTGTTTTCATTCCGTTTCTCACATTTGCCTTATTGACCAGGCAAGTCGTAATCCCCGGGGACAAAAGGACTATACCCTTTCGACAATAGCCTCATAGTGGCTGTATGTCTCATCACCCAGCGGTGGCTTTGGGTAGTGGAAACCATTTGAGATACAGTTTTTTTGTCCTTATGGTCGACGCCTTCACACCACTGGCGCAGGCATACCCAGAGCACATTGAGAGCAAAGAGCTCATCAAGCAGCTGAAGGCTCACTTCTCCTCATTGTAGCTGAAGCCGGAAGCTGGCGACCTCAAATTGGATGCTCAACCCACTCAGGAAGCCTCAAAGCATACTTCAGGGCCTGTCAACGACTAACCTTTCCCACCAGATTTATCCCCTTGTAAAGCAGGTGTTTGGAGGTATCCTTGAGGAACCCTGCAAAAACGGCCCAATCCCCAGTCATACCTATGGTAGCCTACACGTGGGTTGAACATCCAAGTACCCCAAGCCACAAATCACCCACGCCTGGCTTCAGTGGCTGGAAACCACCGGCGAGTGTGTCACCAAGCGTGTTGGCGGGGCCTGAGGGTGTGGCTGGTTCCCCGCAGTGGCCAGACGCGGCATCCAAACCGATTCGGGATCCTAACCATAATAGGTGTGGACATCCACCCTGCTTTGCATGGTTTTGGGTAGACTCCTGGAGTGCCGGGGTTTGAGTATGATTCAGATGGATCTTTCGGTGTGGTTCCTTTTGATGCCCAGGCCCCGCAAACCTAATCGCATAGCCAAAGAATGCATGTGCCGCTTGCGCGAGCGCTCGAGCGGTGAGCAAAATCGGTTGACAGAGCGTTTTTTGTTTGTGTTTTTTGGAACGAGACGCACGATGCTGAGGCAAGACAGGTAACGGGAAGTTGATCGGCCCGGCTTCGGCTCGGCCATCCCCACCCCCAGAAAACAATCTGCGGGTAGGGGTCTTTCCACTTCTTGTACGGGGGGGGGGGCTGGTTTTTCATATTCCATGATTTCCTTAGTGTGATTCAACGTTACCAGAGCTGTATCTTTACCCTTGCCGACGGACGAAGAAACTAGCTGGTTCGATAGGGGAATGAAGAAATGGAATGTCTGGAAGAAAAACCATCCATCCTATGGGTTTCCTTTACGGGAATCCCCTCCCGGTTCATAAAAACCCGGTCGAGGTCATTCCCTGAGCACCAAGGAAAAGATGCCTCGGTTGATTCGGTAAATGGACGACGTACCCGGAACCCGTGGCCCGGCTCAGGCGCCCAAGACGCGTCGGGAGGCGACCCGCCGTTCCCGGACGGTGCCCGTGAACCAGGCGGGTTGGCTGCACTGCTGGGGTTGGCTGCGCCCAAAACAGGGCTGAAGCTGCCCTGGAACATCGGACATCACATTTTTTTTCATGGGGCAGCGGGCAGCGCCACCTTTTTAAAGGGAAGTTTCAGGGTCAGGTTCCTTTTGGGTGATTTGAACATGCCATGCATAATCCTACTGGGCCAGCCGGCAGGGAAATCGCTTCTTTTTGAGTTTGTTGTTCATGAGACGGGCTGTTTCCTGGGCAAGCTATGCTTGCGTGAGCATCGCGAGCAGTGCGGTAAGAGCCGCCGGTTGAGACTAAAATTTTCCTGCTTGCTGGCTTGCTTGCTTTCTTGCTTGCTTTGTTTATTCATGAATGTTTGTACGGTATTTGTTGAGTTACTGTATTAGCACTGTTTGCTGTTAAAAAAGTTTGTTTTTCATTGCATTGAGTTCGGCTGGGTTGGATTGGATTGATTGGCAGCTAGACGTTGATGGCTTTCCCTTGCCATTCGGATCTCCAAACAAGCATTCGCTGTTCTGTGCCCAGCTTTTCTGTCGACTCGTTTTTTTCTCTCAAAAGGGAACCCATGCGGAGGATTCTTGTTTACAAAATAGTGGTTTGTTCAGGGTCCCATGTTCCGGCTGGTTTGCTTGTAAAGCAGTAGTTTTTGTGTTTTTTGGACGTATTCTCCAATCGAAACCCCGCTTCACGTTCAAGCAGTTCGTTGAACCCGACCCTGCCAAGCAGGCCGGGCGGGTTCAAACCCCACCCCCTTGCAGGCTGCTTTGGAGAAGATGCCGCCCTCGCCACTCGAGTCTCGAAGGCGGGCCGGAAATGTGGAGGTTCGCCCCACTGGGCTGTTTAAGTTTTTCAGGTGTCTTTGGTTGGAACCATTTCCTGAAATGCCATTGGGTGGCCCTCTTTAAAGTTAGTTTGCAGGGAACCCCATCCCTTTGGTTTCTGGGTGCGAACAAGGGGGTCTGGAAAATCTAACAAATACGAGTCTCCTTTTGGTATCCCTTAGGGTAACTCAGCAACTGCGGGCCATCTACCCGCACTCTGCCCCAACTTCGAAGTACTGCAGCGCCACTCAGCCAGCAGTCGGCGCGTCGGCGTTGCTTCTTCGCCGATCCCAACTTGTGACTTTGGCGCCCTTCGCTTTCCCTCGCGGAACCAAAAGCCATCAGACAACTCATCACTCTTTCCCGGACACCCAGGTCATATCCAGCAAAGCCGCCCGCCCTGAATCAAGAGGCGCGGTATGGAGGAGGGCTGGGCTTGGGGATGGGGATGGGGAGGGGTCCTTGTAAGGAGACTCATTGGGGCCCAACGATCCGCGAGTAAGAACCTCAAAAAGGGGCTAGCAACTCTTTCCTGGATTGTGCCGGGTGTGCCAGGTTGGTTGGGGTGTCCTCCCTGTAAAAAGTGTTGTTGTTGCCCCCTTTATATAATTTCCCACAATTCCCTTCAAACCACCTAAAGCCCTGGCTCCACACGCTTCTTCGAGCCCTTTCTAAGAAGGAACTAAGTACCTTTCGGGGCCTTTTCTCGACTTTTCTTTCCTTCCTAGCTTTCTGGTTTCCGTTCCAAACTACCTTTCAACCCCTGTCAACGACCTCTCCCCTTTTACTTTCTGAAAATTCACCCAATGCTAAACACCAAACTTCTGACAGGCTCTTTTGGGGGTCCTTTCATCACTTCCCTTCTTTTAGTTGTAAACTTAAACTTGTAAATTGTATTTAGCAGGCTGACGCCTGATGCCGCCGACCCCCGTAACAGCATCACACACGTTGGAGAAACTCCGGCCCTTCTCCGTCTCTCAGCAGGATTTGCGCCAAGGTCTCGCATGCTGGGGATGCGGGGGCTGCATCGTTGGAGAAAAAGGCAGCTTTTGCATCCCCAGCTTCACCAGCATCATCTGCACGTGCCCGGGGTGATGCTTTGCATGCTGGGGATGCAGGAGCTGCCTTTTTGGTCTTCGAATGTTGTGAAAAAAGGCAGCTTTTGCATCCCCCGCTTCACCAGCATCATCCTGCAGGTGCCCGGGGTGATGCTTTGCTTGCTGGGGATGCAGGAACTGCCTTTTTGGTCTTCGAATGTCGGGAAAAAAGGCAGCTTTTGCATCCCCCGCTTCACCGGCATCATCCTGCAGGTGTCTGGGGTGATGCCTGGCATGCTGGGGATGCGGAAGCTGCTTTTTGGTCTGGGACGGAGAAGAGCCGGGCTTTCTCTCAGCGATAACAAGGGCCGGATTTTTCTCCAACGTCTGGCTTCATGCGGGGATGATGAGGCTGATGATGATGCTGGATGACGAGGCCGATGAGGGCGCCGCTGATGATAATGATGATGAGGAGGATGACGATGATGCTGCTCAACCAGAGGAAGGAGGACGATGCATCATCATCATCGTCATCATCCACCATGTCGTCATCATCATCCATCATCATCCTCAGCCTCAGTAGCATCATCATCCTCAGCCTCATCATCCAGCATCAGCACCATCGTCACATCATCATCCTCATCATCCTCCTGATCATCATCATCATCCTCGTCACCATCATCATCATCATCGTCATCATCATCAGCGGCGTCCTCTTCCCGTAGTCTTCCCGCAGTCTTCCGTCATCTTCCCGTAGTCTCCCATCATCTCCCGTACAGTCCCGTAGTCTTCCGTCATCTTCCCGCAGTCTTCTGTCAGCTTCCCGTCATCTTCACGTAGTCTTCCGTCATCTTCCGGTAGTCTTCCGTCAGTCTTCCGTCATCTTCCCGTAGTCCTCCGTCATCTTCCCGCAGTCTTCCGTCAGCTTCCCGTCATCTTCCCGTACTCTTCCGTCATCTTCCCGTAGTCTTCCGGCATCTTCCCGCAGTCTTCCGTCATCTTCCCGTCAGCTTCCTGTACTCTTCCGTCATCTTCCCGTAGTCTTCTGTCAACTTCCCGTCATCTTTTTCGTAGTCTTCCGTCATCTTCCTAGTCTTTTCATCATCATCATCCATCCTCACGCTTAGAGGTGAAAGTTAGAGGTTAGGGTTAGAGGTTAGGGTTAGAGGTTAGGGTTAGAGGTTAAGGTCAGAGGTTAGGGTTAGAGGTTAAGGTTAGAGGTTAGGGTTAAAGGTTAGGGTTAGAGGTTAGGGTTAGAGGTTAGGGTTAGAGGCCAGGGTTAGAGGTTAGGGTTAGAGGTTAGAGTCATCTTCCGGTAGTCTTCCGTCATCTTCCCGTCATCTTCCCGTAGTCTTCCGTCATCTTCCCGTAGTCTTCCGTCATCTTCCCGTAGTCTTCCGTCAGCTTCCGTCGTCTTCCCGTAGTCTTCCGTCATCTTCGTGCAGTCCCGCAGTCTTCCGTTATCTTCTCCTTGTCTTCCGTCGTCTCCCGCAGTCTTCCGTCATCTTCCCGTAGTCTTCTGTCAGATCTTCCCGTAGTCTAGGACGGTTAAAGGTTAAAGTTAGTTAGGGTTAGAGGTTAGGGTTAGAGGTTAGGGTTAGAGGTTAGGGTTAGGGTTATGGTTAGGGTTAAAGGTTAGGGTTAGAGGTTAGGGTTAGAGGTTAGGGTTAGAGGTTAGGGTTAGGGTTAGGTTAGGGTTAGAGGTTAGGGTTAGAGGTTAGGGTTAGAGGTTAGGGTTAGAGGTTAGGGTTAGAGGTTAGGGTTAGAGGTTAGAGAGATCAGGGTTAGAGGTTAGGGTTAGAGGTTAGGGTTAGAGGTTAGGGTTAGAGGTTAGGCGTGTCAAAAATCCGCTGCGGGACCCCCCCTCCCCCCCTCAGACTCCCCCGAACCACCACTTAGAACACGCCTCGCCCCTTTGCAGAGACTAACTTTGCTTTTGCAAAGGGGTCGGCGGATTTTGATACTGCCTGTGAATTTTGAATTGACATCCAAGTGCCTTGAGCAAGTTCCTTACTGGGCTTTGACGGTTTTTGCCTCCGGCAAAAGGGGGCACCTCAACTTGGACGAGGACCAAAGTGGAAGCCCATAGAAAGGACGTGTATCAAGGACGGGGTGGCCCGATGACAGATTTAATAGGGGAAAGGGATTACTCTGGACCTCCAGTGAACAGAATGGATCAAAAAAGGTATGTCACAGGTTGCTTGAGTCAATAGGGTTGGGGGGCCTTGTTCCTGATCTTTTAGGTTTCCCCTGAACACCCGCAACCGCAAAAGCACAGCTCCGCTACTTGCTGGATCTGGTTTTTTCACCTCGAGCCATCCAGGGAGAAGACGCCAAGCTTAGTCTGGGAGCCTCGGTGAGGGGGTTCCCTGGGCAGCTCCAAGACGGGCCTTCGAAAGCCAGTCCCAAGTGTGCTTTTTGAGGGTAGCCTTTAGGATGGGTCTCAAGGGAAATCAACCGAAACTTCACGATGTGAATTTCGCAGACGGCGCTGCAAAACATCTATCGCTTTGTCCGTGTGGTGTGCTGTTGTGGGTCAGTGTGGGTGCTGTCGTTGGAGTTGGTGTGCGGGCGGGAGGGCGGCGGGTGGGCGGGCGGGTGGGGGTTGTGGCGTTGTTGTGGGGGTGGTAGTCATGGGCCGTTGTCGTTGTCGTTGCCGTCGTTGTTTCGCTTGACAGGGCCCAGTGCATGCGGAGTATTTTGCATGCCGCCATGCTTGCCACGACAAGGGAAGGCCCGCAACCATTTCTATGTGTCCACCTGGCCGGATCCTAAAAGTGGTGGTTTTCCTTGTGGTTTCGCTTTGAGCCAACCTGAAAAGGGTACCCACACAAACGTCAAGCGCGACTCGATTGTCTTGGAAGAGGCCTGGAGAATTTCTCGTACCCGGCTCTCAGTTGGTGCTCCCGGCGCGGTTGCGCATGCGGGTCTGGAGGGGCGGGCTGCATGCAAGCACTTGCTCGAGGCTGCATCCCACTTGGCCTGTTTCATGGCGAGCGATTCCCCACATTTGGGGATAAAGCCAGCTCATGTTGTAGATCGCTTACTTGGCGCTGCCTTTTTCAGGTTGGAACTATGGTAGGCATTTGCAGCTGTGCATGTCAAGGCCCCAGGTCGCTTTTGCAGCAAAGCCTCTTCTGACCTTTGCTTCAACTGGCCAGGGCTGAGCTGACCTCATGCGGGTTTCCTTGGTTTCTCCCCCCCAACCAGCAAACAGCTTGGCTAACGACTGTTTTAGAACCAACCAGGCGCCCGACTGCATAGTTTGCTTTGTATTTTGGTAAGCCCAGAATTGTCAGTTTACCCAACAAGAGCCAACAAGCCATGGGCATTTCATTTAACACCCAGCAGGGAGTTCTCATCATTGCACCTGCTCCATATGTTTTTGTGGTGTTGGGGGAAAAATTGAGTAGGACAACGCGTAGTTTGCACTTTTTGTTGGCCAATCCACGGAAACAAGTCGTCCAGTGGCTGAATCGCTGAGTCGTAAGCGCCCCCGGCTATGGCCGGATGGCCTGTGCGGCGGCTCGGACGCAGCTGCACTTGCGCCTTCCCTGGCCGAGGCTAGACGTACAGGAGCCTTCGGTGACAGGGGTTCGTGGGCATCACCCACCGAAACTGGGGCACGCAAAATATGAACCAGGGAATAGAAAACCACATGGTTGTCTTACTCTTCTCCTTTTGTTCCTGGTCTTTGAGCACGTTTGGGTTCGGACCAATTCACTGGTAAATGCAACGTTTGGACTTTTCTTTTGGCCAACGCAGTTTTGGAGCACCATAGATGTGCGCCAAGAAAATGCTTTCCTCTGAAGAGCATAATGGTTGGAACCCAATGTCATCAGGGGCAGCAATGACAGATTCCATCTTGCACCAGCGAACCATCATGATGCGGAACCCAGCTGATGGAAGAACTCATTCAACACCCAAAGCCCCATCCCCTTGACTTGCTTGGTGTTTCCCAGTAGGCAATCACATCTGGTTTGGCAATGAACCTACGGAGCCCCCCCAAAGTTAAAAGCCAAGGGATGGGGTCAGTTCGGGGTCTTTCCCTGGGCGCAGGAGCTCCGGCGATACCAGGGGTGCCCAGACGTTCTCCGCAGCCTCTCCCTAGTGCAGCTGACCAACGCGCTGCTCACAGCACGCAGCTCTCTGCTCGGCAATGCGTCCAACAGCACGGCTGGGTCCCCGGCAAAGGGTTTGTGGCTGCATGGTTGCATTGTTTGGTGTTGGGACCTGTTTCAGTTTTAGCTTGAAAGGGATTCCAAACAGGTGAGCCATTGTTTTTGTTGGTTGGTTTCTTCTTAGCACGCACCCTCCTGCCCGTTGCTGTGACACTCACCAAAGGGAAGCCCCCTTTAGTTTGACACACTCACAGGGATGGCCCACTTTGAGGGAGGTTTCCTTCGGAGGCAACTTGTCCAAACCAGACGCTCGCATTGTAAGTGTTTTGTGGCGCTGTGTTTGTTCCACCGGGCTGTGGCGGAATTACAGAGGGTTTGGTTTTCCCCTCTCAAAAGTTGGAAAAAAGGGCAGCGCTGGACGTCTGGGCAGTGAGTGGAATGGCCTTTAAGCGAACCTCGCCCCCTCCCAACAAGTTGAACAAACGGCAGCGCGGGAGGGCTGGGAGTTGGGTGGCTTCCAGGTACGCGCTCGCAGGCTTGGAGCAAAGCGCCGGCTCCAGGAGGGGCTGGTCCAGCTGAGGAACCTCCTGGAGGCAGAGGTTCGTCGGGCCAAACACCTTCGGATGATCACAGCTTCCCCCACCAGGGTTCTCAACCTTGCGTGGGTTGAACGTGCAAGCGGGGAAGGTTCCCTACCTATGTTTTCGGGCGCGCCGCTTTTTGCATCAATAGGCAGGAAAGGCCCCAAGCTGAACCATCCCTTTGCGGTTACTGAGAGCCAACAGTCTTTGGGGAGAAGAAGCGCAAGCCATTGCTTCTGGAGGAACCTAAGGCCTTCCGACCCCCCCTGGTTCTCCCGTCCTAGGAATACTTGACCCCGCATTCCCAGACAAGTCATCTTAACCCCGGGAATTGCAGCGGATTCCTTCCCGTTTCCTGACCCCTTTCCGTTCACCTCGGCGAATTCCACGAGGCGCCCTTGGCGCGGCGCCTGGCGCCGGCGGCGCCTTCGGACGCCGCCGCCTTCTTCCGGGCCGCGGGGCTGGCGGAGGCGGCGAGGCGCCTGGCGCCGCCGCTCTTCAGGCGGAAGCTCCCGCGGCGCGCGGAGGCGGGGGGCGGGGGGGAACCACGGGGCGCATGAAACAGCGGTAATTACTTTTTTCAGTTTTTTGTTTTGTTTTTGTTTTGGAGGGGTTGGAAACCCGAAGTCACCAAACAAAGATTGCCGGTCGACTGAAGCCTTTTTGTTGCCAGGTTTCTTCATTCAAGCCGAAAGGGCCAAAAAGTTGTGTTCTAAGTTTTTCGGCCGGTCAACTCGTGGAGCAGGAAATTGGCGCCAGAAAGTCCAGCTATGTTCTCCACGCCCCGTTTTCGTGGATCGGGTTCGTTCGGCTGAGGGCTGGTGGCAGACCTTGAAGCAGCACCTCGGGGACGATACGCCGCTGGCGCTCGACGACCGCGAGGCCAGTCACGGACCCTGCCCTTCCGGTTGCCAAGGCTACGGAGCCGTAAATTAAAAATATTGTTTTTTAATTAGGGGATACCTTAGAAACACAAAACGCGAAGGGCTTTGGCCAGCCGCTCAGCAGGTTAGATGGACAAGGATGTGAGTTTGGGTCGCTACTCTCTGTAGAATCCTTGGAGAAGCCCCTTCCAAGTGACAAAGCCTTCTCTCGGCTTGAGCATGGATGTGGGGAATTCGTTTCTTTTGGTGAGCTTCTTTGACTGCTACAAAGTGATCGCCAGGCATCTGAGAAACTGTTTTGTAGAACTATATGTAGCTGAGTGCAAACGTGGCACCACCCATATGTTTGCCCGGTGTTTGGCCAATTTGTAGACAGTTCGGCTTTCTATCGCTCTTCCTCAGTCTTGCCTTTTTCCTTGATTTGGAGCCCCCTCTCCCCAAAAAACAACAACAACACACCCCCATGGAAGTTCACTGGTCTGGGTTTCGCGATGTTTTTGTCTTGTTTTTTCCCCATGAGCCCCCCCACCCTGTGAAGGTTTTCCGTGTAAATCCGCCGTCGGCTCAAAATGCCCAGTCCGCGCCCTGCACGGCCCTTCGGGCCGCGCAGCTTCTCGCTGCGGCGGAGGCGCTGCGGGCGGAATCGACGCTGTCGCTGGACTGGAGCTGCGCTGATGGGCGCCGCGTCCGGGACACTGCCGCGTGGGTTGGGAGGTCAAAGCGAGGGGCAGACAACTTGCCGCGATAGGCTGGGCGGCTGAAAGGTAACCCGCAAGATCCTTACCCTGGGTTCCGCAAGGGGTTTTCTTTGCAGTGGCTTTCCTGTTTATGAGGATTATGGATTGGCCTCCGTTTTGAGGAGCCCAGGCAGGAATGACCTCGACCGGGTTTTTATGAACCGGAAGGGGATTCCCTGAAAAGGAAACCATAGGATGGATGGTTTATTGGGGTCATTCCCTCATTCCCTGCCGAGAACCAGCAAGAAGACGGCAAGTGGTTCAACTATGGTTGGTGGGGGTTGGCAAAGCCTAAGACTTTGCCACGGCAAGCACATACAAAGCCCATGTAGCCTTAATCATGCGAAGGTCAGTTTGCCGGTTGAGGGGAGTGGGAATCTTAGCCCAGCTCTTAGGTAGTTACGGGAATCAACTACTTCAGTGCCACAGAAAGGGTTATCGTCCATGTTCCCACCCGCCCCCAGCAGCAACATGTATAGGGAGGGAGGGTGCTTTTCCACACAATCCCTCTTAGAGGATCACCCCATTTTTGCCTTTGCGTGAAAGCATTGACGAGGGCCGAGCCTCTTAACTTGGTTCAGGGGAGGTAGGGGGCAGAGCCCAAGAAGATGGCAAGTTTCGATTTGGCTTCCCAATGGGCCAATGGGGCTTAGTAAGCCTGAATGGGAACCCCAGATTGGTCAACCCCAGTTTATTTATGGGGGGTTTTGGTGGGGGTTCATCATCCTTGCGCTATTCATCCGGGGTCAACATCAGCCATAGAGCAAACAGTTCCCGGATTTTGGGCGCTGCCCATGGGTTCAGTCGGCTTTGCACCAGAGCGTTCGGCCAGCTGTGCGGGTGGAGAATCCGGCCAGGAGTTGCTGACTGCCGCCCAGCGACACTTGTTGCGCCTTGACCCTTTGGTTCGATTCGACCATTGTGAGCATTTGGACTTGGTCTTAGGTCGCCACTTTGTGAGTTCTGCGATGCCCGGAAAGGTCCCTTCAAACTGAACAGGTGATTTTGGGATGGTATCACGGAACGGGTGATTTTCCACAACCATGATTCGACTTTTGGCAAGCATGAGTTATGGTCATTAAACAGCTGTTGACTGTTGTCCCCAGTGAAAGAATTTTCACTTGAGGGGTCGGTTTTTCACTTGAGGGGTCGGTTTTTCACTTGAGGGGTCGGTTTGACCCACCCGGTGTTTGTCCTTGACACTCTTGGGAAAGGACGAGAAGGGGGATTCACCGCGCGCCCTTGCGTACTTCCCTGGTATCGCCTCCAGTAAATTTGGTTAGTACCCCCCCTGAAACCTAGGCTTTTCCTTGTGGTAGGCCAGTAAGGTCAAGCAAAGGAACGTAGTTAAAACAGGTATGCAGACCAAGTCCCTTGATTGAAGGTAAAAAGAAATCAGCGAAGCATTCTAGTTTACTTTTGGCAGTGCTTTCCCCAGCAACAGCAAAGCCACACTTTTCTAGTTCCATGAAAGCTTTCGAGTAAATCAGCAACACCGAACAGTTATCAATCAATCACTTTAGCAGTCCTTTTGTCCTTTTCCATGGGCCAAAAGTCTTGCTCTTGCATTTGCTTGAAGTACATTGCATCAGCATCGTCACGCAAAGGCACATTTCCTCGGTTCCTTGGATGTTGAAAGCCTCGCAATGTTCACCCGACATCAATCAAGGGCCCCTTTTGGCCCCTGAGCTGCGTCAACACCTGGTGCCATTTGAAGCATTAAGTTTGGGACGTTTCCAAGTCGGGCGGGGAAATTCCGGATCACTTGCGGGGCAAACAGAATCCACCAGCGGTGGGAGTTGGGCTTCAAACTGCGCCAGGTGCCTTCTGTCTGGGGACGTCTCCTGGCCGCTGCTGCTTTGGGAGGAGGTGCTGGTTTTTCACCTGCTGGACCGCCTGGACTGCCGCGTTTGGGCCCCGGTGGAGGTGGGAGGGCCGCCCTTTTGGATGCGCCTGCGGCTCGGCTTTGCGATGTTCTGAGTTTTGGCTGTTGGGTTCGGTGTTTCCCGTTTCTCTCTATTCCACTTGCCCACTTCAAAAGGCAAGTGCCCTTCCACAAGGGTCCTGGGAGCTTCCACGTAGCCCAATGGCTAGTTTAGCAAGTGGTTATATTGCCTGGTTCCTGTGTGGCTACACTTCCACATGAACGCCTTTATGATTGTGTAGGCTGAACCAACGGGTGCTGCGGGGATTTCCGAGGCTTCCCTCTCGGAACGTGGAGGCCAACTATGTGCGGGGAGCTGGGGGTTTCCACTGCGACCAAGCATTCCGGAGCTTTGTGGAGGTGGGACGAGCTTGTCGTTGGACCGAGGACCCAGTTGTTTAACGGTTAGCTCACTTCCCGAGTTCCTGGACTACCAATTTGGCAGACCATGTAGGTGAGCAACAAGCTGGGTTGCACCAATTTCGTGCCTCAAAATGAGGGACCCTGAACAGAATGTCCCTTCAAGCGCACCTCAAAAACAAGCAAAACCTATAGGGATGCGCCCAAAGAACTTGCCATCCGAAAAGCCTGTCGGTTTCCAGCCAAAAGGGGTTCCGTCATTCTTGATTGAAGCTCCACTCCTTTTCGGCTACCACCCAAAAGGAAATCAAGGCCCCCAAATTGTCGGTTTCTCTTCAAAACCGCCAAAAAAGAGGACCGTCAAAAAAAGCAGCCACCCACGTGCCGGAGGCTGAAAAATCTCCATTGCTAGTGGAGGTTGGCGCCTCTCTCGGCGGATGCACCTTGCACGTGCTGACCAGGAGGGGATCGAGGGTTTAGGCTATGAGTTTCAAGAGCCTGAACCATCCAAGTGGTTGGTGGACATCCTTACACCTCCAAAGTGGACATGTGCACCAAAGGGTACCCAATTGAGATTCAAAGTTCCCTTTTTTGTTCCCGTAGTGTTAGACTTTGTGGTAAGCGGACTGCACGAACATCAGCATAAACTATCATGAGCACTCACATGGAGAACTAGAAGATCTATGGGAAAATGCGGTTGCAGTCATTTGGTTGGAAAGCTCTTTGCATGTCCCATCCCGGTGATCAAATGCCTCGTCAGAAGTCCACTTGGAGCCCAGGCGGCCTGAGGCCCACCGGACACTCACTTCAAGTTGGCCATTTATATATTGTCACCCCGGAGAAACACCCCGAGCAGACATCTCAACACACTATGACGTGCTGATCTCCTCCCTTTGCGTTGTACATATATGCATTCTATATATATATATATATATGTATATACATAGACTCTATGGTTTTGGATGGGAGCCATTGGCACCAGACTGCGACTATGACCTCTACGGATGCCCTAAGTATTGCAAGGGAAGACTCCACCATAGGCAAGGGCTGAAGCCTGAAAGAGCCAGCCTTCGAGCCACAAGTGAGACAGCGAAGCACCCCTGTTTCGCAAGAGCCCCAGCAGCCAACGCCCCAAAAGAAAAGACAAGCATCACGTTGCCACCCTTTGCATTGTAGAAACAGGGCTTGGTGTCTGGATCTTCGCTTCAGCGAGGCAAGGTGAACAGCAGTTGCCCCACTCAACAAGTGAGTTCACCACTCCGTGACACACAAGGGCTTGAGTACAGCCTTTATTCAAAGTGATTGCTGGGTTTGCGTGAGGCATCAAAGCTGCTTCCGCAAGGCTTCTTGTGTTGTGTCCTTGAAGTCCATTGCTCCTCCCTTAAGACAGGGAAGATAGACATTTGGGTGTGTGTCAAAGTCGGTGGTTTTGCTTCTGTTTCCCTGGAACACCAAGCTGGAAAAGGTAGTTATGGAGACAACCAACCAACATGCGCGTTCGCTTTTCAGAGTTTGGGCCTTCTCCATTGCCATAGTGAGCTTGCCTTGTGTTTTTCTTTGTTTTTCTTTGTTGGTGTTTTTTCATGTTCTCTTTCAACTCCAAGACTGTTCCAACTTGTTGCGGGTCGAATCGGTCGGCCCAGTCAGAGGCGGGGGAATCCGGGACAACGGCGCAGGCATCCAGGTGCCAGGGCGGTTGCCATAGAGCCCTACCGGCCAGCGGCCATGGCCCTGAAGCGCACGGCAGAGAATGGATTGGCGGATCGTCTTCAGGCGAGGTTCGTGGCCAAGAAACAGGAGGTTCGTCTTCCGAATCATTCGGCGCGATGGTCGCAAGTAGGACTTTTTTTCGGTGTGCGTCTTTTGGGATTTGGTACCCTTTTCATGTAGGTTTAAAGGGCAACCACATGTAGACACCACCATTTTCGGGCAAGCCCCAATATTGACACAAACTATAGGTGGGATCGGTTTAAAGAGCTTACTGAATTGGGTGGGTGCGGGGGTAAACGAGCTCTGGAGACACCACCATTTTCGGGCAAGCCCCAATATTGACACAAACTATAGGTGGGATCGGTTTAAAGAGCTTACTGAATTGGGTGGGTGCGGGGGTAAACGAGCTCTGGAAGGTCCTAGAAACATCCTGAGTTGTCTATGGTCAAGGGGGGGCATGGGGGAGACACAAAGGTTCAACCAGAAAACACAAACATAAAACGTTGTGTTGCGGTTTCCTCTTTCGCTTTGCTTTCAGCACACCCAAAAACGTTTTTCCATCTAGGATTCCAACCACCCCGGTTTCCCACAAAGAAGGCCCTGCCCACTCAATGAGCCCAAGGCTTTGAGGCCTTTGGAGGAAACCAGTGAAGCGGGGTTTGACGGTTTCCTATGAAGTTTGGTCAAAACACTGGGCTTATATAGTGGAGATGGTCATGGACTGTAGGGATTTTGTACAACCATACGGGTTGCCATGTACTGGGTGCTAAAGAGACCACAATTCTGAACATCTGCTCCAAAGGGAAGGCAAAAGTGGATGTGTCACGCAAGTTTTCTGCCATCCCGTGGCTCACTCCCTGATTTCTTGGCCTTTTTTTACTATTGGGGAAGGCCATCATAGTGGCAAACAAAAGCTGGGACATTCTTCTGGCCAATCCACTCGATCGGAAGTGAGCTAGGACCCAGATGAAGGAGGCCGTGGCCAACAGGAGGGGAAAGCCCCAGAAGGGTTCTGATCGAAAGCTTCGGTTTTCACCATCCGCCTTTTCGCCCGGAGGTTGTCGAGGCCTTTGTGTCCGACCAGCCCGGGGCGTGTCGCATGAGCTCGCAGCAAGCCGGGCAGGACGTTCTTTGGCGACCTGGCGTAGTGCATACATAACGTTTAGGGTTGTCAGGAGTTGGCGGAGGTTTTCAGGGGGTTTTGAAAGGTCTTGGGGGTTTCAAAATGTGTTCAATGGATTTGTCAGATTGCCAGTGAGGTGTGGGGATCAGCCCCCTTGATGTTCCAACCCTGAGTGGGTCTACGTTCCCGGAAAGTTCCTTCTCTCAAGCTCAAACTTTCCAGAATTTTCTTTCTCGTCTTTGGCTCCAGCCAAGCTTCAGGGACCCAGGGACCCGCAGGACTGGGTGGTGCATCAGAACTGGCAGCTGACGCCTGGCCCGGCCGAAAGTGGCTGCCAAGTGGTGACCCTGGATGAGATCTTCAGTGGCCCGACCTCAAGATTCACATGAGCCATGGGTCAAAACACTCCTGCCTCGTTGGGGTGTGTGTCTTTTTTTTGCCGGACCCCCCCCCCCATCAAAACTAACCAACAAGGCGCTCCATGTGCAATGGGAACGACAACGCCTTGGATGAACAGGGCAGTGTGCCATTTGAGAGTGGAATCCTTCACCTTGTTGGATAGCCCCCTCTTGAATCCACCAGGCTGATACATCCGTGGTCGACACGAATGATTTGGCCTCTTACTGTTGATGGGTTGATGGTTGCAAATTCCTAAACTTTCGCGGCTTCGCGGATTTTGCCCACAGGCCAAATTTAGACCTTACGCGTGCACCATGCCCCTGGTTGGGTAAGACACCGTCCGGGAATACAAAGCGCCCTCGAATTCAACTGCCGGACGATGCCTGGCAGTCCATGCGATAAGCAGGAAAGGGGAACCCGGGATTTTAAAACCCATCGCTACCAGGCACCCCAAATGATCCGGATTCCCAATAATAAGCCCAATCAAAGGCAACCATGGACTCTTTCTGCTCAATTACTCCAGGCTCGGCATTGAAATGCCGGACGCGCTGGGGTCATTATGCGAGCTCTTTGTGTCGAGTTCTCAAAAAGTGAGAAAATGGTTTCCCTTGAGCTTCTTGCTCGACATTTGGCACTATCCAGCTTTTCCATCTTTCCTCTTTGCCCGCGAGATTGATGCTAGCAAAATATAACATATTTAGTCCGTTTTTCGGTTTTGGGCCTTGGGTACCTTGACCAAGACTGGGTCTAGAAAAGGTCTAAATCTGATTTGGTTTTGGGCACCTTGGCCAAGACTTGGTCTTTAGTAAGAATAGCCACCAATGACCACTGCACTTTGGATCCAAATCGATCTAAGTCGACCAAGATCTAAAATCGTTTTCTCAGGTGGACTGGGCCCACTGGGCGAGCAAGACGTCTTGCTGCGGCTGCACGTGGATGGCCGGGAGCTGCAGGCGCACCCCAGGCAAAACGTTGACCCGTGGTCGGGCTTTCCTAGAAGAGCGCCATGTTTCCGCATCAAAGAGAATCGACCTTTTGATGTTTTGGTCGACCACCTTTTGTTTCCAGGTCCTTTGGGTGTGTCTTTAGGGGACCCTCACCATGATGGTTTGCTTTTGGTCTACGTTTCAAATCACAAAAAAGGAGGCAAGGAGGTTCCCTCCACAAAACACACGCGCCTTTTGGGCAAGTGAGCTGGAAGCTTTCCCAGTGGCCCTTAGGTGCTTCGCAGCCTCACCGCCGTTTCGCGAGTGGCCAGAGCCGCCGTGGCACTGTGGCCCGCGAGAGACGACTCTCCCGCGGGGCAAGAGGCGTATGCGCCGGAAAAGGTGGCCCAATGGCTGTGGGGCGCCTTGGCCGAACTTGTTGAGGGTTTTGCGATTTTCTGCCATGACACCCTTAGTACCCCCCAAAGTGGGTGCTTTTTTTTGTGGGTTTTAAAGGGAACCTCAAAAGAAACTATCTTTTTGGCGGTCCCCTAAAAGCGAGACAGCCAAGTAGCTTATAGTGGTAGAGGCAAACGTGAATGTGTGCGTCTTCCGGGTGGCTCGAGGTCACGGCTTTCGCCTGCGCCTGGTCTACAGCCACGAGGGCCTTTTAGCGGAGCTAAAGGACGAGGAAGCGGTTTGGGCACTCCAAAGTCGCCGAGTGCCCACCGTGGACACCATGACGCTGCTAGCGGAGCGGCCCCAAAGAGATCGAACGGAGATGAAACGAGGGAATCGAGTTGAGTTGGTCGCCTGTTGGGGATTCCAAAGGCAAAGCCACCCGTTTTGGGGATCCACCAAGATACTGCCATGTTCTTTGCGCATGTCGTATTATAGTTTGAGGATTTGCGAAATATTGGACCGAAGCAAACATACGTTTGTGGCCGGGGGCAAGCGCTTGGGTAGAGGTAGCGATGGGCTGTGTGGGGGTCGGACGCCAGCGTTTCGTTTGCCTGGGAGGTTTCGTCTTTGTTTTTGTTGCCTCAAAGGGCAACCAGTACGAATCATTGGGCCCCCGCTGGTTCTCAGAGGAGAGAAGAGCTTGTGGGTTATGACTGGCAGCCTGGGGGCAGGAGGTGCAGTTGGGTGTGCTTCTAGTTTTTCCGATTGCGGGCCATGCCCAGCACTGTTTGCTGACAGTCCTTGTTCTTCTTTGGTTTTCTGTTCTCAGTTTCATGTTGCGGTTTGTTGCGCAAGTAGTGCAACTTGTTGCTTCATTTGTCAATCTTGTGCCGTTCAGTGAATCGTATTGCTTTTGAGTTTGTCTGTTTTCGTTGTTGTTGCTTTGACTTTGAAACCCTGCGCCAAACGCCCAACTCTTTTGTTCCAGACCTCTCCATGTTGCTATGGTCTTGTTTGCTTGCGATCCTATGTTGTTTGGCTTGATCTCTTTCGGTTTGCCCACTAAAAATGCTCTGCTCCAGGAACAATCCCCGTTTTGCCCCGTTCTTGGGCAGCTTGTTAATTTTACTCAGAGGGAAACCAAAAGGTCATTCTCTCTCATTTTTTCAGACACACTCCCTTTTGGCACCCGGTGCACATCGAGTCGCCAGGGGCCCGCGGATGGGCTGTCAGGAGGACCGCCGCAAGAAGGCTGTACTCTTAGAGCCGGGGGCCTGAAAGAAGTGAAGGGGTGGGGTTTGGGTTGCGAGCTTGGGGGTTAGGGGCTATTCTAGGCTTTGCAGATGCATGTTGTGAGAGGGTGATAGTTTGCGCGATAGGGGATCACTTTCTGCGATACCAGCGGGAACTTGATCAAATTGATAAGTAGTGGTCGTGATCTGCCCTATTTGATGGCGATCAATGATGTAGGTCCTGCATGTGAGGATCCAGTTCTTATTCCCGGTGTTAGAACATATGCGTGCCATCCAAGGAACTCGCCCTAGTGATTGCTAACTGAGGACCCCGTTGTGAAGCAGGTGGTCTTTAAAACTCCCTTGAGGAACTGTGAAACACAGAAGCAACTCACCAAAATGCATTCAAGGGATTGAAGGGGGTGCCCTGGGTTAAAAAAAAGTAGCCCTCCCAATTCCACATTTGTGCACAAAGGAACTCATGCAGGGGGGGGAGGGGGGGGGGGGCGGGGACCCAATGTTATTCCCAGGGCAGATGCAAATTGCCGGTTCCAAGCTCTGGCACATCCCCTTTTGCACCATCTGCCAATCCGCCGCAGACATGCGGTTGAGGTGGGCGGCGGCCCAAGTTTTCCGGCACTTTACGCTGCAGGTGGGGTGGGGCGGGGAAGGGCGCGGGGGTTTTGTCACAACAAATTAATCAGCCACATGTGCACATACACGCATACACACACACATATATATATATATATGTATATATACATGCACACATATGTTTACTAGGACCGTTGAACCCACCCGGGCTCTTCCATCCGGCAGCAGCCACATAAATAAAATGACAGGTGTACCATGAATCCATATTAAAGACTACCAACACGCTACTGCAATGGCCTGCACAATGCCGCCACTGCTTTCACGGAAACAGGAGTTTGGTACGTACATAGTGTATCCGTGGGATTGAATCAAGAAGCAATACCGACACTTTCACAAAGTGCTACAAGGTGCGGAAGGCAGAATCATGTGTATTTTTACAAATATGTTGCGTTTCAAAAGTAAAGTGGTCCGACACCCCCAGCATCAAAGGTGCTTGGATACAGGAAGTGAGTTTCCGTTTGCCAAAGCTAGATGCCCCGGTTTCCAAGCTCGACTTTTGAAAGTCGTACGGCGGCATCCCCCAAAAAAGTCACATTACACAACACATTGCAAATTGGCACTTTTCAAGCCCGATGTGTCCCGGTCTGCTTTTAGTAGTTTTTGTTGAATAAAGTGGTCGAGACCTCCAGCATCACCAGCGTTCTGGTTTGTAGACTAAAGGGGACAGCCAATTAGCGCCAGTGTTGTGGTAAACAAATATGTTTTGTCCGCGAGCCAATTGCGGATGTCGTGGTTTCCGGAAACTTTGGCCCGCGAGCCACGGGGGTTGTCTCATTCGGCGAATCGTCGCGCTTCTTACAAACCGCTCGAGAAAGCAGCGGGTTGCCTCAGGACGTTTGGGAGTTGGTGCTGGCCCTGCTGCTGGAGTTTCGCATTGTGGTGGCCCGGGATGCCCTGTTTGGGGCTGGCGAAGTGGGAATCTGAAGGAAACCAAGACTTTTGAGGGGCTTCCCCATTTTTATGGATGTTCCACAGTTTCGTTCAAGACGTGCCAAAAGGGGTCCATAATGTTGCGCAACACCCAAATTTATGCCACCTGTGCATGGTGCCTGCTCACTGGCTTCCTCCAACGCAAAAGGCATTTTTTGTAGATTCCGGGGGGGTTGTGGTTCATTTGTAAGTTTTGCGGTATCACCTGGACCGTGAACAAGGCAGGATTGTTTCCATCACCCCATCCCCTTTTTTTAACATCCCCCCGCAGTTTGCGTCCTCTGACTCAGAACTGCAACCCCTCACCGCCCTCCAAGATAGGCGAGGTGGAAACGTGCTGGCTCTCAAAGAATCGCTCGAGAGGTTTTGGCATGAACCCTATGCTATTGGCATGGATGTTTGATCTGGAGAACTTTTTGCGACGATGTGTGTTTCCCCACGTCCCTGCTTTTTGCATAGGGGGGGCAATAGCCAAACAGAACCTGGGGTTCAAGGGAACTCACCAGTTCGATGGTGAACACGGGAAACCCAGTAAATCCACCGAAACACGCCCCTCATTCTGAAAGAAGCCAAAGGGGGATGGACACCTTCATGTTCCTGCTGAACACGAGCAAGTTTGGCCCCTACCTTGCGGAACTGTTCTGGGGAAGTTCCCTTTGCTCATGCACCGGAACTCAGGAGCGCGTTTTCCAAGCTCCCTACATTTCAATTTCCAGCCTGTTGACACATCACCTTTGCCACTTTTGGATAATCCTCTTGGCTGGGTGATGTTTCAGAGGGAAATGCAGGGAGCTTTGATGCAGACCAAAACTGCAGCCTTACAAATGGAGAAGGTCTACTGTTGGGGCATCAAACCCATCGGTTTCCGGCTCAAATTCCTTTGCGTGATTCCAAGGCGCTACCAGGTTTTGTCACATCTTCACGCCGCATTTGCTTGAAACCCCCGAAACCACCCCCCCCCCCCAAACCCCGCCCCAAACCCCTCACTCCGGCAAAACTTCTGACGCCACCTTCGGGATGAGCAAAACCACCGAACACCGCCCCCTCCAAACCTCCGAGCTCCGAGGTCAGCGAGGCCCCGGAGCTGGCCTCGCAGCTGGTCTTGGGCCCCTCAGCCGGGAGAAATCGGAGCCAAGCCGTCCGAGGGGATTGGGGGGGAAACCCATGTCATGGGGAATGTCCTTGGTTTCTCATTGTTGTTGTTTTGTTCTTTAATGCAGAAATGGTTGTGCTTGTTTTTTTTCCCCAGCTGCTTTGTTTGGGTCCTCTGAGGGTCGGTCAGCTTTCAGGTTCGGAACCTCCGGTTCCAAGGCGCTGGGGTGAGTGTTTTGAGGCACCCCCCGTTTTTTTTTTTTTTTTTCTTGGGTAGGGGACCCGAGTGAAGCTCGATGTCCCAACTCTTGGGCCTCAAGTGGTTGAAGCCAAACACCAACTGGGCTAGGATAGGGCAAGGCAACAAGAACACAATACCAGTGGATGTAGAGGATCCAACTCCTTAGTTCAGCAGGTGGCGTTTGGACAACGCTGGTGATCGAAAAGAATGTGTTTTTGTCCAGGGCACTCTTTTGCGGTTGCTGGTCCGGTGTCGTGTATTTCCCCATTCTTTCTAGGCTTCGTTTCCTGAAAGTCACGTAGACAAACATGTGAAGTTGTGCATCTTGGAAAATAATATATAATAATATATATATATATACATATATATATATATATATATGATGGGCGGACTGTTCGAGGAACACCGCTATTTGTTTGTCCCCCCCCTATTCTGGTTTCATTTGATTTTTGCCTCGCCCCCCGAATAAATTTTGAGGGCATACACTTTGGGTTGTTCAGTGGTACCCTTCAAAACAGTTTTTGTTTCTCGGGAACCCGCTGCAAATGGGGGGAATGAATGTGGTGATGTTCAAGAGTTGGCACCACTTTTGCCCTGGAACCAAATCCATCCCGTGGCGTAGCGTTTTTGTTTTTCCAGTCGTGGGCGGGCCGGCGCTCTTGTTGGTACCAGCTGCAGGTTTGACTGCCCTTCTGTGGCCCTTCGGCAGCTTGGCAAGGGGATGCGCGTGAAGTGGAGCGATGGCCAAAGCACCCAAAAATAAAAACCCATTGCCGGTTTTTTGGTCCATAAGACTTGAGCAACAAAAATGTATGGAAGTACAGCTTGGGGAAGCTTGTCATTTGTGATGCCTTGACACCCTGCCATCCTTGCGCAGAAACCGGCCTCCTGCTGACTTGAGGGTTTATGAGCTTTCGACTTGCTGATGTTCAGCTCGGGGGTGAATCATCCACCAGCTCAAAGTTGCGGTCTTTGTATGATTCGCCCAGGGGAGGGTAAAGCGCCCTTTGGAGGATCGCCAAGCTGGGAAGTGGGGTAAGGGCTGAGGGACTTCTCGCCCTGGAGCCCGATGAAGGAGGATTCTGGTCCCATTTTAGGACCGGCCCAGCGACCCATTTCTCGTTTTAAGGGACCCTTCTGTTCCATGTTTCTTGGGGCCAGTGTGGGAGGGGACTTGGAGCTTAGGTGGGCTTCGGCTCGAGGTTTGGGACATGTGCTCACCCGAAACAGCCATAAGCCACCCCTCGCAGCTTTCCAATCGCGAGCCTTCGCGGACGTTTTTGATTTTGCCGCTGTTTTGGGCGTAGGAATCCTTGTCCTTTGGTCTCTTCATGCCTTGCTGCAGGATGGCAGCATTTGCTTCTGCCGATCTGCCCGCCATATTTGCAGGCGCCAGCTTTTTCGCAGGCTTAGGCCGGCTCTAAAGTTTAAATATGTTTTCTTTTTAAAGGGTAAGCTGAATATGAAACAGAATCCGAAAAGCACTGAAACCGATTTTTTGGAGTACCCCGCATGTGGGCCAAGCTCCGGATGACAAACTGGAAATCATCAGTTCTCTCTGTTGGGAAGACGGGCTCTTCCTCCACCTAAGGCGCATCCCCATTCAGCCTTTGCCAGACTTGCCCATAAATTCTTCTTGCCCCAGTATCGACACCACTTGTCGCTGATTTTTGTTCAAGTGGAAATTGAAAATATGCTTTGGGATGTTTGGGGTTCTCAGCCCCTTTAAAGGAAACCACCAGAATACAGAACTGAATCTGAACATATTATGTTCTTCGCACGCCAGTGTCCCAAGTTAAAGCAAGGTTGGTATTTGGGGTGACAGAATCGCCCCAACTGGACCTTTGGAAACACATGGCCCTTCCATACCTTCAAAAGGTGATCCACCTTTACTCAGGTTTGGAGCAACCCACAAAATGCTGGAGTTCGTTGTGCTTTCCCTGTACATCCGAAAGGGGTAACCCTAAAGATGGAGCAAATTCACTCGTTCCATTCTTGTTTCTCTTTAAAACCATCCAACACTGGCTAGAAGAAGAGTGCCCTCAAAAACAGAAGCATTTGTTTTCGCTCGCACTAGCGCCTGCTTTTTCCCATGCCCCAAATCCCAAGTGTCTAAAACGGCAGCGGGTGGGACGGTCAGGGCGCGATCCTGGATGCCCCGGTGCCCTTCATCTGCGCGCTGCCGGCAGTGACCTCCCAGGCCTGCCTCAGGGAAGTCGGTGGGTGCCCCATGCCCGGTTTTTTTTTGAAGAGGCCCTTGGGAAGTTCCCCTATTTGGAGGCACACCGCCTGGGCGTGAATCTTTTGGGAGAGTTTTTGGTGCAGGTGTTGGACGCCAAACCTTTCTTTGGGGGGCCCCTTTGTCCATGTTGGGCCACCCCAAAAGGTTCACCTAACTCACCTAGGGGCAGGTGACTCAAGCCAGGTCGCGACGGCCAGCACTGCCGCGCCGGGCGCCAGAATCGGTTCTCGGCGGTAAGGGCGGTAAGGGCCCAAGAACAGGGCCCTCGTGCAACGCAGTTTCTCCCTCTATGTCAGGAACACCAATTTTTGAGTTGCTCCCACCTTCTTGTAAATGAATATCGGTTTTTGCCTTGGGGTTCCAGCCCCCGGACCCCTTAAAAGGAAAAGTGGTGTTGCGTAAATGGGGAGGTAACAACCATGGTAAATGGCAAAGCGTGGTAAGCTACATCAACCATGCATGGTAAAGGTTTTACTTTCACATTGATAACTAGAACGGGGCTGTGGGGTACTATGACGCCCGAACAGACATGAGTACAGGACAACAAACGTGTACTCATTTGCATCTTTATACTAGATCTCACTCCTGACCCGAGTCATCACCATGGAGGAACCCATTCTTGGTCACCTCAAGGTCCGGAGGACCATGGCAAATTCGGTCACCCTCGCTAGAATTTGGTGAAATCTGCACCAGGGGAACACCTCATGGGAGCCCCGGAGCGTGTGACCCAATGTCTCTATGGTTTCTGGCTGCGCCATCAGGTTCCCGGAGCCGCCTTTCTTGGCACGAACTCTTCGGCTCGCAAGAGAGAAAGCGGCCCCGGTCGGCCAAAACGGCAGACCACGGGCAACAGCTCATAGGTTCGGAGATTCGGAGACACCCCCTTCGTGTCCAGAGCCTCGCAAAATCATGGTCCCAACAAATGAGGCCGAATGGCATTGTATTCCATGAAAACAAATGTGTCAGACTTGCTTTAGTCAACTTTTCGAGCGTTACGGAGTCCCACAGTGCCAGAGGGTTGGTGCCTGGTGCTTGGTGCCTGGCACCAGGCGGCAACCACTCCCATGCAACCATGGAGAAACCAGCCGAAGACTACTCCCAGCCACATAAACCAGAAAAGCATGTGATGACCTTGGTACTCGAAGTCTCTTTTTTTTAAGCAAGGGATCAACAAACCACTATGAGATATGCGGGCACGTTTGCTTCTTTGGTCTTAGCTTGCCATGTCGCCGCTGGACTCTCCCAAAGACATCTCCGAGCTGCCGTTGCTGCGAGCCAACGTCAAGCTGGGTGCCGGTGGCAGAGAGAAGTAGGGGAAGCGCGGATACCGGGGATGGACAAAATCCACTCCAGACACACGTAGGTTGTTTATCCCAGTTGTCATGGGGTTTCCTCCATGCCAACTGTTGATTTTGACCATCCACAGTATGAACCAATCACGGGAGAATGTTGACCCCGGATGAACAAGTGATGAACACACCCGGAGGATTCTCAGAGGGGTGCTCCCCCCAATGATACTCTAGAGTAGTCCAGGCCAGGGACCGTTCCCATGCAACGTGTATTCAAGGGTCGCATGACAAACATGCGTGGGCGGGCCACATGTTCTCAGCTAAGGCTGCATCGCAAATATGACATGATTGCATCGTAGCACGTCTCGATTCTTCTCCGCTTGCTGTTCTGTACGGGTCCAGTGGGTTTGAATGCCATGAAGGCTGTAGGTCTACGGATCCTTTTGAATCTTCGGGGATCCGCCGTTGGCTCTTTACAAGGAAGTCTGAGGAGCTGCTTGGCCCACCGTGCCCAACTCCCTTGGAAACCATATCCCCTTTTGGAATGTACCAGCCAATGCGAGGCTATGTACAGAACCGTACACGCAGGATTTTCATTTAACGGCAGCACTCGGCGTACCTCAGGGGCCCATTCCTTGAATCCGTTTGGGTGGGTTGGTCGTATCTGAGGCGACCGCACTCCAAGACCTCCATTGGCTAGAGGCACCATGGCCGAGGGGAGCGTGCTCCACTTTTTTTCTCCAAAAAACAAATACACACACATATATATATATATATATACACATACACACAGATATACAGTTACTTTGGCCAGTTGGTGGGTGTTGTCCATCACTATCCCCACCCTTTGGGTCTAGGCGTCTTTTTAGCTTCTGGAAGCCATGTAAGAAGCTTCAGAGTGGTTCGGAGCGTCTGCGGTTTTCTTATAGCACAACCTCCCCAGTCGGATTTCATCCTCTTTACTATGAGGGGCTGGTGCAATTTTCGTCCACCCTGCTGCAGGTAGGTCTTCAGCACCGTTTGGGCCTTTGAGAGAGGGCGATGTAAGGGGACATGCCGGGATCAATGGAATTGGGACCTCCTGGTGGGTAGAGATACCAACGCGCTTTCCTTCCAAGCTTCCAGGTTGGAAGGTATGGAGGCGTTTTTTTCTGGAATGACAGGTTATGCAAACGGCTGAGTGGTTTATGCACCTTTATCGTGTTGTAATCATGCCTTTTTTGGACTTAAAGCTTCCCAGCAGCCTGTTTGTTTTTTGAACTTTGTGACTGAAGGCATGGCCCAATCGGAGATTTCATTTCGATCGCCAGACGAAGGCCTTTTTGTTGCAAGGCCAAGTTGAGGAAGTTGAGAAGACCCGAGGAACTGACCAAGGCAAGGGAATAAACCGAAGAGTTTGAAATCAAGCCCCAACCAGCAAGTCGGGGTTCTGATTGTTGAATCAAATTGGCATTCATTGAACTTAAGTCAGCAGTGGGGCGAGGCATTGCCATGGATTCAGCCCAGGCACAGACAGCCCGTCCGCGAGCCCGGGCGTGGAAAATGCCGCCTACCCACAGGCCAGGTGCAAGCTCTCGGGAGTTTGATCGAGGGCTCTGTGGATACAGGTACTTGTGCAGGTCGCTAAGGGAAACACCCTTTGCAGACTAACCGGCAAATAGCTGGTTTCCTACTCGGGGTAGCTGTGATCCATTGGGTCCATCCAAACCAGCTTGAGGGCTTCTTACGACTGCTTTTGATCGGAAGGGGAGTCAAAGAATAACAATTCAACCCCAGGCTCCGAGCGCTCTCTTTTCGCCTGGACTTAAAGAATTCAACCCCCTTCACATAAGCAGGTTAGTCCATGGCTAACGTGCGCTCACATCTTGCAGTTGAGTGTGTTGTTTTGATTGTACCCTTGTTGGTGCTGTCACTGTCTGAAAGGATGCCCAATGAAGGACCCCTTGAAAGCACAGCCACATGGGGTTCGCACTTCAGACTCCAAAACCTTGAAGTGCGGGAATGGCAGTGAGACATGGGAAAACTCCGCACCCAAGAATGGCGAGGGGGTCCTAACCGTGCGGTTGATGTCGCACGGCGCTTCGAAGATTGTTGGCTTCGGCCGAGTTTGCAAGTCAGGAGCACGTGGCGCCCCCGACCTTCTTCGCCCCACGCCCGCCAGAGGGTCCCAAGGAGCACGTCCGAGACACCCAATTGCTGGAATGGAAAACCCAGCTGGTTAACATACAGCTGCTGAATTTTCGGACGGGGTGGTTTTCAATGTTAGGCATATGCTTCACGTTCTTTGTGTTGTTGGTTTTTTGGGGGCGGAGGGGCACCTCCCCCGAGTAATTTGCCAGCTTGGTTCATTTGGGGTCAACATAAAAAGGATACATGAGTGCCATGGATCATCTTCCTTTTTTGGATCCGGCTGATTCGGTGGATCCCCCTGAGGCGCCTGGGGCACATGTCGCTTGTCCCGCTCGAGCCAGGAAGCAAAGCAGCTTTGGACTCGGGAATCCCGGCCCTCCATCCTATGTTTTGGGGCCTATGGGAGAGGATTCCGGGGGTCGGAGTGCTTCATTGGGCGAGTCTTAGGGTGGGGACGATGAAACGCCCCTCCCTGGGGCTCGCAGGGAAACCTGTTCAGGGGATGGTTGTGTTAAAGGGCCCCTGTTTTGCTCGACTTTTCCTTAACATGTCAGAGAGCCATGCTCTTTTTTTTTTGCCGGGCTTTTGCCTGGCGCAGCAAGAAAACTCTTGCGGCCTGCGGCCAGGAGCCGGGGGGAAGGCGCCGCACGGGCGGCTCGAGCGGCGCAGTGACCCCCCGCGAGACGCGGAAGGGAGCGTCCACCAGCGGCTCAGCTGGAAGTCGAGTGGAGTGGAAATTCGAAGCCCTGCTCTCTGCTTCAGCCACCATGGCGACCCTTTCCGCATTTGTCTGTGTGGGAGGAAAAACAAATGGTGTTGGGGGGGGGGCGTTTTCCAGGAGGTTGGGATCGGGGTAGAAATCTCCCGCATGCTTTTTGTTCTTCTCTTTTTTGTATGGTTTGGTGAAGTCTTACAATTCATTTGCCTAAACAGCGAATCGACCAATTGGAACCGTAGGGCTTTTTGAATTCCCAGTTTCAAAGCCCCGAACACTATGAGGTTTGGCAGTCAAATGTCCAGTCCATTGCGGGGCACGGCGAAGAGGACTTAAATTCCCACAGTACCACAACACCCGCTGTTGGTGGGAGCTCCGCATCTTCCAATTTCCCTAGGCGGTCGCGGGGGTCAAACGTTTTTTTTGTTTTTTGATTTTTTTCCCCATGTTCTTCTGTCGCACTGTGGGACACGTCATTTGCTCCGCCGATCTGAGGCCTGCCGCCTGTGCCGCTCACCGCCCGCGAGAAGTACCGCGACGACTTCGGGGCCTCCGGGACCTCCAACGGCTCCGGGCGCTCGGTGCACTCGGCGGCGCCGCTCGGGGCCACGGCCCCGGCCGCGCCGCCGGGGCCCAATGCGCGGGTCCGCAGCGGGTCGCGGCACCTGAAGGCTGCGCCGAAGGCTGGACGGGGCAAGGAGGGGGGAAAATGTGAAAAGGGTTTTGCAGAGAGAGAAATGACAAACGATTGGCATGGACTTGAGCACGGCGGCGGCCAATAATAGCTGTATTGGATTGTTTGTTCGGACCCTCTCAGGCACCTTCTCCCGTGGAGCGCGCCTCGCCCGTGGAGCGCGCCTCCCCTGTGGAGCGCGAGTCTCCGGTCGCTTCGCGCGCCTCGCCCGAGCCGGGCGAGTCGCAGCGTGAGTCGCCGGAGCACGTCTCCCCGCCCAGCACGCCTGGCAGTGGCTATGACCCGCAGGACAGCTGGAGAAACGCACTTTGACGACAGCCTTCTTTTCTTTTCATTGTTTTGTTTTTTTTGTTGTACAGGGTTTCCTGGTACAGGCGAAGGCTGGCCTTGTTGTGTCAGCTTCAGCGTTTCCCTTGGGCGCTGTTTCGGGTGCCAGGAGCTGCGAGGGCAAGAGCAACAGCTTCCGAGCTCCAGTGGTTTGGCTGCAAAATGCATCTCTGGAAAAGGTATGCCCCCAATTTAACAGAACACACCAAAAGTTGCGCAAACCAACTTTATATGGGCGGGGTGAGAGAGAGAGAGAGAGAGAGAGACAAAAAGCAAACACAATTAATGAGATTGAGGCTTTGATTGCTCTCCTTTGACAGGCCTTGGACTTGCCCTAGTATCAAGGTCAGAAACTGGGACAACGGGACAGTTTGATGGAGTGAACCAGGCAGGCCAGGCCAATCAGGCTTTCCGTTTCGGGATCTTCTGGACGCTTTTCGGCGGATGGTGCCGTGGGAGCTACGCACAAAAATCTACTTGGGTGGCTGGTGAACAGCTGACTGCTTGGATAAAGGCCCTTTACTTGGGTTCCAATTCTTATTTGAGGTGTTGGAATTACTATGGGTGCCAGAAAAGCCCGCAAGTTTGAAGTTCCCCAAGCGCAAGGCAAAATTGTACGGTTTCTTAGTGAGTGGCGTGAGCCAATAGGGTACGCAAAGGGGTACCAACTCAAAAAGCACAAACACATACCACAAACAACGTTGCTCTCTGTGGCGTGTGCTTTTCCAGGGCACCTTTTTTTTCTCCGCAGGTTTTTAAGGGGAAGTCAGCAGGAGTCACCGCCATCTTGGGGTTGCCTAGGTTTCCAGGAGCTGATGGCAGCGGCTTGGACGGCACATGTTCGGCGCGGGTGGAGGGTCGAGTTGGGGATGTAGGGAATGTGGTACCCTTTTGGGGGTGGTTTTCCTTTAAACCAAGGAGAAAAGAGAAGAAACAAACATTTTGGGGTAAGGCCGACATTCGTAGCCTAGTCTGACAGCCTCAACAAAGAGAAAAGGAGCTTCTGCACTTGCAAGACAGCCGAATCCTTGGGTGGGCGGGGCGCTTGAAGGGAACTGTCATGATGCCATGTTAAAGGATTCACTTCACTTGGGGTATGAAAATATTCATTTTTTGTTTTGGCTTTTTTTTGCGAGGTCCCCAGGGCGTCAGCTTTCCGCAAGGCAAAGTGGTTAAATGCCCGTGGTGGTTCGATTTGAGGACCTGTCACTAATAGACCGGAAATCAAGGGCGCACCACTCCATTTTGACCCTGATACCCCTTCCCCAACAACACATGCCCCCCGCCAAATGATCCAAGGCCAGCTTGGTGGAGGGATTTGTGGAAATACGGGGAGCCCCATCACCCCAACATGACTGGCCAGATTGTTCGGCCGGTGACACGGTGACACTTTGACACATTTTCGCACCCAAGCCTCGAGTGGTTGGAGACAGAAGGCAGCCCAGACACGTCGCCCAGTTTCCCTCCTCCATTCCATGATCACTTGAGCGGGGATATTGCCTTACTTAGGAGATGCAGAGCGAGAAGGACCGATGGGCGGAGCGAGACAGTTGAGCAAATGTGGCTTCGTTGCCCTTTGGTCTCATCAAAATGGGTTTCACCTTTTGGACAATATATGATATGGCGATGTATTTTCATTCGGAACTACCTCAGAAGCTAAATCCCCACCGAATTGATGTCCAGCAAAGGGCCCTGATTGCACTATGAATCGGCAACAACCCCAAGGCCCCAAGGTGAACAGCCAAGTATACTGTGTCACGTTCCCATTGACCGGGCCATGTGCTCAAAGACCGAAAACAGGTAAGTGCTTCAAAGGAAATTGCCCTCCTGTCCACCAACATGGGGTTCTGGAAGACGATGTTTTGCTTGGGGACCGTCTGGTGGGTTCCATGTTTTTGGACGGGAGGGTAAGTTTTGACTACTGTTCCTTCTGTTACTTTGGCCAACGGTCCCAAAGGTGAGCACCCTTTTAGGTCTCAGAAAACAGCAACCTACAACCCCCCCCCCCAAACCACCGATCCGAGTCCGGGTTCATTTTTTTCAGAGTGAAATAATGTTGGGACACGAACAGACAAACCGGGTTTCAAAGGAGCCCGAAGCAGCTCACTCTGAGATGTATAGCTTTTGTTGGATTGTCCATGGACACGGACATGGTTTCTTCAAAGGAGCTCTGGAACGAGAAGACCTTGGCGTTGTTGACCTCCAACCCAACCCTCGGCGCCTACGCGTCGACCGCGCTTCCCTCCACTCCCACCATCTCCGCATCGGTGGAACCGGAGGCGGAGATGTACCCTCATCCCGATTGCCCCGACCCCCCTCACCGTTTGAATGTAATGCTGACCCAGGATTAATACACACGGTGTGCTCCCCTCCAAAAGTGATAAATCCACATGCAAACCAGGGATGCTCCCTATTGCTAAGCAGTTTGTTTAATCTGGGGTCAACATTATGAAGAGGATCCCCGTTGTATGAGATGTCCGCGGTTTCCAACTTGCAGGGTAACTGGAGAATATGAGCCGTAGTTAATCAAAGCCTGGATAAGTGAAGGATGACAAAGGAAAGTCCCAACCATTTTGACTCTTTGGTTCTGGGTACAGCCCTTCACTACGTACCGGCTATTGATGATGACTCATGTGAAATCCAGGTGCCGTTTAAAATTATTTGCAGTTGGCAGGGCTGGCAGGGATCTTGGTCAAGATAAGAAAACCTTTTCTGTGCTGCTGGGGTGTTCAAACAGGGTACCGGGTTTTTCCGTGCTCACTTCAAAACAGCACGACTTCCGGCAGATTCTAAGTGGAACTTGCCGAAATCTACTGGAAGAACTTGTAGTCGCAAGGTAGGCGCCCCGAGCCAGGCCTTCAGAAAAAAAAGAGAGCCTTAAACAAATCCTTGTGGGTGAAAACATCAGCCGGGCCTGGCTAGGCGGAGGAGGTGGAAGAGGACTTGGAGCTGCCGCAGGAGCCGCCGCTGCAAGAGCCGGAGGAGGAGTCGAGAGCGAAGCGATCGAGCCTAAGGGATGTGTGTGGGGTGGTTTTTTTGAGTTAGAACCCCCTGTTCTTTTGGTCGGTTTTAAGGGGAAGCCAAAGGGAAGAATAAGGAAAAACAAAATAGGGGTTCAGACAACTGTAGGTGTAGTTTCCGCTCTTGACTTGCCAGAGATGTGAGATGCAAAACTAGCAAGGTTAGGACCCGCGCAATAGAAATGAGGACCGGAGGTGGGCCTTCCCAATTCCTACGTGTCCCCTGTTTGGCCTGAGTATCACCATTGGCCAAGAAAAGAGCGAGCTTGCTTTGGTGTGCCCAAAGTTTGTCTTCCCTATCAGTCACCCTTCGCATGGTTTGAACATCACCTTGGCCAAGTAAAAAAGCGAGTTCTGCAGTTGGGGTGATGTTGCATGTTGGGGAAGAATATGTGTATATATATATATATGCGGGACCCTGATACCACTAGAGGAAAGCAGGCGTGTTTAGAGTTAAATTTTACATGATAAACTTGAAGCCCTGGGTCACTTATCCAACAACGGCCTGGCCGCACGCGTTGATTGATCCATGCTAAGTGGCGGGTCCCAAAGCTTCGGCATTTCCACTGGGTGTTTCGGGGGAGGTTGACGCAGCCATACCCTGGCCTTAGGGAAGTCAACAGAAGGATGCTTAAGCAATAGGTGTGCCAAAATCATTGTCTAAACAGGGGGTCGAGTTGCCCAGAACCCTGGAGAGAGTTTAGGCAGAAACGCGATGACATCCCCCCACCCAATTGTCATGAAGGCGGGATTAGCGTCAAGACCAAAGTTTGAGTATTGATCTCGTGATGACATTGTCTTAAGGCTGGCTGGCTATGGCCCAAATTATCCCTATCGATTTTGGGTGGGCAAGGCTGACAAGCGCCGAAGGACATGGGCGAGGGCCTGATCGCACAGGCCTTGCGTCAAGCTGGCTTGGATCCGGACTGGGGCAGGGGGGCACTGTCTATGGCGCCCGATCTGACTCACCTTCTTGGATGGGAACCGAGAGCGGTCTTGAACAAAGGTAGGCGCTTAGCCAACAGGTTATCTCAATTCTGGAGCCCACAAAAAGGATGGCTTTTTCAGTTGCTCTAAACGAGGAGTGTTTTTGAACACCTGTTTGGCCCACGGTGGCTTCGCTTGGCATGGCCTTTTCCGGGGAATTTGAGGAACCGTGCCAAAACAAGCTTAAGAAGTTGGTACCCTCAGACAACCTCCAAATCCAACGTTTTAACCTTTTTGGGCGTCCTTGAAAGAAACTAGCCAGGGGGTCGAACGAATATATGCGTTGACTCCCTGATTCGGAGACAGTAAAACTAAGGGCTTTAACAAAAAGTTGTTTTTTTTCCTCCTCAGATTTCCAGTAGTGCCTTTGTGCTTTTTGTGGGAGGGGCGTTCCTTGAAAGCCAGGTGTCCTTTGTTTATCTCCGGCTGGAGGTGATGGCTTTCAACCTCCACAAGGGACTTCCTGACATTTAGTCGGCATGTGTTCCGCCATTTGCTCTAGGAACAGCTGCCCTTGGTGTGGGCCGAAGGAACAGCCAGATATGCATTGGGCTTTGGGGGAGGCTTTGTATGGGGGAAGATATACGCAAGGAAGACTCGGGGCCATGACGGCGGGATTTGTCTAGGCCCAAGTAATCATCTTGTTTGGATGGCGCACCTGGGATCCGGCTGACGCGAGTGTGTGCGAGAGGAGCAGACCTCCGTGATGGATCTCGTAGACTTGCCGGTGTTGGAGGAGGCGACATCTGCCCAGCAACACGTGGGTTCACGATACATTGCCAGACTCCACCGGTGGATTTCTCGCGGATGCCTGCTTGGTTTCCCTGACACGCCCAACTAACCTTTTTCAAAACGAACAACATGTTGACTTGTTGGGCCTGGTGTCAAACAAACCCCCCTCATCAGGAACCTGAAAGGGGCGGCCAGGAAAGCCAAGCTTCCCCATGGAGCCTTCAGCCAGCATTGCCGGCGATTTTCCCTGAGGAGCTGGCGTGTGAGGAGTCTCGCCAAAGCCTGGAGGCTCGTCACGCAGCTGAAGCTATCGATGTGTGAAACGCGGGCATGTTTGGCTGGTAGGGATGGGGTGTCTGAGAGTCTGACGGTATGTAAAAACTGTGGGAATCAAGGGGGTGGGAAGAGGCTGGTGCCTGACTTGGGTGATAAGAATGGGGGCCTGCGCGTCATTGGGATCCGGGTCTTAGCTCCGTCCAAAATGAGTGTCTAGCCAAACCCTCGAATGTCTCTTCCGCCGTCGGCCCTTGGAAAGCAGGCATCACATTCGCCCATCGCTCTTTGGACCATTTTGGGACTGAGTTGCTCCTTCGTAGTTTGGTGGATTCCACCTTTTTTTTTTCCTCTTGTTCGGTGGGCTCACCCCCGGGTTCCAAACCTTCTGTGTCTGTTCGGGTCACTGGTTGCAACTGCTGCCCGGAGAACAAAAGTGCAAAGCTGTCGCCCTTCGAGGCAACACCTGAAGACCCTGAGGATCACCAAGATCACACACACACACAAGCGACAGCCGGAGTTGCAAATATAGTTTCATTGGTTAAAATGATGGGAGGGGGTTGAGCCGATGGCAGGGGGTTGAGCCACAGACCACGGCATGATTGGTTAGACATGCTGGCAATATTTTCACTTGTTTGGTGACTTCCCCTCCTTCCAAAGACATACCCCAGACTAAAACCCCTCGGCCGTCGGCACGCCTCCGCTTCGAATCACCAGGGCTGGAGGGAAAGCTCAAAGTCCTGGGCGCAGCAGAGGGCTCGGCAGAAGAAGGACGCCTTTGGACCAAACTTATGGCTTTTGTTCGAAGAGCCCTTTGTCTTGACCTACCTCTTTGGTTTTCAGGGTGCGAGTTAGGAAAGCCGATTTGAGTATGCGAAATCGGGATTTGGACCGGGACCCCAAATGCGGGTTGTTCCTTTCTAGCTTTTTGAACAAGCCCAAAAGGAATACCAAGCCTCAAAAACCACACCGGTTTGTCAACATTTCTGCCCCTTTCTGGTATCCCCTTACAAAAAGGTGGCACACGGCACCAGGGTCCAAGGCACGCCATACTGCCGCATAGGGCTACCTTAAAGCCGGGGTGTGAATTTTGAGAAGTAGGGGAACCTTTGGTGGACACCATTCTAGGATCTATGTCACCTATTCAACCCATTTTGGAGGTTCCCTATGGAAACTCATGGCCAAGTGGGTTTCCTTTTGGTTCCGAAGTTGCCAGAAGCGGCCCAAGGGTATGCTCAAGACGTTTTTCGCAGGAGCGCTGCCTCTCCGGGCGGGCCACCCCCTGTGATGAGTGAGGCGTCGCCAAGTGGGAGGTTTGATATTTGTCGTTGGGGGTTTCTTGGACCATGTGGTCCTTTTCTTCTGAGGCCATTCCTTCTGCCAACCACCCATTTTCAGGGGGAGCAAACCCAAGTAAGCTGTGTTTGAGGTGGTTGGGGGCATCCGATCGGCCCGTTTCACCAGCTAGAATCAAGAGAGGGCGAGTGGCGAGCGCTGCCACGAGAGGATTTGTGTGTGTCTTGTCTTGAGGCTATCCCCCTTTTGGAGTGGTTTTAAAGGAACATCTAGTTGGGCCCCCTACTTTAGGACACCCATTTTGGACCTCCAGTGGCAAAACACACTTGGAGCCAGTCATCCAAACATATGTCTTGACGGAAGTCCTAATTGGAAAACAGCAATCCAAACAGATCTTTCCAAGAAAATCCTGTGACCCCTAAACGTGGGACAAATCTATCGGCGAGCCTCGAGCCCAGCGGTAGCCTGCAACATGTGGGCGTGCTCAGCGGCTGCTTGCATGCGGCCCGGGAGGCACCCAGACCGTCAGTGGGTCATGTTCCTTGTTCATGTTTTTATTTTTAGTTCATGGTCCTTGTTCCTTGTCATGTTCCTTGTTCCTTGTTCGTTGGTCATGTTCCTTGGTCATGTTCCTCGTTCAGTGGGTCGTTGGCCTCCCCTTCCTCAATTGCCCAACGCCGGCCTTTTGGACCTTGTGGTTTTCCCAGTTTGGCCGGGTTTTAGTAGTCGAGGGCCCTGAAAGTTCAGGTCCCTTGGGCAAGGGAATTCAGCATCGACGACCCAACACACGGGCAGTCCGTTTGTCGTGGGGAGGTGGGCAGGGCTCCCTAGATGAATGGTTAAGACTCTTCCCAACAAAAGGGACTGCGCTATTATTTTGAATTGCTCAAAGCGGATTTGGAAGCCGAAGGCCATTCCACTTAAAACCTTTTCCAACTGGCTGCGACCTTAGGCACTGAAGGTACGTGCCGTGCCCACTGCAGACAATCCAGACCCTGACGCTGGGTGTTTCTCCCTGAGAGGATTGGGCGCAGATCCCGACAGGTCGCAGGGTGCCATCTTGGAAGTGCGCAGAGGTTTTGTTTAGACCACTTTCCTTCCAATGGTGCTCTTCCATTCGGGTATGGCCGCGTGTTTCACAGAGAATGCCCGAGGGCTGCGGAAAGCGTTGGAGGGGTCCTTTTCTTAAGAGGGTCACTCCCTTTGAGCTCCACGTCAAAATCTGTCAGGCTCCAAAGCACGTCTTTCGTACAGAGCTTCAAAAAGTCATAGCTGCTTGAGTTCTTGTTGCGGTGTGTCTGTGTCTGTCTGTCTGTCTGTCTGTCTGTCTGTCTGTCTTTCTGTCTGTCTGTGTCTGTCTGTCTGTCTGTCTGTCTGTCTGTCTGTCTGTCTGTCTGTCTGTCTGTCTGTCTGTCTGTCTGTCTGTCTGTCTGTCTGTCTGTCTGTCTGTCTGTCTGTCTGTCTGTCTGTCTGTCTGTCTGTCTGTCTGTGTCTGCGTGTGCGTGTGCGAGTGGTCTGGTCGAACGATTGACGGAACCAAACTCGCATAGCCACAGCGGATGCTGTTCTCGCCGCTGCTCACTCCGCGCTTGGCACTGGAAGGGGCTCGCGCTAGCGGACGCCCCCTACCAAGCACCTCGGCAAGGCGTGTTTCCCCCATCGACAGCTATGGGGTCATAGCCCCTCCTGACTTGGTGGTTCGATTGCGCCCAGACTTCGAGTGCATTCCTTGCATTGAGGGTTTCTCCCAGGGCCTCCAGCAGCCTGACCGTATGAACGTGTGGGCGTGCGGTGGCCATAGATCCTCTCATAAATGATGTCCACCAAAAAGGTTGCGTCTGCGTGTTTGGCGCGTGTTTGTGCTTGTGTTTGTTTGGTCTTGTTGTCCGTAGGGGGGGGTCCTTTGTCAGGGTTGTTCAAAAAAATCCTCGTTCGGACACCGCCCAGTTTTGGGGGAGATTCTCCCCTCAGAGGCAAACCAATGTGAATGTGCTGGGCTGGACCAGGTGAAAGCCATTAGGAAATCGAGAGACGTGTTTCATTTCTGGGCGCTTTATTCTCTCATGTTTCCAGTTGTAACTGGGCTTTCCTCCGCATTAATTTACGTTTGAGGGTAGGCTATATCCAACACAATCCAAAACAGCCACAAGGCATGGGTCCTGGTTTTTTGTTGCCTTATCCAGACCCCCTATTTTTCCAGAATTGGTTGATTCCTTATATGGGACATCACGCCACCAAACATTGTTTGGCATGCCCATGGGTTTTCAACCATGGTGGGCATAGGCATTTCTGCTTGCTGGCTGCCAGTGGGTAGTGAATTCTTGTGTTTTGGGAATAAATCTAGGGATTCCCGTACAGGACACCACCAGTTGGCAGAGGTTCCCAGTGAAATTCATAGCCGTGCGACTCATTCTGAGACACATTGGCGTTCGAACTGCGAAGATGCGAGATTGGGCTTTGAGTAGCTTGCTTCATCAGCTGCAACTTGCCCCGCCTAGCCCTTGGAATTCCAGCTTGAGCTGGATGGGGTACCCAATGCTAGCTTCTGAAATGTTGGCCCCAAGTGTTCTGGCCTTTGAGGCACATAGAACCCACCCAGAGTGTCTTTTGAGGCAAGAGCTCAATTGCGCAAGCTCAGGCATGTCCACGTGATCTTACTGGCAGAGCAGCCAGGCGGATTGAAGTGCCCGTGTGCGTGGCATGAGTGAAACGACTTGAGATTACAGTGAATCAGGGCACCAACAATCGATAAAGTTTGACAGCACCGGACCACCTTTTTGCCCTTCTCCTTTTCATTCCGCTTCCCCGTTGCGCCAGCAAAAGAGAAGCTGTTTCCATTAGGTCAAAAGTTCAGGGGACCGGTCCAACGGATTCCCAACAGATTCCGATCGCTTGCGGACAATTGTGTGCGCAGCATTCACAAGGTCCTGGAAGTGAACCACATGCACTTTTGGCCATGTGAAAGTCGAAGAATGTCGAAGATATCAACGGTTGGTCCATTGTGAGGGACATGGGGGCTCCCTCAATTTCCCAGAAAACAACCAAGGCGACTCATTGGTGTTCCAAGCGGCTTTGCGGAAACTGCATTTTCTGCCCGCTCATGGCGCTGGAGTGCGAGCATCGGCGCAAACGCTCATGAGGAGTGCTGCTCATGCAGCCGCAGCCAAATGGGAGGCCTGGAGTCGACATCAGAGCTTGGGAGGAGATGTTCTCTACTGTGTTTACAAAGGCGGGATGAGCACCGATGTAACTTGTGCTGTTTTTTGTGGGGTATGCATTTGCATACTGGTATGCATGAAAAAATATACACATTTAGATATGCATGTGGCGCAATGAAAACTGCATCGCCTCGCGTCCTTGAACACTTTTTTGGGAGAGGAGTCGCTACTGTCAGTCACTCCGAAGGGCGTCATAGCACTCGTTGAGAATGCAAGCACGCGCGGTCCATATCCTTAGGTGGGTGCTTCAATGAACGTTTCCAAACAAAAATATGCTATGTTCACTTTACTGTGCAGACGCACGCGCATGCACATATTTTCATTTTAGATATGTGCAGAACTGCATAGAGCATTTGTGTCACACGTGAATCATATTATTGCATTGCACATGGCAGGACCGCGATAGTCAGCATCTCCATCCCTTTCCAACTTCCCGAGCCCTCTCCCACCAGCAAACCTCTGCAGCTTTAGGTTGCTGTCCTTTGGCACACCGTTGGTTCCAATTTTGGAGACCCGAAGAAATTCCGCTGAGGGGTATTTTGTGCAAGGGCCACGAGTTTGAACAGTTCATGTCCTCACCCATAGCAGTCTTGTTGCAGTTACGCGCGCCTTAGGAGTGATGAGACCTCGCGGCGGGACTCGACTCTGGCGGCGCTCTTTCTGCTCTCAGCGCTGAAGGGTGCGGTCCCTTGGCGCCAGAAGGGAGTGGTTTCCCCGAGGCTCTGGGCGGGGGGGGTGGCACGGTGAAACCAGCTCAGTATAAAACCTGTTGAGGTTCAAACCCTTGGATTTGCCTGGCTAAGCAGGTAAGCAGCGGGTTGGGTGTGAGAGGGTCGTTCATCATCAGGTTTTAGGGTTTGGGCCTGCAAATCCAGGCGCAGAGATGTAAAGGTGAGCGGTTGGTGAGCGGTTTTTAAAGTTAGGGTCCCGCTTAGTATCCACTTTAAAATGCGCACGGCGCCAGGATCCAAAAACAGGCAACATTCTTTGTAAACCCTCCCCCCCACGTTTAGGAGAACGTCTCAAGCCCAGGATTTGCAAATGCTGCCGTCGTCCTTTCGTGCCATGGAGCACGAGACTTGGCAGAGAAGGGCCTCGGACTCGTCGGCTCGGGCTGGGAAAGAAGATCGGCACAGAATTGAAAGCATATGGGCGGTTGATCAACAGTCCTGGCCCCAAAATGACCATGGGCAACCCTTTCCCATTTAGTCGTGAAAGTTATCTTTTACGGTGGTTTCCCTGACCCCATGCAAAGGACCTTTTGATCAACCCCCATATCCCAAAGAGAGCCAACAGGGGTTTAACTCATTTTCCAGACCTCCTGCTTTAGCACCCCAAATGTCACTTAAAGTTATGGAGCGCCCCGGAAAAAGAATACGGCATCTCCGACCCCTTCAAAATGCTGGGAGGGGAAACTTCCAGTTCTTCTTTTTTTTTAAACAAAATCTGCGTGAACAATACGTGTAGCAAGAGCATAACAACATTTTGGAGCCTGTTGTGTGTGCACTTGAAAGCAAGCAACAGAGAACAACGCGCAAGGAGGAACAAGAGAAAGCCAAAGTGCGCAGACACAAGCGAATGCAAGCAACGGCAAGCGAGAGCAATGGGACATGCAAGCAAACACTGCCGCTTGCAAGGAAACAGCTGTGGGAGACTGCTATGGTAGTATGTACCAATGTACCTCACATAGGCGCATAATAATATATATATATATATATACACATGTTAGTCACACATGTATGTATGCCTGCTGGTGGTAAATAACCTCCATACCTCTTGAGCTTATGTCAGAAGGTGACCCTAGATGTGGTGCCCCTAGCGGCCCGCATGCAGATCGGGTTCGCAGGGGCGCACACCGGCTGCTCCCGAGCCAGTGTGTGTTTTGTTGTTTTTTTCTTCGCTGGCGGTCTGGCAGTGACACCTGGACCATTCAAGCTATATAATTGATAGAGTTGGGTTTGCAAAGCTGCTTCTGGCGGTTATCACAGTCAGCTGGGGTGCTTCTCCCTACTTGGTGCGTGACTGGTGCAGTTCGAGAAAAAGTGCATGGCACAAGTCCCATCTCCTTTACGCACGTAAAACCAATTGTGCCATCTACACCCTGGTGTGCAGTGAGGGCCAGCGACGTTGCAATACGTTGCAGACAACTTCAATCATCGCGGCTTCTTGATGCATTGGCCATGCACGATCGGGAGTTGGTTGGCCCAGACGAGAAGCCCTCGGCCATCCGAGGACCTGCATATCGCTCCCAGTCAGTGGGGGACTCAGCAATCCCGGCGTCACTCTGATATCGCGGGCTTCCAAATACAGTTGGGTCTCTAGCCAATGAGTCAGGCACAACCCAACACATGAGTACCAGCGCCCACCTCCCCCAAACGAAAAAAGTTTGGGGCCCGACGGTCTTCCCTTTGGCCAACGTTTACAGAATTTGAGAGTGTCAATTTAATGAACCGATCCAACCCAGAGCAATGATACCTTCCATGGCATTCAACTGCCTTCATGCTTGTCGCAACAACCCGCAAGCCACACACGCAGGATGGTACACTACGAACATGTCAAGATGCGACTTAGAGCCTCGATTTGCACTTGCATGTTGTGCATTGCTTGACTTCCAAATGCTTGGCTCGACACCCACCGATGGCCGCATTGGCTTTGCAAGGTCTCAATAAGGGGCCTGCACAGCACCAAACATCCATAATTGGCCATTGTAAGTGCTCCTACCTGGGTTGATGGGAGTGGTGCTAAGGGCGCGGCAAAACCTTTACAACTGGTTGAGCAGAACCACAGTCACTGGCTGTTGGGCACCGCATTCTGCAGATCTGATGTGCTTCGAGCGAGTCCAACGATTCGAGGCAAGTCTATCGAACAGCATGATGTAGGTCCATAAAACATGGGGATCCGAGCCTTATTTTAATTTTAGATTTGTCGTCAAAGTTTACGCATTGTCGTTCTAGGTTTATTGGTTGAGTCAAGGCCTGGCATTTGCTTCTGGATCGTCTAGGGTTTCCACCCCAAGAACACTTCCCACCCGGGAAACATCGAGTACATACTTGATGTCGTGGCAGTTTCTGGGATCTCCAATATTGGGATAAGCTTGCTATCAAACATAAGGAGAGAACATCTTGCTTTCTTTGTGTCCCAGGTGTGGGCCAAGGTTTAGGGGGCGCCAAAGTGGAGTTTGGTAAGGCTTGCCATGCTGGCGCTTTGTCAAGGCGGGGAGGGTTTCGCCGCCGTGTTCGGTCCACCGAGGCTTTCTGGCAAATTCTACACTGAAGTTGCGTAGCTCCCTTTACCTGCGGTCTCAGAAAATGTGTGTTTTTAATTTTCAAGGTTGACCAAATTAAAAGAAACCTCATAGAACATGTGATCTTGAGTACCCAAATGTGGGCTGAGGTAAGTGGGCAAGTAAATACAATGACTAAATCCAAACGGGGCAATTGTGCCATCCGCATTCATCAGACACTACCTCTCGAGCCATAGCACTTCCCCTACCCACACGTACCGAATTACTGGCCGTGGCATTTGCGGGCGGTGAGCGCCTGAATGAGCGAAATGGTGCCAGGTTCTGGATCGACATCGGGTCGGCGAGTGTATCTCCACCCTTCGGGTGCCCAACAAAGGGACAGTTCCCTATATATGTTCAACTGGAATGGCGGTCCCTCAGTTCTGCTTGGGGAGACAATCAGGGTTCGGCGCTAGAGTTCTTTGGCGGAGAAGACCCGGCCGTCAAGGCAATTTTGAAAATTGGATGCCAGGTCGTTTTGCATGTCCACAAAGGGATATGTACACACACAGATGCATGATATACAATAATTTCCTCCGTTCAACCCCCCAAGCCAAATTAGCCCCCAAGCCAAATTCAATACCCCAAGCCTCCGAAACCTCCCAAACCCCAAATTCAATACCCCAAACCTCCCAAACCTCCCAAACCCAAAAGCCAAATTCAAAACCCCAAGCCTCCCAAACCTCCCAAACCCCTCAACCCAAATTCAATACCCCAAACCTCCCAAACCTACCAAACCCAAACGCCCAATTCAATACCCCAAGACCCCCAAACCTCCCAAACTCCCAAGCCAAATTCAATACCCCAAGCCCCCAAACCTCCCAAACCCCCAAGCCAAATTCAATACCCCAAGACCCCCAAACCTCCCAAACTCCCAAGCCAAATTCAATACCCCAAGCCCCAAACCTCCCAAACCCCCAATCCAAATTCAAAACCCCAAGCCTCCCAAACCTCTGCCATTTTGGAAAGTGTGGACATGAGACATCATGAGACATGCCCCACTTCGGCCGTGCGCGCTACCAGCACGAAAAACAAAACACTATCAAATCGGCAGGCGTGGCGTGCGCAGTGACGGGGCCTCTATGGGGCAATTTGGTGGACAGCGGCGCCTCTCGGAAGACACTTCTGCAGGCCGAACCCAGTCGCATTTGACGTTATTCGAGCCGGAGAAAACTTGAGTGAGTTTGGTTGGAACGTCAACCTTAAAAGCTGTTTGGGAAATGATAATTGTCCCGCAAACCTGCAACAAGTCGAACCATTTTGGGCGGGGGGAATGGCTAATCCGGCAGTGTTAACCCATGTTCTTCTTTTTGGTTGTGGGGCTTCCCACGATGGTCAAGCCCTGAACGGGCTTCCACTTTTCTGCCAAGGTGAGTCACGCAATTGGGGCATAGGCACGCGCATGGGCCGTGCGTGACTTCTTTTTTTGTGGTTTCTCGGGTTCAGGTAGCCCTAAAACTGGCGGTTATGAGTTGTGGCTTGGGGATTTGAGCTCCAGTTGCTTTCCTTTTTGCGGGGCCTTTCCGGTAAGACCAAACCGCAATGCTTAAAGACCTGCTCTTGCAGCCTGCCTCACTCGAGCAGGCCGGAGCGGGGCTTTGGGGCATCTGCACCTTCCAGCTGGCGCTGACCTCCAACTTCGTCGTCATGATGATGCTCCGGGCCACTCGGACCGTCGACCCGACTCTCAGTTCAGCTCTTGCCCTCAGATACCATCTGAGGCATCTTTACCTTTGACTAAATTTAGGTAACCCTTAATTGGTGGGTTGGATTGGTGGTTTGGGGATTTGAACCCGTGGTTCTTGTGGGTAAATGGGAAACCACCCCCTAACCAACGAACCACCAAACGGCCAAACCAAACCGCCCACTAGCGGGAAGCTGACAACTTGTGGTAGAAAGGTTTAAGTTTTAACCATGAACCCATTAACTAGGGGTGCCGTAAATAGAGGGCAGCCACCGCGAGTGCCATGAGAGAAGCTTTCCCTGGGCCTAGTCACTATTGGGTTTCTGTGACTCCCCATACGGCCCCGACTCAGATATGACTCAACTACTGCTGGGTATCCAAAGCTTTTCGGGTGGCTCCTTGGGGGACCGCCAGGTGGTGTTCGCTGCAGAATGCAGCAGAGGTGCACTAAACACATTTTCGGGCCACCATTTCGAGACAAGCGAGCGAGAGAAAGCAGAGTTGAGCTTGTGCTTTCACCTTGACTTCTGAGCAGATGACTCGAGCGCAGGGCAAGGGAGGGCCGGATGGCCGTTCTCAGCCCAGGTCTTGAACGGCGCCGCGCTGGCCATGATGGCGACTTGGATTGAAGTCGTGGGTTTGCGTGCGGTGTGCCCACGTCACAGCCCCGAAAAGGCCAGGGGTTGTGGTTGGTGAGTGGGGCCGCTGAGCAGCTCTTGACTTGCGGCCACGCAAATGGTGCTCCTTTGTTTTTTTGGGCGGGGGCGGGGGGGGGGGATTAGGCCGACTGACGGAATTCCCATGAGTCCGTTGCGTTTTGCGAAGCAACTCATGCGGTTGCTGAAACTTGACTTCGCTTTTGCGCAGTCGTCTGAATGTGTTTGCCTATTGGGGTTATAAAGCTCCTACCATGGTTTACCTCAGCTTCCCAAAATGCAATGGATGGTGTTTGGCCATTGGGTTAAGTATCACATCATGAGCTTATAACGGAGAGCAAACCACCAATTGGGTGTCTTATTTTTAGTCTTTTTGCATGTTTCTTGCGGTTTTCAAGGGAAACCAAAAGGACACCTGCATTTGTTTTCATGTTTTTGTTGGGGGGGGGGGGTTGTCCAAAAAAGGCACCCATTTGAGGCTCCCCCGAAAAGAAAGACGACACCGAGAGGTGCCGGTGATTCAGTCCTTCGTGGCCGACCTCACCAGCTCCGAGAACTGCGGGTCCGCCTTTGGGAAGGCCGGGGGAGGTTCGTTCCGCGTTCCGAAGGAAACGGGTGGCCGGTGGATTTGGCCTTTTGTGGCCCACCCAAGAAGAGGTCACTGGATTTCCCCAAGTCAAAAGCAATTTGTGTTTTGTTTAGTGGGTGGCTTTCCCACTAAAACGATCGCCGCTTCAGGTTCCAAAAAGGGAAATGGGAGGTTGTTTAAACATGCTCAAGCAGAAGCGGGTTACCATGGGGTGGCCGAACCCTGGCTGGCCGAAACACCAAGGATTCCCTTATCGGAAACATTGTAGGGTTTGCAGATTCAACATATGCCTGAAACAGGGGTAGCATGTTGAAAAACATGTACAATGTGAGACGATTTTGCTGCTTCAGCAGAACGCCCACAGACAGGGTGGGAAACGTGGACACATTGGTAGCAGCGCGTTGCACAACGATCAGCACTATCGGATCCTGCCTTGTAAAACGACACGCTTCCCCCTATGAGCCAACCTGGGTGCTGCGTCGGATGATTTGAGTACAGGGCTTGAAACAGTTTCACCTTCTTCCAGCCAACTCAGTGGGCAGTTGGTGGGGTTCTTGGCTTGCAAGAACATTCATTTGCATCCGAGCCCATTGCTTAGACCCCACTACATGGCCTGCGCTGAGGTGGCCTGCGCAGCCAATGTTGGGCAAGTGTTGGCCTGCCTCATGGTGACCCCCATCTCCGCAGCTCGACGTGATTTTTAGAGCGAGTCGGTACCTGGGACACCGCAACTGCCCATGCGGCATGTTGGCACACATGTAAAGGTGTGGTTAATTCAGTAGCAAAGAAAGGAGTGCCATGTGCCGACTTGTGACCGTGATCTCCAACACGGGCATCACCTTGAACAACCTGGCCTCCATTCTTCTGGGTCCCAAGCCCTCCAAAGAAAAGATTTGAGGCCACTGAGCTTGGTCAACCCCGATAGACAAAGTGTTTCACCATCGTTCACGAAGTGTAATTCTTTTGGATGTCAGGAAAGAAGGACCCTGAAAGAATGGGGAGGTTACCTTTGGACCTGTGTGTGGCTCGTTGCTCTTCAAGAAAGGTCAGCGCAAAGGCGAACGGAGCAGGACAAATCAACCGCTTTGGTGGTGGCTGGTGAGTGTGCCCAATGTCATGGCCAGCATCTGAAATCAAAGCGGCCTGGACGAGGCTAGCCGAAACCCATGGAATGTGACTTCTTTGGAAATAGAGCCGCGCCCAAAGAAACGCAGGTGGTCACTGTTGGGACCATTGTGGGTCGACAAAGTGGGTCCAAGGGTCCTGCTTTTCGGGCCCAAGTTAAGTCTTACTTTATTCTACACTGTTCGATTTTGTTCTTTGTGTTGATTCCAGCTTTTGCTTGCTCCTGTTGGCGCTTTTAAGCACTCTGTTAATATCCAGGGGGGATACACCAAAAGCCGCGTCCACAAGGTGCAGCCTCGGAAAGTCTTCTCCCGGAAACGCTGCCCAGGAGAGCACCGTCCTAGGCATGCACGGCTGGAGGTTCTGTTTGGCGACGGTGGGGCTGCTAAGCTTGCTGACCGTGCCTTGGCAAAGCATTTCACTTGCAGAGCAAATGGACCTGACACAATATTTGGTTTCCTGGTTTCGTCGCCTCAAAAGCCATTCTCTATTTTAGGGTCGACTAAATGTGAAAGGAGAATCAACATTTATTTTCGGTGTACGGGGTTAGGCCAGCACACACGCAGACACCAATTAAAGGGTTAGGGGGGATAAGCCTTGAGCAAAACAAAGCATCAAATAGCCCCTTGTAGGCAGTTGGGGGAGGGGTTGGGGTGGCAAGCCTTGAGAGCGTCCCAGCTCGTTTGAGAGTGCCATGGCTTTCCTGCGTCCGTGGACAATCACAAAATTTCCAGTTGGTGGATAAACAGCGAAATCTGTCGGTAGCAGGTGCTCAAACAAGGGTGCCCTTGTTTCTTGGTTTCACTTGGGGTTTTAAAACGTTTGCGGGGCTTGTTAGTTTGAGGTGAGGTTTGTACGGGCGATGTTTTTTGGAGGAAAATGTATAGGGGAGCGCCGGTCAGTCCAGTTTCCATGACTTTCCCACCAAATGGTCAGGTTGGATTCCTAGGATCTGAAACCTGGAGATCCATCCTTTATGCAGTTTGCCAGACATCCCTCAATTTGTCCCTTTTTGGTCCAACCGTTGCAGCCTCATTGGAACCGCTCGATTGCATTCGGGGAAATCCAGTGACCCTTCAAAGCGGGTCCCCTTTAGCCATTCCCGGCCCACCAGTACAAGCCAGAGGCCGGGATTCGGGTGACCCTTCGTCGCCTTTGGGGCGCAATTGCCGGTGAGGTTCTCTTTGTGCGGGCGGCAGTCTTTGAGGAGCCGCCCGTTTGGAAGCCGAGGCGCGACTGGAACACGGGGAAAACCCGAGTTCGTCGGATTTCTTGAGAAGCACGATGGGAAAAGCAGAGGTGGTTGTGTTGTGTGTGTTTATGTGTGTGTGTGTGCGTTTGTGGTTACGGGGATGCCCTTTTCAGCTTGGCTTAGGGCAAGAAGGACCCCCATCATTCTTGGGGTCCCTTTTTCGACACGTACCCAGTTGCACCCCGGAAGCAATGCATGGGGAGGGGCCTTATGGATTTCACCTGGTTTCGCTTGGGGGGCAAATGACTTATAATGTATAGCCACATGAGGCCTGATGATCCTCATTCTCATTCTCATAGAGTTGTGGGGAAAGCTTTTTAGTTGCATGTATTGGTTGCCCAGGCCAGGATTCAGAGCCCGTGTTGATTTAGCAAGGGGCGTCCCCTGTGAAAGTGGTTGGGACCCCGTGTGTCGGATGAGGGTCAATTGCTGTGAGCGCATGGGGGCCAACTTTACAGTGAGGATATCCCACGGTTTCACCGGGCCATTCGCACGCGGGGACGGTCAAGGGCTGTTGGATGAGACAGTTCAGTGGATTCCACTAAAATACATACCAGTTTCGTTGGGTTCCCAAATGGAATCAGCCCGGGCCCCAGGGTTCTACGTATTTCTCCACTGGTATTGAAAAATGGGAGCTTGTTCGAGCAGGGGTCAAGGTTCACCTCCAAAGGCACCTATTTAAAACTCTCCAGTTCTTGCTGTTCCCCTGCTGGACAATTGGTAAATACTGGGGTCTCCTACAAAACAATGTATGGTTCTAGGGCTAAGCATGAACCAGACAAAATCAGGGAGTATGTTTTTTTTCTGCCTGGACCAGCCGGAGAAGAAAAATGCACAAGCAAGCGCCCTCATGCTTTCTGGCTGCTGGTATGGGCATTTGTTCAAGCATTCTAGCCCTTGTTGATCGCACCCAGGTTTCAAAAGGACAATGGGTGAGTTGTGCTCGGCTTTCAACGCGAGCCGAGGCGGTTTGGTCTCCTACGGGAGCTGCGCACGGTGTACCAGTTCCTGAAAATCCCGACCTTTCGAGTGCGAGCCCTAGAGCCCTTGGGTGCCCACCCAGGTTGCAGCACCTTTCAACTTTTTCAGGGGGGACCCTTGGAATGTACCAACAAAAAGGATGTTTCATGCACTGAACAATGCGTAAACGGGTCCAGCTGGGAACCCCGTTGCCTTGGCCCCAGCAACATCCCTACGGTTAAAAAAAAGCCAGCTGCCGGGTCTTCGAGAGGAAGGTCATTCTTCTTCCAAACAGGTGGCTGGCTCCAAGAGGGGCAGTTCACTTCTCAGCTCACCTTTTGAATTGTTGGTACGGTGTTGGTCAATTTGAGTTCCAAAACTTCAGCCTTTTCTACTGAGATTCTACTGCTTTGTTTTTGGAAGTGAGCATGAATCGTGGGGCAATGAAAAAGTCTTTTGGATTCTGCTCACTTGAGTGGACTGGACAGCAGTTTGTTCTTGATTCAGAATTGTCCGCCCTACCTCAAGGGGGAGGGGGGAGGGCCCAATTTTATTTATCCAGCCTTTCCAAGGGGAATGGAGTTCCCTAATGAACGCTCGGGGGCTATCCCGGTCCACATCCTTCGAATCGAGGTCCCCTTTAGACATGGCTGCATTTTTTTGGAATAGGGGCCCACCTCAAACAGGTTGACATGAATCCCCAAAAGTTGTTTACTTAACCCAGCAGATCCCGCAGCAAAGTCGTCTTTTGAAAGGGCCCTGCGTCTGGTCAAAGATGCTGGTGCGCCAGCCGCCGAAGGAATGATGGTCTAGGGCTTCCCGTAGCCGAAACCGCTTCTTCAAGCTTCCAGAACACCAAACCACAAGAGGGGAATGGGCGGAATAGGGTATAAGTTCTGTATAAGGGTCCATGCATTTTACGGGGCTTTTGGCGTTTTGAGCTCCTTGAAAGCCTGCCTTGATTGGGTGGACATAAAGTCCCATGGTATCGCAAGGGATTCCGGACCACTTTAAGGGGGGAGCAGAATTCTGCTTCCATGTGAACTGCAGGGTCGGCATGACATTTAACTCAGCAGGCCTTTGACAGAAGCTGAGTTATCCAAGCCCCAAACATTCGCACTGATGAGTCAACTCTTTTGGTTGTCCTCGTTTAGTGGCTGGACCCGATTCTCAAAAAGGGGGTCCTGCAACCTGGCTTGGTCCTGGCCGCCCTTCCAACACCAAGCATCACAAACAAATCCGCCAGCTTGAGAAACTCGAAACAAAATGAACTTAACCTCCGGTTGATGTCATCAAAGGAGGTGCAACCGCAGCTGGCTCAAGCCTTTCCGCATCGATCCATGCGAGAAGGCAGGGCGAGCGAGTGTGTTTTCTTAAGTTTAGAGATCCTAGCAGTCTTGTTGTTTCTCCGTGGTCTTCCTGTAGTCTTGCAGTCTTTGTGCAGTCTTCCTGTAGTCTTCCTGTAGTCTTCCTTGCCACGGTGTTGCAAATATTTTGGGAGCTGCGCTTTTGGCATCTCAGGATGCTGCCACATGGATGAGCGCAGAGCTGAGATCTCTTGCGACTGGGCGTGGCCCGCAACTTGGAGTCATTAGTTTGACCATTTCTGGGGGTGATCACAGTCAGAAACTGTTTGGTGGCTTCCCTTTGACATACTTGGGGGGTGACTGTGATGTTAAAATAGTGTGAGGCCAGTGAAAGCACTATAATTGTCAACCCCGCCCCCAATTGTGGAAAACCGAGAGGCCTCTATCATATCATGTTCCATTTCCCTTGGAAGCTGAAAGAGGATGGAAGTCTGGGCTTCGTTTCAACAGATCGATGACTTTGCTTGTCTGGGTTTCTTGAAATGATCTCTGAGTTCAGAATGGTTGGGCGTTGCACCTAGGATTTCGCTCGTGCACTTGTCTCCCCGCCCAAGGTGTCTTGAGATCACCAGCTTCGTTGCGCGCGATGGGGATGGTGCGGCCCGAGCATCCGGACCGAAAAATGAGGGATGGGACCGGGCGCAGCAGAGTGTGGCCCATCTTACGTTTAGACGTTTGAGCTTTTTGAACCTACGGATGAAGCAAGCCCGTTTGGGCGCCCATCAAAACAACAAGGTGCTTGTGACCAACCCCTGGTGCGCAGCACGCAGCGTCTGGACATTGGTAGAAAGGAATTTCGGGATTCGTTAAAAGTTGGTGGGTTTGCTATGTCTTGCTCGTCGTCCCCCTTCTTGTTGGTTTTGTTGAGTTTGAAGGACCGCGTGGAATCGTGGCCATCTCAGAGTTTGTTCAACAAGCCCATGAAGCAGACGACGCCAGTTTGCAAACTATTGATCGGTGCTCGTGGAAGAAAGCAGGCCGACGAGCTTGCCAAGTGACTCGTGACTCTCGCTATCCGAGCCAGGGTTTTCACTCGGTGGCTTCTTAGTTGTCCTTGGTGTGTGTGTGTGTGCGTGCGTGCGTGCGTGTGTTATGTGTTGAATTTATTGATGTTGCGTTTTGTTGGATCATTTGTGTTTGCTTGTTTGGGTTCTCTCCAATTTTGGGCGGGCAAGACACCCTTCTCATAGTATTCCCGTCATTTTGTAGTTTTCCTTGTCTCTCCAAGGTCTTCCTGTCATCTTCCTGTAGTTGTAATAAATCTCTGCAGTCTTTGCGTAGTCTTTTTCTTTCTCGGAAACAGCATGGCCAAAGGCCAGGTGCTTTATCCACACAAATGTGTCGCTTGACAACAAAGGGATTCATCGGAACACTCGGAATTCCTATCTGACTAGACCATGCGTAGGCCCTTCAAGTCCCATGTTTGCTTTCCGTTTCAGCCGAAAGAAATGGCTCGCCTTTTCCGAATTCGCTCGCACGATCCCATCTCGGTGAGGTGCGTTCGGACCCGTCTGATCCCTGGGTGGCAAGCTGGACCAAAGCTTGCGAGGCAGGAAGGAAGAAATGGGTTCGCCTGTGTCTTTGCTTTGTTTGTGGTTGTTGATGTTTCGTCTTCTTGTTTCTATTTTGTGTGTTGTTGTTTTTGTTGTTGTTGTTTTTTTGTGTGTGTTTGTGTTTGTTTGTGTTTTTGTCCGTCTGTCTGTCTGTCTACCTGCCTGTCTGTTTGTCTGGCTGTGATTTCATGAGTTCCCCCATGCCGCTTCCAGGTGGGACCATAGGCCGCATGAGTGTCGTGCCAACCCTCCCTATTGGATATGTGACCCACTGCTTCTCTTCTTCGTGATTCGACTAAATCACTTTGGTATCAAAGGCAGGTGTCCGATTTCCCACAACCTTGATCAGCCATGAACAACACCGAAGTTGGGTTTGTCTCAAATTTGCGGACCTCTTTTTTTAGGCGGGCTTCCCTTCAAAGGTAGGGGACCCCTTTAAATGTCTTTCTCCCTTTCAACGTGACCATGAAGGGTGCCCAAAAAGATACCCATTTCCCAGACCTGTCCTTGTGCAAGGATGTCCCCCGCTTTCAAGGACCCCCAATGACGTTCCATGTTAGTGGGAACAGCCAGCAACCAGTGCCATGTCATGCACTTGGTAGGGCAGCGGCGGAGATTTTCCGTGGAAGTTGCCGTGGTTCCCGTTAGGAGAACAGCTGGCTGGCCCCAGAGTTCAGCAAGGAGTGCGGGTTCCACCCCTGGTGTAAACTTTGCCGTGCCTGGGCAAGTTTCAGGGCTCCCAAATGTGTCAAAAAGGATTAACGCGGAAGGCACCAGTTTTAGGGTGGGTTTAGAGGGGAGCTACCAGGAAAAAGTACCATTCTGGCACGCCCACATCCTTTCGGACTTCCGGAACCAGCAGAAACAGGCAATAGAAATTCTATTGATCTCTTAGGACCTAATTCTTATTCACTCAGTTGCCTCAGTCAGTCGAAGAATGGAATCCCAAAAAGGAAGTGCGGTGGCCCAAATTTGGGGGACCCACCCCGTTGCAAAAGAACGCTTACCCTGTTGTTGCGTGACATCCTTTCTGGCATCTCTCTTGACATTTTGAGCCGCGCATGATTTTTGGGAGGGACAAGCAGAGGTCGCTTTCCCAGCAAAACACACAGCTTGTTCCCCAAAAGGGCGCAGAGAGACCCTCAGGGCAAGGAAGTTTATATGTGGCTTAGATCGAACAGGAAACACAAACAGGAAATATTAATTTTAGTGTAGCTCACATGTGGTCCAGGAAGCCACCGGTAGAACATTGGACAAGTGTCTTGTGTTCGTCCAACTTGCAACCGTCACACTGGGATCATGCTGAATTCGAGGCGGAACGAAAGAGATAGGGAGAAAGAGAGAGAGAGAGAGAGAGAGAGAGAGAGAGAGAGATAGGGAGAGAGAGAGAGAGAGAGAGAGCAAGAGAGAGAGAACAGAAAGGAACCAACAGTTGGGTTTTGAGCGCCGCCCAAGGTTCACTAAGCATAGATCAGAATCGGAAGATGCCAGGTTTACTTGGCAAGAGCTCAGATGGGTCACGGGCGTGGGAAGCTGCTTTTCTTGATCGGGCTTGTTCCGAGCCGCAAACAGAGGATCAACACCTAAGGGGAGACCAGTGGTAAATGGCTGCCTTTCAGTTGAAACCTGTTCCAACTTTTTCCCCCTGCGATCTCCGCACCCGCCTTCGCCTTGCTTCCCGAAAAGGCCGGCACTCCGTGACTTCAGGCCTTGGCAAGCCAGAGGGTGGGGAAATTCCCCTTCATGCTGCCCTTCAATTTCTGTCGTTTCTTCCAGGTAAAACTGGAATCAATCCCAAGGTTTCGAGTTTTGAACCCAACTGACTGGGCCAACTGCTTGGATCCCGGAGCCCTGATCAGAGAAGAGCTTTTTGACCAATCGTTCCCCCTGAACCTTCCCCCCCCCGAAGAAACAATAAACCAAAAAAATGGTACCTCAGACGAAAGACACCCATTTGCCATCTGCCTGAGGCAAGTGGGCCGACCCCAGCCACCTCAGCACCCCGAAGTGCCAGCAGCGCCGCCAGCGCGAAGGTGTCACCTGCGGGCCCCACCTAAGGAAGCTGCTGGAAACCCAAGGCCGGTTTCAGGTACCCTGCAGAGAGAGAGAGGGTAGCGCAACTCCGTTCGAGGTCATTCAGGCAACAGCTTTAGCATTGCGGGGAGTTTTGGAATGGGAACGCGGGCCTCAGAATTCCACCGTCGTGGAGAAGCGCTTCGAACGGCAGGTGCCCCGCGGCCTTGCTGCCCGAAACCCCCGGCCGCGCAGCCGACGGTCCCGAAGCCGCCGCCGACGATCTTGAAGCCGCCGCCGGCGGACACCGGCGGTTTCCGGCGCAGATGCCGGAACTCCCACTGCGCCCGGGCCCAGACAAGGCAGACACGGTTTGAGCATGCGCAAACGGGGGTTCAAGAATTGAAGCCTCTAACATCAGAAGTATCGCCGGCCTGGAGGCAAGTCCTTGTCGAAGTTGGACACTGCTGCGGACAATTGCTGGTTTTGGGTTGTCAGTTTCTTCAAGCGGCCAATGAAATCTCTTTGGAAGCGATTCGCAGGAAAGGGACCAGCCAGAGATAAGACCAGTTCCGTGGCTTTATGCATAACTTGTAAGGACCTTTTTCCTTGGGTGATGTTCCAAACTTGCCAGAATGGCTCCAGCGGATCAACCAGCCGGTTTTCTGCTTTGCCCAAGGCACGTACCTCGCGCACACGGATGAAAATCAGTTCAGGGGTAACTTGGCTGCATTGAAGTCTCAAGTGGGACACCTTGTCAACCCTGGCCACCCGTGGAAGTGTTGGCCAAGTTCGTCTCCAAATGAGAGATAGACCCAGAAGGATTGGTTTCCTTTTGAATCAGCCCAAAGTCGCTTAGAGCCCAACCAACTGTCATCTGAGCTGTATGTCCCACAATACGCACTTGCAGCCGCTCCGAACTGTTGCACTCCGCTTGCGCGTGCCTGACTCCCAGACCCAGGCTACTGCTGCATCGCGTGCTACAAGTGGGAGAAGGACGGAGATGGCATGGATTGGATGCACTACCCAGCTCAAACTGAAATTCATACGGGGGTTGATCAATATTCTTGGCGGTCGACTTTCCCATTTTGTGGGACATATCATTGTTTTGGTGGTTTCTGCCAATGGTCATCCCATGTTTACCGGACTCTTTGATCAACCCCATATCGCCATGTTTTTTAGATCAATCTTGTTTGGGTCTCCTCCATCGGTCCACATAAATGTTGTCGCAAGCTTTGGTACCCTGCCGTTGAGAGCTGGCTTCTAAGCCAGAATTCGTTCGGTCAATTGACCAAACTACAGGGGTAGTCGGCTCCAGGGGTTGCCAGTCAAAAAGGCTCGTATACATTCTGCCTAGTGCGTTTGAACCGGCCAGCGAGCCGTTCATGGGTTTGGGTGGCCGTTCTCCTCTAAAATGGCCTGATCAAATTCAACCAGAGGGGACCCATTCTCCGCTTTGCCAGTGGGCTGACGGGGACATCATTCTGGGGTCTGGTGAAATGAGTTCACCTCTTTAAGGTTCACTCACGTGTTGTCCTTTACTGGATGAGACTAGTTTACCCTTTCCAGGTTCACGATGGACCAGAATCAAACAGACGATTTCTGGTGGGAAGCCGAGGTCGCCCTTTTGGCTGGGCGCGAAAATCCGAGGAGGGGTACAAGAAGAAGACCTACCACGGGGCACGCTGCCAAAAAGAGCCGGCAGATGGCTGTCAAGGCAGCGAGTCGAAATTCCCTGCCAGTATCCCGAACCCCTAAAGTTACAGAAAAAAAAGGGAGTCCACGTCCACTTGTGAATGTGGGTTTTTGTTCATGCTCAAGGCCAGGCGAATATTTCCAGTTTGTATTGTCCAATTGGGAGGGGCTTCAGGGCACTTACTCAATTTCAGCCACAAGAATCAGGGGGCGAGATTTAATCTTCAAACAACTTGGAACAACATTCATAGTTTTCCGACTCCAGGAAAAGATCTGAGTGTCTGAAGCTTAGTCTACATCCCCACGAGTACGCAGCATGATATCCCCCCCAAGACTAAATGGGAATTATTTCGGGAACTCGGTCATCATCGGTCGGCTGACTTTGCAAGTTAGCTAAGGAAACCCAAACGTGACACTCTCCCAGCGAAAGCAACGTAGCAAGGAATTGTACAATTCCACGTATGCCATGGAAGTCGGGGTCACCATTTGCGGGAAGTCTGGATCAAGCTGGGGAACCCTGACCCACGTTCAGTCAGGTAAGGGTCTTCGGGCAACACGATATGTGGGGTTTTGTCTGGAGTTGGGTGACAAACAAGGCTGCCCGGGCCCAACAAGGGATCCGAGTGACCTAGACACGCGGCCAGCTCTGAGATTGCTTGGGGGCAACGACCCAGCTAGGTCTACACAAACATTTGTAACCATAAAGGTTAATTGGGATCGCCTCTATGTTCAAAGGGGTGTGCCCGGAATAAACAGCATACATTTGCCATACGGTATGAGGGACATTCCCAGTTGCTTCAGCTTCTCAAAGTTGTGCGGATTTCGCACAAGAGAGGCTGAAATGGATGGTTACAATTTACTGCTTATTCAACATCCAAGTTTAGCTATCATAGTTTGACATGCGAGTTTCTCCGCAAACTAGCATGGAGCCAGAACCCCCCCCAGAAAAAGAAAAGCGATTTCTTCAGAGATATGTACGTTTGTGTTATTTATTGATAGTACTCTTTTCGAAGTTGGCCTTTCAAGGGGCACCAAAAGGACTTGGGGTACCTTTTGCAAAAAGGTCACACCCATATAAACCTCTGCAGGGAGTTTCCTTCGCGTGTGCCAAGACATTATACAGACATGGACAGGAACTTGTATGTACAATGTAAACAAGCACCACCAGCTATGGTCCCTTTCTGGTCTGCCAGGACTTTCTCACTTCCTGATGTCCTGGACTTTAGTCACTTTTGGGGTTTGGACAATTTGAGCGGCAAGCAAAAAGTGTGGTACCTTGTTTAGCCAATCCACTCGATCGGTCCGCTTAGAGCCGCAGGATGCAAACCCCGCTGCCAGCACTTTTCCGATGGTCCAGCTGTTTTGGCCATGAGAACCCAGATGACTGGGTTTCAGTTGGGTACTTGCTTGAGAGTTTCCTTTATCGTCGATGCTCAAATCCACTCGATCGGAAGTGAGTTTAGCAGCCCGCTGGTCCCATTATCCCCCCGATTTTCCAGCTGGGAGGGTCCTGCTGTTTTCTTGGTGGCTCCCAGCCATCCCCTTAGCTTATTAGCCTTTTAGTGCTTAGCTTATTAGCCTTTTGGTGTTTAGTGGTAGTTTCCATTTAACCCACTAAGAGTTTATTTAACCCACTAAAAGTTAAACTTTTAGTGGGGGATCTGAGGGCAGCCCAGTTTTGCCGCTGTTCCCCAAATCCGCTTTGGGCGGTTCAGCTCGCGCCAGGCTTCGAGTTTGAGGCCCGGGAGCCGGGGCCGGAGCCGCTGGCGCTTACCGCAGGCAAGGCACGGGCAGGGGTTCAACCACCCCGAAGGGGAACGTCCCTTTTTAGGGGGAGTCGTTCCCCCCCCCCTTCAAAAAAAAAAAAAAACACTAAAAAACTAAAAACACGAAACAAAGAAAAACATATATTATATTATATTATATTATATTTTATTATTTTATATTATTATGTATTATTATGTATTATAGATAGATGTGCTTTTGCTATGTTTTTGAAGCCAGCAAGAACAATCGGGTAGCAACTCCAAAAGAGACGCCCAGATTCAAAGCGGGCACTGGACTTGAGGCCATCGGTGGTTTCGACACATTGGTTCGCCTGAGCACATTTTGTAGATGGTTCCAGGTTCCGTGAACATGCCTACTGAGAACCAGCGAGTTATAGCCCAGTGGATGTTGATTGGAGAGTGTCCCCTTTTAGTGGGCATCCGAATCGCTGTGTGGGTGACACCCCACTATTACTGGGGGTTCGCGTTCTTCAGCGAGCTTGCTTGCAGCGAGCCCGTCGTGATTTGGGGATCCCTCATTTCAGACCTTGGACTCACATGGACCCAGTGCACTCCCTTTGGTTGAAACATCACCATGTCACCTCTTGATTGGGGTTTCTCGAGCCAAAAGAGGGACATGTAGGTGACAAAACCCAGGGCGTGGTGGAGCACAGGGGTGCTAGAGTTCAACGCTGCATGCATCCTCGAGACGGTCGCCTTGTGCAAAATTGACAGTCCATTTGCAGCCTCGAACCCTGAGAAAACACAAGATTGTTTGCAGAAATGGACTCTAAGCGTCCACCCTAACCCCCCCTCCGCCTCCGATGGTTGTGGCCTGAAATGCATTCTCCCCTAGGCTTTAGTCACGTTTGGGAGGATACTCTACCAGTGATAAGCCCAGTGTGTATTTTCTTTTTTGGTCAATCCACCCGATCGGAAGTGCGTCCAGTGGGACCGAAAGGCCCGGGCGAGCCCGAGGAGGAGCCCTGGCGAGCCCCGGACTTCGAGGCGCGGAGATGGGACCGAAAGGACTTGGAGAGAAATGGTGTGGAAGGCATTTTTTTTGGGTGGAAACCAAATGAAAAGGAAACCAAAGGAAACCAGAGGAAACCAGAGGAACCCAAAGGACCTTTTTTTGGGAGACCAAAGGAAAACCAATGTTGAATTGCAGGGCCATCTTGGGCCTCTGATTGAGAAGCGAGCCTGGCTTTCTCGCCTAGGTGGGCGGGCTGAGATGCTTTGAAACCAAGCCCTACGTGAGTCAGGTAATGGCATCTTGGCGCAGACGGTGGGCGACCTCACAAATGTGGTTTGCCAGGGGAACTTCGCCTTTCGGGTGGTTTGGGCCTCGCCTTTTGTGCCCAAGTTTCCTTTGCGTGGACGTTTGGATTTGACATGGCAACTCTCATGCGAACCTTGTTTCCGACCGCGCTGAAGGTTGAGGGTCTGTGAATTTCACTCATCCGAGGCCTGCAAGGGTGCGGATTTGGAGGCCGAGGAGGAAGTGATGTCAGCAGGCTTGGGATAGCATGCAACGCTTATGTTTTGCTCTTTGGTTTGACCTGCAAACTTGTCATACATTTTTGGGATGTGCTCGCATGATTGTGGTGAAGGTAGCCCACAGGGCGGCTGAATGTTGGCCAGGGCCCTACTTTTGCCCCCTCCCCCTCCAAGTGGTTGGGGCAGGGCTCTTGCCAAAACAAGTTGCGTCAGGCAATAACAACCCCGGAAGAAGAAACGCCCGGTTGATGCCCCCTTTTACTAGGCGTCTTCACCTTTGTGGGTGACACCCTCACAAATAGTAAGATGTGTTGACAAATCCAGGGTTCCCATTTGTTCACCGTGACGGCAAGACAGCAGTTGGGTGTACCCTTTTGAGCGGTAGAAACCTCCAAGGTTGATGGCAGGCGGGTAAGAACTGGGGGCCCAACAGTTTGCCGCGCTGTTGGGGCTTTGGTGGTTGGATGGGCGTGTCCTTTTTGGGACATACCCCATTCAGCGTTGTCTTAACGGGAAACCAAAAGGATAGATGCCACTTATGGCCCCTCCAGCAAACTTGACACACACACACACACACATTTAAATGAATAACACACATATATATATATATATATATATTCATAAAGAGAGTTTAGATGCTTACCTGCAACCTTGGACCTCGGGGTTTTGCGTTTAGGGCTTGAAGTCGCAGGTTGGTTCACTTTGGACTCCGGGAATCGTCTCGCAGGCGTGATCCGGGCCAGAGATCCCCTGGTTTTGATCCCCAGCGCCAATGGCCAGGCGCTCACTGGGCAAGCGTTCGGATGAAGCCTTCAAATGTTGCTCCATGTTTGTTCCAGGAATCAAAGACGCTAAACTAATTTGTCCAGGTCCTTTGGCCAGGTTAGAAACTGCAGGCGCGCGCACGGCGCTGCTAAAGATGGTGAATCACGAGAATGGAGGGGTCACTATGCAACTGGCGTTGCTACGATATGGCGTAGATTTGGTTTCAAATACCCACCGCCCCATTCTAAGTTTATAGTATGTCGTGGGTTGGCTTCTAATTCTTCCCAACAGAGGCTTTGCGATGTTGAGACGGAATCAGTTTGGCGGTTTCTCACTGGGCGGTTTGCCCCTTTGCTGCAGCGGATGCAGTCTGAATCCGAAAAAATACAATCCACAGCTCAACTTTGACAGATGCGTCAATCTGACAATAAACCAATGTAGATGATCGGTAAGATTCGTGATGGCTAGTAGTTTCCGCGTGAAACACAAACAGGTCATCTTGGTGCCACACTTGCAGATGCTGTAGACAACTGTAAGGAAGTTAATGGACAACAATTCTCAGACATTCTAAGGTCCACAGCAGGAGCGCGAAGACATTGGAAATTCGGAACTCTAAACAAAGTATTTTTGGAACTGCTACATAGTTTAGTCACTCTACAACTAGAAAGCGCGGAACAAGATCGTACCGATGCATTTTAAATGAACATGTTTGACGCATGTTGCAAGACCACCTGCGCCTGCGCCGCATGTACATCGAGGATGGATTAATTAGAAAGCAATTGACACTTTGACAAACTACAAAGCAACACCCTACTGTGCCATATTCTGAATTCTGCGATCACCGGCCACGGACCCAATGAACAAAGCATCTTTGAACATGGAATTGATATGCCTTCTATACAACACCTAGCAAACAAAGAGCGAATTGGCTGATGGAGACGTGCAAGGATGCGTACCGTCTGTGGAATCCTCACAGTGTTTCACAACGATTCCACGCAGATGTCCACCTAGTGAGAAGGTCAGCAACTTTTGGGACCTTTTCAGATGTCCAACCTTCATGAATCACTTTCATCGAATACCTCACCAAAGAAGGGGCAAGCATCACAAGATCTAGGGTCGGTAACGCTGGGCAACGCTTTGCTCTAACATCTCTGAGCTGCGTGTTGCCAAAAGACACCTAGAACGCGGAGGCAGCTTCTTTTTCTTTGCTCTACTCATTTCTACTAAACATGTTCTTGGGAGTAAACAAACACAGCCCACATGACGTTTGTGGCGTTTGTGGTGCCGTTTCATGCATGAAACTAGGGTGGGGGCCTTGCCTTTTGCATCCCTGCGCAGCTAAACTAGGTGCCCGTGTTCGGATTGTTTCGAAAAGAAGCCAGCTTGACACAAGTGTGTTGGGCAATTTCATGTCGTTTCATGCCATGCGCATGATTGTGGAACCCGTTGTTTTGTGGCCACTGTCTGGGGGTGGCCAAGGAAGTCCCCTTTGAACTGATCAAGTAGTCGTGGTTGGATGGGAATCAACGATCTGAATCGACCACCTTGGTATCTGGGTTGTGGCCATGAGCCAGAAGGAGGGTTTTTGCAGCCAATGGCCAATGGCTCGATAAACCATGCAAGTGCCCATATCACCTGCAAACACACCACCCCAAGTGCACCTGTGTATAGGTTTGGGCTAGCTTAGGCGTACGGGGGACCTCCAACAAGGGTGTGAGTCAGAGGTAGGGACTTGCTCAGGGCAGACACGAGTTGCTCAGTCCGTTGCCTACCCCATTCGCATTTCCAGTTGTCGCCTTTGGGCAACATGTGTTTCATATGAAGCTCTGTGATTCCTTCTGCCCAGATTCTGCGCGCACAAGTAGGGCCAGATCTGTGGATCACATTGGCAGAGAGGCAGCGAGGAGAGAAGCTTGGCCTGCAACGATCTGTAAAGATGGTTTCGACCCAGACCTCCAGTGGGTCATTTGGGGGCGCGTTCGGTTTTCCAAGTGCTGTTTTTGTTTGTCTCCATCCTCTTGGTTCTGGGATCCAACAAAACAACAGGTGTCACACATACACCAAGAGATCTCATCTTTTGCCATCCTTGGCGGTCCCCTGAAGATCAGGTGCCCAATATGCAAGGGGCTGACCTGGCAGTTGGAATGGGCTTCGGATCAATCGATCTGTCGACTTGATGGGCTTCAAGCTCACCGATTCGGGGGCAAAACAAGAAAAACAAGTAGGATCCAGAAATAGACCCTCCTGCGGATCTGCTTGAGAAAGCCGAAGCGACTTGTTGGGCTCCGATTTATAGCAACGTTCTGTCAGCGTTGTTTTTCTTTTCTTTCCTTTTTTTTTTTGGGGGGGGGGTTCTATTCCAGCTGGTGGTTGCAAGGGAGCCGTTCCGGAGCTGGGGTTATCCCAATCTGCTTTAAGCGGGAGCCTTGCGGAGCCAGTTCTGTGAGGTGGGCCCGGGGTCCATAGCCCTGGATGACTGAGGTGGGTGGAGAGCGGCTTCAAGGAGCCGCCGTGCACCTGGCGCCACCTCTTCCAGACGGCGCAGAACTTGGCCCAGGTGCGGCGGGGGAGAGTGGTGGGGAAGGGAGGGGAGTGCCGGTGGAGGACAGAGTCTTTTTTTTAAATTGGGGTGGAGTCGGGGGGCGAAGGCAAGAAGAGCTGTTGTTTTTTCTTCTTTGCAGGGGGGGTTCTTAAGGGATACACCTAGAAAGCTGTTTGAAGCGGGGGAGGTAAAGGGCTTTGTTTCTTTTTGTTGAGGTCTAGGGCGGAGTTTTCCTAGGTGAGTTGCACCCTTCCAAAAGGGGCGAAAGGAGCCAAAAGCAGGCCGAGCATGGAACCAACAGAGAAGGAAGCCCAAAAAGGAAACGCAAACTGTCAACCATTTCTGGATGGTAAGGGAGGCCCTTGGAATAGTTTTCCCGAAAATTTGAAGGCTGAAGGTCGAGCCCACTAGCATTCAAGAATTGTACGGAGTCCAGCAGTTTAGACGCACCAAGTTAGGTTTTTGGGCTGGACATCGGCTGGTTCTCGCGCGAATTTTGCCACCCGTGTACATGGCACCCGCCAGAAGCTCCGTTGGTGAGTCAGACAAAGCTTGGCGTTGGGATTCCTTGTTCTCACCCCTGCTGGAGGACCCAACAAAAACACTCCACACACACACACACCTACCTACCCTTGAGGATGGTAAGCATAGACCAAACAGCCGGGATCAACGTGTTTGGCGGGGTGGGTGTGGGATGTTTGGAGGTTGTTGTCCCACATGTTTCATGAGAACAAGGTTCCTCAACCAATACATCTGAGCCAGTTAATAATGTCTGAAAAGACCAGCAGATTTGGACGACCCTGCTTTTCGATGTATATCCCTTCTACTGGAACGCTGGAGACTGTCGCAGCCAAGCGCCGAGGAGTGGGTCCAGGCTGACGAGCTTTGGCCCCTTGGCGAGGGCGATGTTGCCGGATGAGTAGCATATCAAGACGCCAGACGTTTGCATTTGTAACATTCTTGTGTTTGTCTTTGACGTTTCGGCTTGACGTTCCAGTGTTCCTTCGTCATTTATTCTTTCAATCGGCAAACATATGTTGCACAGGCTTGGACCTGTCTGGCCCAACAGCCCTCCGAGGCGTGCCGCTGAGTCCACGTGGGAAAGCTTTCAGAAGGCGCCTGGGTCGGCTCTCCGGGGAGGGGGGGTGCTGCTGCTGTTCGCTGGTGTTCGTCTTGGACGAGGTAGCGCGTAAGAACAGGAGTCAAGCCCGACCTGCAAGCAAACTCGGGTGAGGGGAGTTCGCAGCACCCAACCCGTGGTTGCCAGTCTTGTGGTGCAGTGCGAGAGGTTCCCTATATGAAGGACGCAAGCAGAAATGGAAAGGGTTGACATTATGAAAAGGCTGATGCCACGGCCTTGTGGAAGAGGTCCCCTTGCAAAGGCTGAGGTTTCAATTCTGAATCCAGGCCCCTTGGCACGAGCTGTTACTTGTATCCTTGCTTGTCTATACAAACTGAGCATGCGTCAAACCCAAATTTGGAGCCTCTCTGTTGGGCCCCAAGGTCAAAGGCCCTCCCGTGTCCAGGCACAGCATGAGCTCCGGGACACAGGCGGAACGGTTGGGCTTCGGGTTCCTCGTTCGGCCAGGCCCCTTGGCCTTTACAAACTTAACCCAGGAGACCCCATTTAGGTGAACGGATGCATTTGTCGGTTTCGAGCTCACTGATTCGGGGGTAAGACGAGCTCACTCATGATGTAGGTCCTTCCGGCTCCAATTCATTTTTCATGTTTTGGAATGATTGTTGATGTTTGGGCCAGCCACAAAAGTCCCCCAAATCATTGCCAACAAACATGTGGTTTTGGCTGTATCCTGTGAGGAACCCTGTAAAAGTGAACGTTGCTTGATGCGCACAGGCGTTCTCTACTTGCCGGGGGTGGTTGAAGCTTCAAATAACTCAGAAGCTGTGACGATGCCACTTTACGGGTTGGACAATGGGTGCCCAGTCGCCCTTGAATTGTCCCTTGACTCCGCGAGGAAAAGGATGGATTCGGGTTTCTGTTTAGCACGGAAATGGCAATGACATAATTTATGGCTAGAATACCCTCCATGGTTGGTGGTTGCTGGCATCCAGACATGTAAACTATGTCCACCAAAGCCAACTCGAATTCACCCTACCCCTAGCACAAGGGGAGGTCCTTATTTATCCTGTTTCATTTCCGGTCCTCATTCTCCCTGTATAAATTGGGGACCACTAGGCAAATGGAACTGGAAGGGGGACCCCGCTTGCCTTTCACTTGAAGGCCCCACGTAAGGATGCATGATGACCATTAAGAATTGATGCCCCTGTTCCAAGAAGCATTGAACAACTTAACATCATGAAGTTCTGAAGGGTACCTGCAAGTTGGACATATCAACATGATTTTGGGGCAACATCCACTTTGTTGAGGGTATTTTGAGAGTCCAGCTAACAAGTTGAGGAAGCGCTAGCCATTCGTACTGGTGACCCCTGCGATGCAATAGGAGACTGTGGGGGCCAGCACGTCAAGGCGATGATCGCCCGGCGACGCTCAGATTTCGAAAGCGATATGGGGTGGGAGGAGGTTGAGCTCTCAAACTTACTTTTTGGTGTGGTTTGCGCGTTGCACCACCCTTTAAAGGGTAATCTTGAGGCACTTTAATGGTCCTAGTTGCAGTGGCTTCTTCCAGCTCAGGTTTTGTGCAAGCTGCTTGTGCCAAGGGGCCAAAAACACAATTTCATTAGCTGCGTGAGAGGTAAAGGCACACAAATGTTCACGGGCGATGTGTTTTTTCTCTGTACTGTTGCTGCCTGGCAATGAGTTTGAGGTTTAAGCATGTTTGAGCGCGGTATTTCCCGCGCACATTTCCACCCCTTCTTCAGAGGCTACAGTCCGGCTGCGAAACCCAAACTCTATCGAAGATGGGTTGGGTTTTCGCTACAGGCGGACATTTCTCGCTCCCTACCTGTTGGGAAGACCAGTGTAGTAGCAAACAAACAGGTCGAACTTGTTTGTGCAACCCACCCAAATTAAGCCGCCTTTTGGGCCTTCCGGGTGGGAATTGGCCCAGACTAGCCAGATGAGCCGTTGGCTATCCGGGCTTGTCCGGGTGTGCCCCGCTTTGTTTTTTGGACAGTAAGATTCCGCCACCAAGCTGGGGGTCAAACTGGGCTCACCTGGGCATGAGCGTTTGCCGTCCCAATATTCGGTATGCATTCAAGTTGCCAACGTGAGGAGACGCTGCCCGCAGAGAAGCCTTGAACGTGATCGAGGCGACGCGTTGCAGTCACACATTGCCAAGTTCCGTCATAAAACATAATGACTAGCTAGCATGAACTTTTGAAACACCTGAGCAGTTATAGGATAACAAACATGAACTAAGATGAGCATGTTCAACAAGACTGAACATGAAACATAATTTGAACACATTGTTTTTGTGTACTACGGATGTTGGCCCAACTGGTGTGGCTCTGCCGGCATTGCTATAAAGGCTTTTGTCGGGCGTTTCTTCTTGCCGAGTTTTGGGGACTGAGTGCTTCGCTCAATGGTGAGCGCCTGTGTGTGACACAGTGAACAAAATGAGAACCCCTGCAAGTGGTTGGTGTTCTGTCGGTTTTCTGCGAATGAATTGGACACTTGTTTTTGCTTCTGAATCTTAGTTTGTTTGACGAGGCACCGCACTTTTTCTTTATTTACGCGCACGGCAAGACGCAAGATATTGAACAAACCTTTTCGCTCAAGCAGGCAAGTGCAGGCAAGCCAGTCAACTGAGATGGCAGCGGCGTCATACTGTGTGTTTGAAGCTCTGCCGTTTTCTTTTTGCGCGTTTCTTTGGCCATCATGGCGTGTGGGGCTCAAGCACTCGGCGATATGGCAGGTGGTCCTTGGATGTGGTTGTGCCTTTTTTTGGGGGGGAACAACTCGCCCAAAGATTTGGGATGGCCAGGTTTGGTACCATAGAATGGCTAATGTCCCATCATCATCATCATCATCATCATCATCATCATCATCATCATCATCATCATCATCGCCTGACCGGTTTCATGGAGACTGGGGTTCATGTTGGCCTGGGAAAAGCTATCAACATAGGGGCTCAGCAAGTGTTCGACCAGAATGCTACTGAAAAGCTGCTCCATTCATTTGATTTGAACAGGCTGCCTGATTGCCTCAAACCAGCTTTGACCAAGTCCTTGCCTTGCTTGCTTGAAACGACAAGTTCATTTTTAACATGAGTTTTGCAATGATCCCTTAATGGACAAACCATGGGGAGGGGCTGCGAATGACCAAATCCCTAAAACTCAACATACCCATTGCCAGAACACATGAGCAGCGATCAATCACCATGTGAAGCAACTTAGTCTTCGGGTGCCAAAATGGGACATATTGGAAGGATCGTTTGGAAGTTTTGTGGAGCATGTTGCAAAGTCAGTTGTTGCGGCGGAGGGACACGGAAGCTTCGTTCGTGTGCACGTTGTAACTCACATGCTGTTTTGAACATGGGTAGCAAGGATCCTCGCGTGACCAGCTGCAGCTTGCCATTTGATTCTTCGGGCCGAATTATGTGCGCAGAACTAGCCGTGCCGCGGAAGGTAGGCTTCAAGCCCCATCTGCGAATTTCGACCTCCGCTCAAACTTCCTAGAGTAGACTTAGGATACATTTTGCATTTTACCAGTGACTCCAAGTGAAGCAAGCAATAAGATATACATTCTATAAGTAGGCCTAACTCTAATCATGAAACCAGTTATGTTGCAGATGGAACAAATCCCGGTCCGGTCCGGCAGGACTTCGTGCGGGAGGCGGCAAACGCTCAAGGGCAAAGCTGCCAGTGGCACGGGGGCGACTTTGCCATGTAACAGGGGGGAGGCCGTGCTCCTGATGCAGCCTTGAAAGGCTAGTTCCATGTTGCAGAGAGTGCCATGTTGCACCTTGACCCATTTAACACCTCGACCAAAATGACTTGTTGCAACCTCATCCATGCAGCTTCCGTCCTTGTCTAGGGAACTCTTAGTTCGGGTGAGCCAATGTCATTCGCCCTGGGGTCAAGGCATGTGGGTTTTGAACGGTTTGGTTTTGGTGCGACTGTTTGCTGGTTCATTGGGAACATTGTTTGTTGTGTCGTTTTTTGTTCTCCCACCCCCGGCGGAGGTGCACATGCATATGCACATGCGATATGACAGACACGCACACAAACACACACACACACACACACACACACACACACACACACACACACACACACACACACACACACACACACACACACACACACACACACACACACACACACACACACACACACACACACACACACACACACACACACACACACACACACACACACACACACACACACACACACACACACACACACACACACACACACACACAGACACACACACACACACACACACACACACACACACACACACACACACACACACACACACACACACACACACACACACACACACACACACACACACACACACACACACACACACACACACACACACACACACACACAGACACACACACACACACACACACACACACACACACACACACACACACACACACACACACACACACACACACACACACACACACACACACACACACACACACACACACACACACACACACACACACACACACACACACACACACACACACACACACACACACACACACACACACACACACACACACACACACACACACACACACACACACACACACACACACACACACACACACACACACACACACCACACACACACACAAAACATGTAGACATATATATATATATATTTACATATGTATGCCTAAACACATACATATGTATATATATATATATGTATGCACACGTGTTCGGTTCTATTAGAAGATGCCATGGGGCCGGGTGTGCTTTCAAAAGGGGCAGACTCCGTAGATCCCGGGATTCACCGAGGAGCAGAGCGCAAGGATGCGGTGCACGAAGCACAGAACTGGAGGGCTGAACTGCTGGAGGGCGAGAGGCGGGAGGGGGTAGCTCCCGGGTTCGGAAGTACAAAGAATGGGCCTATCGACGAACATGGTGTACTTTTGAAATAGTTATGATTACAGGATCATATGTGCATTTTGTTTGAATTCAAACCTAGGTTGGGTGATTCAAACCTTTACAGAATGGTTATGTCATGCTCCGTTTGTTTTTCCTTTTGGTGGGAGGCGGTCAGGGCCCTCTTCAAAACTAACAAGCTGGTGCATGGCGGTTCTAATGGAAACCGTAGCGGAAAGCGGGAAGGGGGAGTGGAGTCCCGCAAGTAAGCACCAGCTTCAGCCCACTGGGTGTAGAGAATGAGCAAGCGGACTGACGCGGGACGGGACGGCCGAACCTAATTCGCGAGACCAAGTTCTCAGGCACGAACGGAGACAGGGAAAATACACATTTCCATGTTTTTCTGACCAGAAGCAGGATTGGAAACCATGCCCGGTCGACGCCCAGTCTGCTGAAAGTGATGACCCTGCCCCCCCATTGGTTGACGGATTGACGACATCTCTTTAAGCTGATCCATCGATCGACAAGATAGCTTCAAGCCGAGGTGATGTCAAACCTCCGGCGGTAAGGGGATGTTTCCGCTGTTGTTCCGCCAAACGCTTAGTAGGGCGTACGTGTTGCTTTTCTCCTTCCCCGTTGTTCGTTGGAGTTGATCAAGAATGGTAGTGAACATGCGTGCCGGTCTTAACGAGCCAATAGAAAATCAAGTTTGAAAATGGAACCTGATTGGTCCAAAGCAAGAAATTCAAGTTCCAAAATCGATTTTGATTCTCTGGAAATTTGAACATAACATGGACTCGTCTTCAAAGTGGGGAGACCGGAGCATGGTCACTGCTCCTTCGGTTTGCCCTTGAATCACTGGTGCCCTGCCTCAAAGAATGTTGAAAAGGAACACCCAAAAGCTTCCATTTTCTGAAGTGAATATGTTGTATTATCTCTGATTTTGAACGGAATCTATCACTACTGGACATTTGATTTTATTATTTTTGCATTGGACTTAAGCAAATGGAAGAAAGGAATCCAGCTACTTGGCGGGTCCTTAAGTTTGAGACCGCCCGTGCGGGATTTCATTTGGGCGAGTCATGCGAGCTCGCCGATTCGGAAGCAAAAACCAGCGGCTCCACGCATCATGAAGGGCCCTTCTTCGGCATTCTCAAACTGTTCCAACACCAGGTAACATAAGGGGCTAAATGATTACACATTATTGCAGCATGATCATGAGAAGATTTAGTGTAGTAGCATCTCACAATTCCACAACCCCACTTTCTATTCTCCGAAAAGGAAAGCACAACGAATATGTCCAACTCCATGGCCCCTCCCAAAACAACCCTTCGCCCTAGGTTTCATCCAAAGAAGGCCTTATGACAAGCATATTTTGAGGAAGCAGGGTGGGGGTTCAAGGGGGCTGGGATTGGAATCTTGCGATGCATGAGGGTTTTTTAAAAGATAATGTTTTCTTGATAAACCGAGTGGCGATCCGGGGATCGCTTTGCCGCGCGGGATTCGGGATTCGCGAATCCCAAATCCAACTTTGGGTTTCGGGATTCGGGATTCGGGATTCGGGGTCCGGGGCGGGCTCCAGGACATTGATTCGGGATTCAGGATTCGGGATTTTCGAATCCAAAATCCAACTTTGGATTTCCGGATTCGGGATTCGGGATTCGCGAATCCCAAATTACATTCTCCAGGAGCTTCTCCGGATCACGTCTTGAAACTCCCCTTCAAAAGGCGCAAGGTGCATACGTACTGACTGGCCTGGCTGTTTCAGAATTTGGAGTTCACAGCCCACCCTTGGACCTTTTGGTTGTCCTTTCCATTTTTCGTCCTTTGGTCACAACTTCGAACTTTCGAAGGTTTAAGCATGGATAACTCGGTGGATCCCAGGCAAACCACTGAATGACCTGGCCTTTTTAAATTGGTTTTCCCTGATATTTGCTGTTTTGGGACTGGAATGGCAAAAGGAAAGCCAAATACAGGGGTCCTCTATTTCAAAAACGGCTCAGATCAGATCCATCATTTTCGGTGAGACGGTTCTTTTGTTTGTTTGGCTTCCATGGTCACTTGCTTCGTACGTGAAGCTGTCGGCCAGATTGGACACCAAGAAGGAGCTCAGGGACCTTGACCAGCAGCGCGCCAAGGCTCGGCTCAGCCCTGAGTGAAGGGAGCCCTGCGTAGCGCTCCAAGCCGGGCGAAGTTCAAGCCCTTGTTGAAATGTGAGCAAGTCTAAGCGGTTGGTTTTCGCCAACCTCCGTTGGCTTTCCTGTTGAAAACGGTGACGGCCTGATAGTGCTATCAAGTTTTGCCTGACCCCGACTCAAGCCCTTTGAACAAAGGCTTGTCTCCAAAATAGGGGGACCCCAAGGGTACTGTACCCTCAAAAACTCGGTGCTTGTTTTAGCTGGGATGAAGCGCCAACCCACATCTCCTTCCTTTCTGCTGGCAGATGGGACTTTCTGGTTTTCCTCAAACTCACATCCGTGGCTGGCACAAGAAGTACAAGGAGCTGAAGAGTTACACATTTCCCTATGACCATTGGTTCGTTTCGTAGGCCCCGATCCAATTCGGGCCAGTCGCATCCCCCTGATGGCAAGGTGACCGTCGCCAGGGCGAAGATGCGGTCCGCCGACACGGCGGGGATCTCGGATGGCTGGCTTCAAAGAGAATCACCGCAGAACATGTTCTCTTGTGGGTTGGGATGCCACGCAATTTATCACATCCTAAGGTTTCAAAGACATTGGGTGTGTGTGTGTGTCAAACCATGATGGCTGTCTTGGTGGTGTCCTCCTTTCAAGGTGAATGGGGTTTCCCGGTACCGTATCCTCAACAAAAAGCGCGCGCGAATGAATTGTTAGAACCTTGTGATACTTGCGCAAAACTCCGAAGATCTTGGTACATGGGTCCTCGTCCCCATGGCTGTTAACGGCGCCCCCAAGAGGCGACCCGCCCACCATCCCACCGACCAACGCACCCACACACACACAAAACCAGAACCACACCCACACCAACGACCCACCCACCATCCCAGAGGAAAGGAACCCTATTAGCCCCCAATAGGCCTTATTTGTCGCTATTAGCCCCTATATATTGGGATTGGGGGCTCCTTTCGGGGGCCCTGGACAACCATAGGGTGCATAGCATCATTTTCACTAATTCTTTGCCTCATCGGCGGGTCGCTGTGCTGAAGCCTGGGAGATTCAGGAGTGGCAGAATGCGCGCGATCTGGACAGCCAGGACGCAGAGCAGCACATGGCGGCACCTCGGCTCGGACAAGTGAGTCGAGGGATCAAAATAGCGAAAGAAATTGGGCGAATCGAGGGAAACCACTAATCGTGAAGGCGACTCGCGGATTCCAGTTAAATTTGCTGAGAGTGAGAGTCTCCGACCCCTTAAAGAACCCAAGACGGAAGATGACATGGGTGTGTCATTTTGGTTGGGGTATCCTGTTTGGTGTTAAAAGTTGGACACACGGACACCGGGCAATTTTCGCGGCTACCTTATGTTGTTTCTTCCCCAAATGCTCTTGCTCGAGGAGCGCGAGAACTGCCGCACCACTGAGAAGGGCGAGCGGCTCGGAGAAGCGAGTCTTCGTGCGGGGGCGGCTTGTTTCTAGAAAAGCGGAGGGATCAGCGGACCAAACCAAGCTTTTCTTTTGGTCTGTGGCTTCAGCTGAACAGCCGGATAACGGCGTGGTTTACGCAGAGTTTCTAACTTCGGATTTGTTGAGCGACGCCACAGGAAGTCCCCTACCTGCCACCATCTAGAGGCCCTGAGTCACAATCAAAAGCCGATTTGAGTAAGAAGTGAAGGTTACCAAGCGGACAGACCCAACCATAGGTGCAAATATCCACCCTTCTGGTTCTTCACTTGGTTTTGGGACCAGTTGGAAAACAGATTCGATTCTGACTCGCTTTCTGAAGTCATGGTCTTTTCCTCTCTTTTTTTTTTGGGGGGGGGGAAGGCCACTCGGCCTGCCACAGCTCCATCTGCAGGACCCGCCTGTACTTCCACCAGATGGCGACCCTTTGCGACCTCGCCAGCCGTGTGGCGCCTGAGATGTTGCCGGAGCTGCGCCGGCACACGGCGCCCTGGAATCCGGGCGGGGACGGGGGTGGGGGTGGGGGGGTGGTTGGGCACGGGGAGATGTGTATTTGAGCCTGCGCTTATATTGGTGGTTTGGATTGGTTCGGAGTGTAGGGGTGCTGTCCTATTCAATCTCTCGATGCCAAAATGGGGTTGTGTTTTTGAGGGGGGTGTTTGTTGGGATGGTGCAACTGGAAAACAAAAGGACACGCAAACATGTGCAGGGTGCTTTGGGGGGTGATTCAAAGGGAAGCCAAAAGGACAACCACATGTTTTTGGGGATCCCTTATTTTGCTACATACCCATTTGTGGGTACTAAGGACACGACAAGGAAACAAACAACTGTTTAAGCAATTCCACACTTGCTATCTAGCACCAAGGCTTGTCGCAGGATGAGGGACGCTTCCTGTTGGTAACCACAGAGCTCGCATGGGACAACCGGACTGTGGGGACGAGCCCCTCCAAACCAACTGCCATGGAGAAACATGAAGTTGTGTTTTTTCCCTTGGCTTGCCGCTTGGGAGCGTTTCTGCTTGAGAGCCGGCAAAGGAGAAGACGCTGGAGACGGAGCTCAGGAAACTGCGGCTCAGCTTTGAGAAATTGTCTGGCTAAAGCTTCTGGGGGAGCCAGGGAGCCAGGTATGATTACAATTCCATTTTGAAGAACGAGCTGAAGAGCCCCAGTGATTATATACATGTTACCACGAATGTAATTGGCTTGTGTTTCCAAATGTGTTGGATAAATCAAAGCACGCTTCAGGTCTCCGTTGCCACTTTTGCTGTGATAAGGAAACCTCTTTTTAATCACCATGGGACCATGACCAAAACAAAATTTCTCCCACAGAGCTGCTCGGGGTTAGTGCCTGGGTCATTTGCGCCCATCATGGGAATGATGCTCCCGGTCTTTTCCCTGGTTTAGGAGTGCCTATCGTTACCTTCTCATGCTTTGAAATTAGTTACTTTCCTTGGGTGATGTTAATGCGGAACATGCAAGGGGCTCTGTTTAGAATTTGATTTGGTTTTAGCATGCGCTTTGCCAGAGGAGTCACCTTGCGCTTCTTTTTCCGGGCACACCTCAAAAGAAGGGACATGGATCTGCCTATGGCAGGTGCTTCCACCGATTCGGCCACTCCATTGAAGGCTTTGGACCTCAATTTCGGCCTTTTCCAGCTTCCAAGGTTCTTAGAGTACTCAGCGGTAATCAGCGATTGGAATGGACCGGGGTTCCAACAGAAAAGTTGGCTTCCAAAACCCTCTGTCGGCTTTCTTGGATTTTAGGAGAGGAAGTAGGTCAGGGTCACCGGATTTCTTCGTAAGCTTTTGGCCACCAAGACTACCACTGTTGAAGGCCAAACAGGGAAATTGAAGGACCCAGATGGAAATGGGGGACCAAATCGCCCGTCTGCTCAGCCAAACCCGAGCTCAGGAAGCCCAATGACCAGACGGAGGTTCTGAAGGTGCTGGACCAAAACATCAGCATCTCACACTACGCAGCTGAGCTAAGACAAAACTTGGCTGAGCCAGGCGACATCCGGGGCTAGGGAAGCACACACCTTGCTCCTCCATTACCATGACTTCTTTTGGCTTTATCGAGCAGTGCAGTAAAAAGTTCATTTTGCACGTGTCAATTGACGACTAAAAATCCTACATGTGATCAACCACCAAACGAGGCTATACCCTCCTTTGCATGGAAGAGGAGGGAAGCCCCTGCCAGACCATGCTCCTCGTGCCACTTCTCATCAGATTCCCTTTGCGTCACAAAGTGACTCCACACTGAAAGGGGACACCCCCTACCATACCCCCTATGAATCAACCAGGAAGGTTAGTCCGGGGTTCCCATCAAGGGAATCCCAGTTGAAAAAGACAAATAAACAACAAAGAGGGGTCCCGCTTTGACATGCAGCCATGATGTTGGTGGGCCATGTGCTTTTTTCCACACATCTTGTTGAGTCGGAGGCCGACAAGGTCACAACCAACCGCAAACCCCAAGATGTACACGGGGAACCCTTAATTAAGTCGTATTTGGGAGATTTGCCACTGGTCCCAGCTTTCTTCAAGGCTTGGCCAACATTTCCCATATCACGAGGTTCGTTGAAAATGGCCAGCAGTGTAGGGAAGATGGGGGATGGGCCCTGAATGTCCAACCAAAGGGGATGGAAAATTGTTTGATTTGTCGCTCCGTATGAGGACCCGGAGCAGCTGCAGCAAGCGCGGCGCTTGTCTGAACCAAATGCGCGGCACGGTATCTACGAGATGACGCGACTCGATCAGTGGAGAGCTGGGCGTAGATTTGGGCACGAAAGATACCTGGCTCAACGGTGGGTTATAGCAAGGCCGTTTTCAACCATAGGTTCGGGGTCACCCTTACTCCAGGCCTAATTATAGAACCAGCAAATTGTTTATGTCTGGCGTCGCATATGTGATTAGTTTCATATACCTTGATCGGGTAGGCATGTCTGCACATGTTTTTGCTGAAATAATTCCCCCAGATGTGCGCCAAGCTTTTGGTTTAAATTGAAAGCCACAACGACAACCGCGATTTGCTGGGTCTAGTTGGACACTTATGCTGTCATAGCCTAAATTTGAATCTGACTTTCTGAGTTTGAGGAGTAGTGGGGAACAACATTGATTCATGTTGATGGTTGTTTGGCAAATCATCTCATCGCTGTGAACAGCGTTGCACTCAGAATGCTTTATAGCAGGGCGCTGTATGCTCCAAGACATGTTGAATTCAGGTTGAATCAGAGCGGTGGCGGCTGATTTGAGGGCAACGCTCCCTTGAAGGAACAGAGTGCTTTGGCCCAGGCCAGTTTGTAGATCCGGATTTGTGTTTGCAAGTGTGCGGGTAGCTCGAGCTGTTCTATTTAGCATGGGGTCTGAATCGTTAGCCGACGGATCTGCTCACTGCATCCGGAAACCTTGCGGTTTCTGATGCGTTTGCCAGACTTGGCTATTGCATTTGTTTTAACATGTTGCCGTTTGCTTTTCCTTAATTTGACAGAAGTGCCCAGTCCATTTCAGAACAAGCAACCAGAGAATGGCCTCTTCAGATTTTTGTGTTTTGCAGCGGTCTTCATATCAATTGTCAATGTGTGTTCCCTTCAACCACTGAAGTTTTTGGTTGAAGTTAGGTATGAGGGCGAGCCCTGTGTGATCAAAGTGTTCGACCTGCACATGCACCGCGGCTTGCCGGGCTTCATCCAAGAGGTGATGCTGCACGTCAGGCCGGAGCTTGGCAAGTTGCGGGGGGCCGGGCTCGGGTGGCAAGAGCTAGCTTGGAGCTAAATCGCCGACATGTGGTTTGATTTGTTCCCAAAGGGAAACCAACAGGGGATGGGCCACTTTTCGGTGTGCAGATCCCAAAACACCTTTAGCACCTAGGCTGGGTGTCCAGTGGCCATGTGCAGAGGTCCCTGTTTCAAGATGTTCAGTGTTGCCGTAGTGGTGCTCTGTGTTTTTCTCCACTTTTGGTTCGGCTTCCCCGCAAAGTGTCCAACCCTCTGATTTGCAACTGGGAAAGGATCGAGGGATCATTGGTGCGCTGGGATAGGGCCACGTGGGATGCACAGAATGCTTGCAAGAGCCAACCGCGTAACCTCAGGAGTATATTGGGGAGTTTCTCCAAAAGTTGACCCCTAAAAACGGTATTCTTTTTGGAACCCCAAGCTACGACTCCACCATTTTAATGAGAAGCCCCCCCAGATAATCTGCCACGCCCTCAACTTGCTTGACGCTTTTTCCCTTTTTTCGGCCTCCAGGCTACGACATCCCTTGGTGGTTCCGGTGCGGCGCGCCTTCATCGACTTCAAGGAAAGGGCATCCCTTGAAAGGCGACAAGAACACAGGTGTGGAATCCATTTTCTCCCCATGAGAACTGGGGCCTGGGTTTTGCAGAGAACAATCTGGGTAGCCCATGTTGGGAGTTCTTTCTTTGGGTAGGCCGGTGGGCCGCCTTGGCACCAGGTTTTGTTTGCGACTCGTATGGCTGGGGGTGAAACGCAAACCGTCCGGGGACGGGTATTTATTTTGAAGCAAACTAAGCCCTCTATTTTTTCACGCAGAGTGGGACCAACCACTTCGGAGGCTTCTCATATCCAAGTCGACGCATGCAATTGAGCGGCTTTTGGGTTTCCATTTTGCTTCCCAATGTCCAGCTCATGTGCAAGAAGCCATTTGGGCTTGTCTTTCAAACGGGAGCCTGCGCAAGTGGGTGTTTTCCATTTAGAAAGGTTTCCCTCCAAAAAAGACACCAAGTTCGGCAAATTGGAATGATCTCACCCGTTTTGGTGATGCATATTTGTTGGGATTCCTGATTCCTGGGGCTCTGGTTTGTTGGCGGGTGGCCATCTTTCAGGAAAGCTGCACCCAAAAGCCCCCCCCCCCCCCCCACAGGAATAGAAGTTTTAGTAGGCGGTTCTCCTAACTTGTTTCATGTCATGGGGTTAGCAGGGCCAAAATAGATCCGTATAATCACACTAAAGCCAAACGTCACTGCGTTTTGGGCGCTGCCCAGGTTGGTTTAAAGGGAGACCAACAGCAAAACCACTTGTTTGGGGGGTCGCTCTATTTAGACTCGCCCCAAAACTAGCTCCCCCGCGCATTGTGACGTGGCAAGGAGCACCGGGGCTTTCTGCAATTCGATCGCTACGAGTGCAACCTGCACCAGTACCTCCAAGAGACATTTGGCATCAAGGGAGGGGAGTCATGTCAACTTGTTTTTTGTTCCGGAGAGTGAATGCCAACGTCAACTTCGGATTAATCTGGAGCACTGTGCTAATCATGGATGGCTCTCCTTTTGGCGAGGACACTGTCTGCTCTCTCCTCCTTTTTTTTTTTTTGGGGGGGGGGGGAGGGAGGGATCACACTAGCCAAAGAAACACCCCCCCAAATGAATTGCCGGCCCACTATCCTCCAAGTCAATCCGAAGTTGACATTAGAGGAGTTGAACCCAATCCAATCACTAGTCCACAGACTCCAGAGGTACCCTTGAAACCCTTGTGTTTAATGGGTTCCCACTAAACAGTGGCTTCAGCCGCAAAACGGGCTCTCTTTCCGTCCCGGGGCGCTGGGCCAAATGTACGGCGTGTCTCAGGCTGGGGTGGCCTCGGCGGGAGCCTCACCGCTTGGGGGAGCCGGCAGCGGCGGGGCACGTGGACAAGATGACCCGCCGAATCGCGCAGCTCATGATCCAGTCGGTGGCCCATGCGCCTCGGTTTGCGGTTTGACCCATTGACCTTTTCGCTGTCCTGGCCAATTTTTGGCTTTCACGGCCCTATAAAGGTGAATCTGTTAAGTTAGGTCCTTTGCGCAAGTGAGAATTTGGATGCAAAGTGGGTGCTCTTGTGATTTGTGGTTTCCCTTTGAACCAACCTGAAAGGGCACAGTCATCCGTGGCCCATGTTGATGGGAGGTTTTCTCATGGCAGCGAGCTCACAGACAGGGTGCCGAAACTCATTTCTCTTTTGTAGCGTCATTCTCTTTCTGGTCCTCAAGGCATGGGGAAATGTCCCCTACGAACCATCGGATTTTCGGGAGGACGATTCCCTTGCCAGGTGCATTCCCACGACGTGGTGCATGGAGACCTGAAACCCTCGAACTGGCTCTGGGATGCCAAGAACAAGGTGCCCACGCTCTGCGACTTCGAGCTGTGACTGAACAAAGTCGCGTCACCAGTCCTCTTTGTTTGGCTTCTGGAAACAATCCACATGGGAATTACCCAGCATTTTGGGTGGCATGTCAATTTTGCAGGGGTAGGTTGAGAAAGTTTGAGGGTCCAGGTGTACTTTTGTAAAATGTTGCTCACGCCATCGGGGGCAGCGCTGGCCTCCGCAATCAGTAAACGCAAGACCTGTGTAAAAGTCCAGGTCTTTGGTGGGCGCCGTAGGGCCCAAGAACTTTTGGACAACCATGGTGAGGATTCCTAAGACATCATCCTGGCCCGCACACAAAAGCTGCCAAAGGCTCTGAAGAGGTGCCTGGTGAAATGGCGGGTTAGTTGGGGCGAAACGGAAAGATCAATCCAGTTATAACTTGCCGGTGCTTAGTACGGAATGAGGGCATGAACCCCGGCTTTGGTGCCCTTAAAAGAAACCACCAGTTGGATGGTTTATAGGGGTCATTCCATTTCTCTCATTTGCCTATCGCACCAGTCTCCAAGTGGCCCGAGGAGACGGCGAAGGACCACGGGGCGAGCGCCACCCGCACGGCTCTCCGCAGCCGGGGCTACGTGGCACCGGAGCTCTCGCAGGCTCATGGGGCTGTGTGTCAGGTTTTTTGTGGCTACCTCGTGCTTTTTTTTTGGGAGGTGGGGGGGGGGGGGTGGGTTCAAGGGAAACCGATCTCTCTTTTTTAAAGGGGGGGGAGGGGGTTGAAAGGGAAACCCGAGCCAAGAATAAGTTCGCTCCGGATCTTGCATTTGCTTGAGAACAGTTCTTGTTTTGCCCTGTTGGTTTCAAGGGGGATCAGCCACTTGTCCGCGCCGGCCTGTTTTGCCACACGCCGTTACACATTGCCCGGACATGCAATTGTGGTTTGCCATTGCATATTCCTTTTGGGATCCAAGAAGCATCAAAATTGGACGCCCTGACCTCGTCGTCTTTTCTTCAGGACGCTTCCGCGCGGAACACCTTGGAGTCAGATGTCTTTGCGTGGCCCGACGCAAGGCCGAGGGCGGAGCCAGTGCCCCACACTTCCAGTGGAGTCTTGTTTCACTCACCTGACTTTTGCGCTCTTTGGTTGATGTCAAGCGACCAATTTCATAATGTAAGTTTTATGCAAACCAGCTTGGCCGCAGCCATGCATCCGGTTTTAGTGAGCTGATGAGTAGCCCGAAATGTGTAATTTGCCCAAAGGGAAGCCAAGGGTGCATGCCCTAAGTTTCGCGACCCCCTAAACACCCAGTGACATCGTAGTGAAAACAAACGGTTGAGTACTTGGGGGCAGCGGACCTCCATATTACCTGGCTTGTCCAAACGCACTGGTTAGGGTCGGAAAGAGTGGCAAGCACATACATATATATATATATATATAGAGATCAGGTCTTTGGGTGTGGCTCAAAACATGTTGCAAAATTAAAATGGCACCAAGGGGTACGTGGAACCGAAGACTGAAGCCCGTGGTTTGACCTAGCTCTTGAATTTCAAGCCACGTTGGACGCAGAAGTTGGAGCTGCGGCTCAGGCTGGGCCGGTCCATCGAGGAAGTGGTGCAACGAGTTCCCAGCAGTCGACCATCTGAGAAGGAGGAGCTGCAGCGTATAGCCCGGAGCCCAAGAGAAAACCTGGCCAACCAGGGCTCTCTGCATTTCCTTAGTTAAGCTTTTGAACGCTGACACAGATCAGCAGCGGTCACAGACAGGCAGCTAAAGCGGCAGAGGAGAAAAAAAAAAGAAGAAGAAGAAGAAGAGTTCGACAAAGACTTGTTGAAGCGCCTACGTAGCCTTGTATGTGAGGCCTTGACGTGAACATTGGCGATGCCGGGTCTTCATGACGCAATATGGCTTTAAACGCCCCGCAACCCCATGAAAATGTGAGGCCCTTACAATGACACCTCGGTTGTGGATGCCCAAAGGTGCAAGTAAACCAGCCGCATGGTTCCGTTAACACCCAGAAATCTAACACACGCAGAGCCTTTCCACAGCTGACTTTTACATCCCCGATCGGAGATGTGATTGTTCCATTATCTCCTGACCCTTGAATTGAAGTGGGCCCGGGGATGTAAACATGTGGAACCCCCGGAAAGGGTTTACCCAATATTTTTCAACCTGATTCACACCCAGAAATCCAGCACATCTCCTCCATACCAAACCTCGGTTGTAGGTGGATCAAATGCTTTGCGATGATCCCGAGCAGCGGACCACTGCAGCACGAGCTGCTGAGGAGACGGTCGCATCATGTTGCTGAGTGTAACTGGGAGCTATTGGGCTCATCCGGCTCAATGGCCAGTTGTGAATTGGCAAAAGGAAGCCTACAGGGGATGGGGCTAGGTTTCAATTTGTTCAAAGACACGATTGAGGACCCAGAAATGAGAGCCCCCAAAGCAGCTTGAGCCACAATCAAAACCAATTCGGGTAATTGAAGGTTAGTAGGGGGTCCTCCAGCCTTTCCGTTGGGCATTGGGTGGACCATGCCAGGTTTTGGGTTATGGTTCGCTGGTATCAAAGAAACGGTTATTCCCAGAACCATGCAGGGATCTTTTGATATCCCTTAGGCCTTAACTCACTTCTTTTGGCAAGCAAAAGGTATGCAATGTGCGTTTACCACTAACCATGTCTTCCCAGAAAGTACAAAAGTGCTGGAGCTCGGTGACTGAAAAGAACCCCAAACGAAGAACACAGCTAGATGGAACTTGACCAACTCACCTCACCCTGAGGACTGGTGGCGGGAGGTACTAGGCCATCAGAGCTCCGACGGCTATGAGCATTTGGTGCGTGCGAACGAGGTGCTTTATACCCAGGCCCACCGTCTTCCGCGCGACCTGTTTTCAATTTTCCGGAAAGGACAGCAAAAGGGGATGGGCCACGTTTCGTGCTTCCAAGACTCCGTTTTGTTTAAAGCCTATTTTAAATTGGTTTGATGCACGGGAGAACCCCTTTCCCAAAATAACAGGTTTCATTTTCAAGTGTTTCGCGACCTCAGTAATTGGTGGAAGGGCAATGGTAATTTATGAATGCGGGGTTCCTGGTCGCCTATTCTGGGGCGAGTCCTCGACCGCACGGTTGCGTTTTTGTGGCTTTTGCGAGTTCGGGGGGGGGGGGGGGGGAAGCAGGTTATTAGTTATTCAATCTGAAAGCTTGTGGCAAGCACTAGGGGTGAAACGAGCGAAAGCCCATGATCTAGGTTCTGCTTCAGTCAGGCGATCCCTGATTTCAGGGTTTGGACACATTATACAATTTGGAGGCGCATGCTTACACCTAAAGCTGCGTTACGGGAGGGGGTTAAAGTTCATTTGAAGTTTCATGTTTCTTTGTGGAAGGCTACAGCACCGCCACCGCGCCCCGCGACATGAGCTGCCATGGAATAATGTTCTTTGTTTCTGGGCCAATGTTTGGTCCTATGCAAGGCATCTTTCGGGTATAATTGTGTTAACTCCGCGGGTCGGGTTGAACCCTGATCCTGGTGCCTCAGAATTATCTGATGGATGACCCAAGGGAGGCTGGGCCTCGCTTCCCTACACCATCCTACACCCCCCTTGTGGGCGGATTTAGACATCAGCTGGGGTTGGAAATAAAGTTGGAACCGTAAACCTTGGCACAGATTGCCTTCCATGCCTCAGCGCTGGTGCCCTAAGTGTTACCACCTCGACGCGATGCAACTGTATATTTGCATGGCCGCTATGGTGGGCATGTGTTGGGTGTGAAGCCGAATGCAGGGGCTCTTCCCCATGGATTTCCTTTCCGGGTGCAAGCCAAGAGCCGTGGAATAGTGACGGCTGCTTTCACCTGGGTGTGCCCCATGTAGGCGGAGTGCAGCGGCCAGTTCCGGGACGGGGAGCCCTTGGACAATCTGATTGAGGCACTCGCACTCGGCCTGGGGTTGGTTGCACGTGTTTTATTCAACAAGGCCATGATAGGTTGCCTTTGACTCACTCCTGGGCTTAGTCGCTTGCTGGGAAGGCTGTTGAAGGGGCGACCAGCGGTGTGGTTGCTTTGTTGCGCCAGTCCCACTCGATCGGCGACGCATGTCTAAACAGGTGCTGACTACCACGGCTAAAGCAGGGGCCAAGCACCAAGCCGACCTTTTGACCTTTTTGTTTTCCGAAGGCTACGGGTCTGACCGATGTTACGCCACTTTGAGCATCACCGATAAGGACTCATGAGGAGAGCGGGGGTGGAGTAGACGCTGGTATTTGCCCTGTTCATTCTTTAGGGGTTTTAGGTGGACCTCTATCAAACCAGGTTTTGATCGTGACTCTACCAGAAGCGTCCCCAGGTGCTTCATTGGCCTTTGACGCGATTTCCCATGGGGTTTCTTCCTTGTTTCCTGTTTGGAGGGGGGCGGGTCCCCTTTAAAGTGAGCCATGTTTTTAAATAAGGGAAATGCGCTGCGTGTTCTGGAGCCGAACGCCCGCTCAGTTGTTCTGTGCCAAGGAAACCCTGTTCAGCCCAGGAAAAGAATGCTAGGAGTGTCCTCGCTGCTGGGATCGAATTGCAATGCTTTGAAACTTGGTATAAAATACCCTTCGCCGGTGTTTGGGCGTCAGCCACAAGGCGGTAGGTACCTGCAAGGGCTGACACTCGGAGGGGAAGATGTGCGCAGTGAGGTCCATGTTCATCTTCAGAGCTTCATCTTCAGAGCATTTGCAACATGAGGCTCAGGGCGTGTCTTGTGAGGCCATCAGGAAAGACCCGACGTACCCGCGCAAGCACGACAAACTGATCATTGACGTGGTGAGAAAGGGTGCTTTGGCATGGTATCCCCACCGCCTTGAGAAAGGATCGGGGGACGGGGGTTGACCGCTGATTCCGTTTATAGTTCCATCTGGCCTTTTGGTGGGGACAGAAATTGGGATCTGGACGGCTTTGCTTGCAAGCTGGAAAGTCCTTGGGGCTCCCATGTGCATTGCCCGCGATGGTGAAACATGTACCAGATTTACTTGCCACCAGCCCATGGTGGCCTGAGAAACAGGTTCGATTCAAGCCCTTCCATTCGACTTTGCTTGCTGTCTCTCAGGGAATGAGGGAGAACCATCCCAAAGGGCGGGTGGCTTTACAGGCAAATCGATCCACTCGAGCAGAAGGGAGGTGAAGCATAGAGGTGTATTCACTTTCATTTGCTTTCAGAACTTTATATTTTTCGCTAACGGGGACCTACCACTGGAAATGTTGCCATTTGCTCAAGGCAGTGTATTCGAGAGAGGAACAAAGAAACAAGGTCCAGCACCGCTGAGGTGATGCCTTACTCTCGGTGGACAATCGCCGGCTCTACTGCTTTCATCAGGCGCAAGAATGGCACCGGGACACCACGGCGCCACGGCGTTTGGCACTGAATGTGGAGGTCTCGCTCTGCTTAGCCCGGAACGAGTCGATCTTTGGACCTTTTGTTTTTCCCCTGTACGCTTTCTGTTGAGAGGAAGTTCCAACAGGTTATAGTCTTTCGTTTCTAGGTCCTTTGGGCAAGTGAGTAAATAGCCGAACTTTCTTTCGAAAGCAAGCCAAAAGGGGGCAAGCTGTTTAATTTTCCCTGACCCCCTATTTGACACCCAGTCATTCTTGCAGCTTCTAGAGGTTATCAAGGTCAGTTGTGCTTTCCCCTCATTTTGCCGCTTCGGGGCTGGACAATGGAAAAATGATGGGCCGCTATTGGCTTTCCGGATTTCTTACGGATTCCAACGATTGAGCAGAATGGGACATTCACCTTGAGAGCATTGAACCCGTTGGTAGCTACTAGTGGCCTAAGACATTGCAGGCTGAAGCCTTCTGCGCATTTTTAGATACGCCCACCGGGGTGAAACGAGCCCACCCACAGATGCATTCCGAATTCAGCATCAACACTGAGCCCTGCTAACCTGGAGCGAGAAGAAACAAGCTCACCGTGATGAAGGTCCTTTACTTGGGGATTTGTTTAGGTGGATCTCTTGGATTTGATCCGCAAATCTGCGCTGAGGTGTGGATCAAGATTCGGGAGCACCCCTTCAGCCGGGCCACTCGCGCCTAAAGACTTGACGATTGGGGTGCCATGTACCTTGAGCCTCTAACTTTCTGGGAGAATGATATTTTTCCACGCGCCTGCCAAAAGTTAGAGTCTTTGGGCAGGGGTCAATAGCCATCAAGCCCAAATCGACCCAAGCAATAGATAGTTGAGCGCCAACTTGGAGGAATGTGTGTAGTTTATCTAGGCCTTTCTTACCAGAATAGAGGTGTCCAGGCAGATGGGGCTCAGTCAAAATGAACCCGCTTTCCAGATGTTCAACCTGGGGCGGCGCATGAGATCCGCGCAAGGTCACGTTCAGTCGTCTATGTTGAGCGCGGGGCACGCACACACTAACGCCAAAACGAACAAAGCCCACCCCTTCCAACAAGAGAAAAAGGGGCTTGTGTGACCAGCTATGACCAGCTTCAACGTCCATTTTTGCAGTGACACTTTTTTCTTTTTCCCCAGATAGCTGAAAGCTATAGGGGTTCTAACTTCTAATAAAGAGTGGAAAGTGATTTGCGAGATTGAGGGCCGGGTGCTAGGGGGCATGCAGTTTGGGGTGCTGGTGGATGCTGCTTTCCAAGCTTGACGGCCGGGTGTTAGGGGGCATGCAATTTGGGGGTGCTGGTGGATGCTGCTTTGCGAGCTGGACGGCCGAGTGCTAAGGGGCATGCAGTTTGGGGTGCTGGTGGATGCTGCTTTGCGAGCTTGACGGCCGGGTGCTAAGGGGTATGCAGTTTGGGGTGCTGGTGGATGCTGCTTTGCGAGCTTGACGGCCGGGTGCTAGGGGGCATGCAGTTTGGGGTGCTGGTGGAGGGGCACGCAGTTTGGGGTGCTGGTGGATGCTGTTCGCGCGCGAACGGTTCGTGGCTGGTGTATCGTCATGATGTTCCCAACCTCGTCATGATACAACTTCACTGCGATGCTGCGTTATGGTTTGTGGTTGTAGTGGCGCCGTGATGCTGTCAACATCAGGATGATGCTGATACGCTGTCGCAAGATGGTTCGTGGCTGTATCATCATGATGCTGCCTTTACCATCAGCATGATGCTGTTTGCATCACCATGATGCTGTCCGCATCATGATGATGCTGTCCGCATCATCATGATGCTGTCGAACTCATCAGGGCTGTATCAGCATGATGCTCTCAACATCATCATTATGCTGCTGAACTCATTAGGACGTTGTATGCGCGTTTGTAGCGCACCATGCTCAGTGGCTGTGGTATCATCATGGCGCTGTCTACATCATCATGATAATGCTGCGTCGTGGTTCGTAGCCGTGGTGTGCTATTTGGGGTCTATGCTGGTGTATTCTTCTTTTTTTTTTTAAATAGGTTTGTTGGTCCAAAATTATGGTTTGGATGCATGGCCAGTTCCGGATACCCCGAAGGTCCACCAAAGTAAACCACCCAGTAGGGGCAAGGTGACAAAAGGGGGTTCCATGGATTCTTCACCTTTCGGCTCACTGGGGTCTGAGATAGCATCTTCCTTCAGCTCGGCGTTGGTTGTTGCCTAGGTTATTTCCCAGTCTTGGGGACCTCAACCCCCTCCCCCCCCTCCCCTTGAAAAAAATGTGTCAAAACCTGATTCTTGAAGCATTGCGATTTTCTTTCATGTTTCCATGCAGAACAACACTGGGGAGCCTCAAAGGAGACACCAATGCCTTTTGGGGGAGGTTTGGGCATGTGGTCAAGGATAGGGGGACCCCTGAAAATACGTTTTTGTCCTGGCTTCTTTTGAACGATCCACCTGCCAGAAGCGAATCGACCTTTCTCTCAGTTGGTGTCCCTGAGTTGGCCCATGTTTACAGTCAAGATTCCGCGGTTATCGCTTGCGGCATGCCCATGAGCCGAGGTTCAAGAGCGCTTCGTGCAGCACTTCAGCACCCGCAACGGAGGGCGGCACATCTGGGTGCGCCGGTCGCGCGACGGCGCCTTGGAGAGGTTGGGCTCGTGTTTCGGATGCCCGGGGCTGAAGGACTGGCCGTGGGTCAAAACCAGTGGTACTTTTTTAGTGGAGATTAGGATGTTTAATGGGGGTACGGGATTTGGACCCATGGCCGACTGACACAGCCCGGAAAAAATCTGTTCAACAAGCAGTGGGCGAAAGTAGGCACAATCCGAATAGTTTGGTGTAGGCGAATTTGTAGTCATCGCCACGTAAATGGAGTTGTGCCATCTACAGCAGGTGGTTTTGGATGCTTTCTTTGCGAAAATCAGTTTCTGGCTCACCCTGCTCACTCTGCACAGGGCGACATGCCCGCGTGCACAGAGAAATCACGTATGAAGCCAGCCTGTGGGGAGGCCTGAGCCATACAAGTAATACGCGTGGGCGTGTACTATATATGTAGTTTGAGGGTCGCCTTCTCTGGGTGGTTCAAAGAGACATCAACAGGAAACCACTGATTCCCCCCCCCCGTTAGGAATCAAACTAGTTGTTTGTTTTAATGAACAAGTAATATTTGATTAACATTGTTGATGCAACGGTTGACGCATAATCTGTACACGTGGAGCTTGCAGTCAAACGAGTCACGGCATGTCAAGGCCCTTTCGTCCTTAAGGGCCATTTCTGCCCCAAGGCTATGACAGGAGGTGAGCGCTGCTCGTGCCGCTCAGCTGACAGCCCAAACTGCGCGCGGCGTGACGCAAGGCGAGTCCGGAGTTGTCACTGGCTGACGGCCCCCAGCACAGTTGGACAGAGCTTCAGGCACTAGTGCTTTGCCTTCTTGCTCAATTTGGTGAGTTGGAACTCCCATATTGGGAAGCTTTCCTCACACTTGCTGCACCCCGTTGTGGCATTGTGGCTTGAGGAGTGTGTGCCAGCGACTGACTTGCTTGGTCACCTTACACGTTGCCAGCCTACTGATTAAGCGCGGTGCGTGAACTTGCGCCTGCCAGGCAGTAGATGCCTAGGTGAATGCAGCTGGTTTGCTCCAGTTTCCAAGATGGCTTGCCCTACCCTCAAACCACTACCCCCAAGGGGAAATCGGGTTTTCAACCACGAAAGCCTACATATGCAACGCTGAGCTGGGGGTAGCTTTGGGTTTGGTGGAAACCATCCTGGGTCAGATCAGACCTCAGCTGAAGGCGAAATTTTAAAGTCACCCGAGTCCGAGCCTCGTTTGGAGCATGCAAAGCCATGCGGCTCGCCTCCCTTTTGGATGGACAAAAAATCCACGCGCTGGGAGGTGTTTCCGCCATTTCAGCGGTACCCTTTCTGACAAAAACGCTTCGTTCCCATGACTACTTTTGTCCCTTTGAAGGGGGGGTTGTTGGTATCACAGAAACCGAAACCCAAGGTTTCACAGAACTATGGACAGCTTTGTAACTTGTCCAGGCCTTATGGGCACCCAGGTACCGGTATATATATGTGTGTGTGTGTGTGTGAGTGCAGGGTGCGATTCAAGACCAACCGCATGAAGACCCGGCTGGCTGAAAATGAGACTGACCTTTCCGACTTGGCCAACTCAAAGTGTCATACTGTCGAACGTCGATTTCTTGTCTTCTTTCAGTGTTGGCCGGAACCGAAATAAAAGTTTAAGCTTAAACTTCCTGGGGTTTGAATCGGTTGGCTTCAGGGCGATCTGCTGTTTCTTGAGTGTTTACCTTACATCCGGTGGTTTGAATTGCTTTTGGGGCGGAACCGTGCCACCAACTCAGCAAGGGCACAGTGCTTTGAAACAGAACCGCCCTCCCTCAAGCGTTCAGGTGAGAGGACAATTCTTTTATTATCCTTCCCTTTGGCGGGGGACGAAATACAGCTTCCCGATGTGCATGTATATTTTTATTTTATTTTCGAAGTTCTTCCGAAAGAAAGCCAAATGTCTGCTTGGGTTTTGGCTAGCTTCTTGTACAATTTCCTGGGGCTGCAGCTTTTTCAAGATCCCTTGGGCTGTTCAAAAGGGATAAATGACGACCCCCCCAAATACGGGGGACCCCTTTCATAATGTATGCCCAGTGGGGGGGGGGGAATGTATGTAATACATTTTCCACGTTTGCCGCCCCAAGATTCTTAAGCGCTTTGCCAAGGCTGAGAACCTAAGAAAGCGATATACAGTTACAGCCTTATGGAAGGCAGGCGCAATTGTAGGTAGACAGAAGCAAATGGCTGCAAATGGACCTGGAAAGGTCCGCGAGTTTGCGGCTCAGTGTTGGAATGCTTTCAAATTACTGTAGGTGTTGCGCGATTCTAGAGGCCCATGTGCCAGCAATCCGCATCACGCATTCCGGCAGCAGCCCGAGAACGGGCTTTGCCAAAAACATGTCCTAGAACTCGTACGGAGTGTTGAAGTGGGCATGTAGCTGAGCAAGCTTGTCAAGGGCTGTCACTCGCTCCATCTTGTGCTGCCAGGGCTTGATGGAGGCGATGGTGTCCGATTCCTTGATTGTGAGACTCTTCTGCTGCTCAACAGGCGCTGATCTGCGCGGACCACGTGGACAAAGCCCAGGGACATATCCGCCAACTTTGTCAAGGTTGCGTCAAGTGGCTGGCCCTGGCCTACTTCAACACCCACTACAATTGTCTCTCCAATTAGGCCCCCCCCCCGGCGTTCAACAGCTCTAGCTCCTGCATCGCACACGTGTAAAAGCGCGCGCCTCCGAGAGGGCCCAAGATTTGAAAGTGTGATGAGGGTCAAACTTCCAGCTCGCTTCGAAGTCAACGCTGGGATTGCTTCGGGGGAAGCACCGCGCGCCTTGTTTGGAAGCTTGTCAGTCTTGCTGACGCCACCGTCTTCTGGGGCATCGTGTCGCTCACCTCGGTCTCTTCTTTGAGAAGTAAGTGCCAAGAAGTCAGCAGTACAGACGCGGACCCTATCTACTTGCTAAGTGGTTTACGACCGCCGCTCGTATAGTATAGGGCTTGCTGCATTTTGCTTTGAGTAGGGCCGCCCTGAAGACAAAGTACGTGTTTTCACTGCTTTCAAGTGACGCTGAATCAACGCACTGCCGGATATGAGCCCTAGGAAGCATTCGTTCGAAAGAGTAGTGGTGTTTAGTTTCCTAGCTCAAGCAAGCGCATCGTCGCAGCGCCATGCTGAAGGGCACGAGCTTTTCGCCGTAAGCGAGGCACAACAGAACTCAGCTGGGCCCCTGTGATCACTTCCTGCTCCGGCCAAGGTTCAAGTCGATCCATACCCCCCCGTGGCGATCGTGGGTTCTGAGATACATGGAGCCCTCACTAAGCATGCAAAATCCAGGCAAACAAGCTGGCTTACCCAGAGCAATTGGAGCAATGCGTTGCTATCCACTACGTCAGACCGATAGCCGCAGGCTTTCGAAAATTCCAGCAGGGGAGTGCTGATGAGAAAGCCGGTGTGGGAGAGAGCTAGCTGATTGATTGTGCCGCCCAGCAGTCCCAGCGCTGCGATTTAGATACATTCGTTGCAAAGAAGGCCGCCGGCATCGCGAGGAACTAGCTGAAATGGAAGGGCGACGAGTGTCGGATTCGTTGCTGTCGGGATCACAGAGGTGTGAGAACATCGAACCGGGGCAGGGGTGCCTCTAAATATTTTGAGCAGAGCAAACAGATAGCAAGCAGCGCGCCTTAGCGTATGCACTCATTGTGCTCCAGGGGTTCGCGATGCTGTTGATGCCAGTGTGTGGATCGAGTCCGCGCGACAAATTTGCTAATTCGTCAGAGCGAAAATCAGCTAGACTTCATTGCTGGTAATGCGAATTAGCTAATTCGACAGAGCGAATATCATCTAGACTTCATGCTGGTAATGCTGGTGATGCTGGCGATGCCGGTGACGCATCAAGGCGACGGGTGTCCGTGCGACGAATTTGCTAATTCGTCAGAGCGAAAATCAGCTAGACTTCATTGCTGGTAATGCGAATTAGCTTTACTTCGCCAGAGCGAATCTCAGCTAGACTTTATTGCTGATAATGCTGGTGATGGTGGCGATGCCGGTGATGCACTCCGTAGATCGAGGCGACGGGTGTCCGCGCGACGAATTAGCTAATTCGTCAGAGCGAAAATCAGCTATACGTCATTGCTGGTAATGCTGGCGATGCCGGTGACGCACTCGGTAGATGAAGGCGACAGGTGTCCGTGCGACGAATTAGCTAATTCGTCAGAGCGAGAATCAGCTAGACGTCATTGCTGGTGATGCTGGTGATGCTGGCGATGCCAGTGATGCCGTCTGTAGATCGAGATGACGGCCGTCCGTGCGACGAATTAAGTAATTCGACAGAGCGAATACGCTGCTTGGTGTAGGTATCAGACGCTGCCACTGCGCCGCTCCCACGAGTCCTGGAAAAGCCTTGGCTAGTTCCCAGCCCCAAGCGTTTTCAGGGGTCACTTGTTCTTACGCCCAGCGGGCATAAGAACAAGTGGGGGCCAACCGGAACAAGTGACCTGGTCACTTGTTCGCTAAAGTGCCTACTTGTTCTTAAGCCCGCCGGGCGTAAGAACAAGTGACCCCTGACGCAACAATGGCTTTAGCCGCGAAAAAAGGCAGCCACTGACAAAACACAAATTAGAAACTCTATTGCAGAACGCCCAAATCACAAAAAAATGCAGCCCGACCAAGCAAGCCAGTGACAGGCCCAGGAAAAACTGTACAACAAATTGGCACCCACACAGCCCACTTCACGAGAATCATCAGCCAGACCAGTAGGCCAGTGCCAGGCCTTGAAAAAATCCAGCTGCGCAAAATACACGGCGAACAAAATAGAATCTTTACATAAAAAACCAACTTCACGAAAATCATCAGCCCGACAAGTAGGCCAGTGACAGGCCCTGACAAAAATCCAGCTACGCAAAACAAAAGGCGGCAACCCCACGCCAAAAAAAAAAAAAAAAAAAAACTAATTAGAAGCTCTGCTAAAACTCCCACTTCACGAGAATCATCAGCCAGACAAGTAGGCCAGCGCCAGGCCCTGAAAACAATCCAGCTGCCCAAAATAAACGGTGGACAAATTCAAAACAGTCGCTCTACCTAAAAAATAAGCTCAGGTGACATCCCCAACAGCATGCGGTGCTCTTTTTAGTGCGCGCACCACCCCGCACCCCTCGCAGAACCTCGCGGAACCCTGATGGAACCCTGATGGAACGCTCGTGGAACCTCACCTCAGGGCCGTCCGGGACCACCCCGGAGCCTATCTGGGCTGAGACCCCAAAGCTTTCAGCTGTTGGAGAAAAACCAACTTCACGAAAATCATCAGCCCAACAAGTAGGCCAGTGACAGGCCCTGACAAATATCCAGCTGGACAAAGAAAGGCGGTAACACAGACAACATGCAAATTAGAAGTGCTACTCAGAACACCCTGCTTCAGAAAAAGGTCGGCTGGCGGGGTCGGGGCCCGACTGCTGGCGGGGTCGGGGCCCGACAGCACGCGCAGTTTCCTTTGCGACCGGGCGCTGGAATGTAACCTACACAGGTGGCTGCAAAGGACATCAAGAAACAAGACACGTTTCAATCATGTTCCTTAGTCTCCTGCTCCCGTGCTGTTCTGGTCTCTTGTCTTTTTTGCAAGTGGGATGTCTTCGCCGGGCTTCTGGTTTGTTGTGTGGCTGCCGCCCTTTTTTGCGCGGCTTGATTTTTTACAGGGCTGTCACTGGGCTGCTTGGTCGGGCTGCTGCTTTTTGTCAAGGTAGAGCTTCTAATTCGCTTGTGTGTGGCTGCCTTTCTTTTGTGCAGATTGAGTTGTTCAGGGCCTGTGGTCGGGCCCCAACTCCGGTCGGGCTCCGACCCCGTCGGCGGTCGGGCCCCGACCCCTCCGGCGGTCGGGCCCCGACCGCGTCGCCGGTCGGGCCATGACCCCCTCGGCGGTCGCCCCTTCAATGGTTCTAATCTGCTTGTTGTTTGTAGCTGCCGCCGTGTTTTTGCAGCTAGCTTTTGTTTAGGGCCTGTCACTGGCCCGGGCTGATGCTTTTCGTGAAATGTGATGCTTTTAGTGTAGGGCTTCCAATTTGCTTGTTGTGTGTGGCTGCCTTTTTTGCGAAGTTGTTTTTCAGGGCCTGCTAGTTGTTTGCTTGGTCGGGGCTGCTGCTCTTCGTCAAGTGGGATGTTTTTAGTGGGGCTTCTGGATTTTTTGTACGCGGCTTGTTTTCAGGTCGTGTCACTGGTCTGCTTGTTCGGGCAGCTGTTTTTTGTCAACTCTTTGTTGGCAAGTAGAGCCTCTAATTTGTTTGTTGTGTGTCGCTGCGCTTTGTGTTTTTGCAATTTGTTTTTGTTTCGGGCTTGTCACTAACCCACTTGATTGTTTCTTGATTGTGTTTTTTTTGCGCGGTTATAGATTTATTTCGCCGTTTACTAGTCTGCTTGGTCGGGCTGCTGCTTTCTTAAAATTGTTTTTTTTGCGTAGGGTGTCTAATTTGCTTGTTGTGCGTGGCTGCCGTTTTGTTGCGCTAGCTGTGTTTTTTTCAGGCCCTAGCGCTGGCCGGCTGGGTCGGCCTGCTGCTTTTCGTGAAGTGGGATCTTGTTTGTAGGGCTTGTAATGTTTCATTTTGTGTGTGGCCCCCGTCTTTTTTGCGAAGCTTGTTTCTTTCAGGGCCTACTTGTCGGGCTGATCACTTGCGTGAAGTGGGACGTCTTTCAGGAGGGCTCCTAATTTGCTTGTTGTGTGCGGGCGCCGCTTCTTTTTGCGCAGCTGGAGTTTTCAGGGTCTGCCATGGGCCTGCTTGGCTTTGGTCTCTTGCTGATGTTTGGGGCAAAACCCAGCAAAAGCGGAGTTTTATGTATATTGGGGGGGGGGTGCGGTCAGGATTGTGGTCGCAGCTTAAATGTATATGTGGGGGTCCCCCCTCCCCCCTACATAGGGGTCCCTCGCCCAAATAGTAGTTCGAACCATGCGACCAACACCACAGCTTCCACCCCCCAAACCACTACCCCCCCCCCAAAAAAAAGGGGCTGATCGTCTATCCTGCGGGTTGGCTCGGTTTGGGGGTAGGTATGCCCCTACCTTCCCACTCCGCGCGGTCATCTGTTTATGCTTCGAGGTCGTGCCCGGCACAGTTAGTTACCCTTGAAACCATCTTGAGGTGATCATCCTGCAGGGCATCTTTGGGACCATCCCCTCGGCAGCTCAGAGCTTCACTACTATGTACTTGCAGCCCGGCGCAAAGAAATAAGGTACCAGGCACCCTTTCTTGGTCGGATCTTTAACCTTTAGCTGTCGGAAAACTGAGTGTTCCCCGAGCCAGCAAAAGTTAAGCTTTCTGTTGCAAAACAGTAGGCACATAGGCAACCCCTCCTACGGATTTTGAAGGAAACCAATTCGACACCAACCATTTAGACGTCCATTCCTGGTTTTGACTTGCATTCACAATGGGCAAGATTTGTTTAAGCTAATGAGAGGGCAAAGCTGCATACCAAATGCCAGCATGTTGCAAAGGACATAAGTATCACTACTTAAGGTGCCATTTGACCTGCCCGCAGCAGGTCTCGGAGTTCATGTGTGAGAGAGATCTTGCTCACGTCCATTTTGTGGACTTTACCCCGCCCATGGAACCAACAAAAAGATGCAAACAGGCCAACTTCAAACAGGGGTTTGGGGGTCCATGTAAAATCTGCCTGGGGGGGGTGCGCGAAAAAGGATTGCAAGTTTTTGGCACTACTTGTGGCGACCTCGCCAAACGGTGGTAAAAGCAAGCTATTCCTCCCACATGAAGGTTCACATTGAATGTTGACGAACTATATTGAAGACCTTTTGGTTTGTCCTTTTTGAGTTAACTTGCCTCAAAGCGCGTGCTCACATTTTTTCTTCAGCCAGGAGGTGTGGTTGCCCGACCTCCTGAACATCTTATTCAACCCCCCTCCCCAATAAAATCTGCCCGGGGCCTCAAAGTTGGGTTGTCCAAACCGCTTTGGCTTGCCAACGGCAAGATCTCGAGCTCGCAGATTCAAGGCTGAAAGCACATGGTGTGATTGGCAATATGTGAATCACGACAATGATAGAAACGAAGGACTAACCGATACCCCAGCATACATTAGTTAGTTATTGTCCGTGAAACCTCGAAACGGCTTGTTTCAGTCCAGGTGTCTTGTGTTTTTGGGAGGTTGCCCGTGTTGGTCTGAAGGGACACCAAAAGGAAAACCACCATTTATGAACGGCCCCTGTTTAGCACACCATTTGAGTGTTTTTGTTTGGCCGCTGAAGCAAATATGTCTAGAGGGCGACATATCAGGTTTGCGGAAGGTTGTTTCCCGCGTAAGCTCGCGGAAGAGGCGTGTGCTCTCTTCAGACTTACTAGCAAGTCAGGCACACGAATTCCCTCGCGGAAGCTACCTTCCACAACTTGCTCGCAGAAGGCCCGCGGAAGACCTTATATAGAAACATGGTCGCGGAGGGTACCCTTCACACAGCGGAAGGTTGGTGAAAGGGTTTGATAAAGTGTGACCGGTCGATTCAAACTTAAAGGGTAAAACAACCACCACTCATTTGTGTTGCCTACGTCTACTGGCGCCATGTGGCATGGCTGGGTTTTGCTGCTGCTGCCAGCCAGCGCAGAGAACTTGCTGGGAGAGGACCTCGGGCCCGCTTTGTTTCCATGGGGAAGGGGATGCTTGCTGGGGGATTTGAGAGGCTAAAGCATCACGCACCGCATTCTTCCATGAGGTTGCATAGTACGCCACAACCTAATTCTGAAGAACATGCGTGGTCGTCTTCCATATTGGTCTCTGGACTTGGGTCCACTGCCGGGGGATTACCAAGAATTCATAGCCGTCCAAAGGGGAGGTGGGCATTGGAGGAGCTGGGCTCAGATGCGCGGCTGTGGCACCTCAAGACGCTGGCAAGGCGGACCGGTTGGACCTTGTTCAATGTGGAGGCCCCCGCCCCCTCCCCCAGAACAGTCAAAGCCGTGCTCGGGGGTCCTGAAAGACGGTTTGGCAGGGAGCTCGGATGACTTATGGAGTGCTTTAGTATTGCCAGTATGCATTTGGATTGCCACTCCTTAGTACAGTATTGCCAGAAGCTAGTTCAATATTGCCAAGTCTAAATTTGGCATTGCCACGACATACTCTCAGATTCCCAGTAGTTTCTTTAGTATTGCTGAGCCTAAATTTAGTATTGCCGGATTTGACCCACCCCAAAACAGCTTGACATTAAAGACCCCCCACACAGTCATATTAACCAGGATCGCTGGCTCCCGTGGGCACCTCCCCCCTTTGTGTGAATGTTTGGGCTTGGTTGCCTTAACTGGATTTTTGTTGGCCGACTTGTTTAGCCTGTGTCTTTGTCCTTTTGTTTTGCCCGGCGTTTTTTTTCTTCCTTCTTTTTTTTTTTGTGTGTGTGTGTGTTTTCGGCAATACACTTGACATAAAATATGGTACCCAAAAAGTGTGGGGGATCGTAGTTGAGCCGAGGGTTCACGGAGGTGTGTTTCCCAAAGTGATCCAAAAGCTACTCTAGTTGGGACACCCCTAGTGAACCAAGGGCGAACGAGTTCTCATTGGTGGCTTGAATTAACCCCCCCGCCCCCCGCCAGAAACTAGGGTAACAAAAACACAGGATTGCCCTTAGTTCGCGTTTTCTTTGCCAGGATTCCATAACATAATTGCATCCAAAAGACACCTTCTGTTCCAGGACATCCTCCAAATCAGCCCTCTAAATCAGCTGGTCATGGTGATGTCTTAAGTGGCATAAACACATCCTCAAGGGACCCTGTTTAAACTCCGGGATGCAACATGTGGTTCACTCCTCTTAAAATAGAGCCAACTCTATCAACCAAAGGGGGCGTTGGACCCGGATGTCTGGGTGTCGGGCGCCCTCGCGGACGCGCAGGTCCCAATGCCAGCGCTCGGTAATCCAGGATGGGGTGAAGTTCTACTCGGGGACACTTGGCTGAAGGTGCTCCGTACAATCCGGTTTGGTTTTTGCCGGGTTTCCCAGGAAAAGTGGTCAACCCAATTTGATTTCAAACGGGTTCCTCTGTTTTGTTTCTGACTGCGGCAGGGCGGGTAGGCACATGTCAAGAAATGCCAGTTGATTTGGCTGGTTCTGTGTGATTCCAGATTTGCGCAATCCAGAATCCAGCTGCCAGCCAGGGCTTTCTGCGCAATTCCTCACTTGCTTTGTAGGTCGAGCGGCGCAGAGATCTTCCGAGTTGCCAGGTTTGCAATGGTTTGGCTTTCCAGCTTTTTCTTGATTGGCAGCTGGCGCGATTTTGGCATGACGTTGCCATGATTTTGGTTATTGCCTATTCAGATTTCGGCCACTTTTGCCATGATTTTGAAACGAGGCCCCATAAAAAAAGCACCCACCCGACGCGCTCGTCCGCTCGTCCGCTTGCCCAGTGTTGGCTCCCCGGTACGCTGGACGGTGCTGGCCGGTGTACTGCGCAGCAAGCTGGCAGGCGAGACTCGGGAGTTCGGGACATGGGTGTCCTTTTTGGTTGTTTTGGTAGAAAAATAGATGGCCCTGGTTTACCTGGTGGTTTAATCATCTACCAGGGCCATCTATTTCGCCTAGAAGGACACCTGAGTTAATCTCAGCGTCGCCCACAAAACAAACTTGGCTTTGCCTTGATTGCTATTGGCTTTGCCTAAACTTTTTGGCTGAAATCAAGGGGTTTTCCGTATAGACTAGACCCGCAAAGAACTGAAACACTTTTTGCAGAGGGGTCAACAGCAACCAAGGTTCGGGGTGTCGAGGCCGATGCTCGATGTTCTGGTTTTTCACCGTGAGTTTAGGAAGAACAAAGCAATCAAACCTCCTTAACCCCTCCCCAAACCACCCATCATTGTGAGCGACTTGTTTCTACCAGTTGCGATTTGAGTCCGACCTCTATGGTGGTACCGACAATCTAAAAGCGAGCTCACGTTGGCTTAAAATGAGCTCAACCATGATGAAGCTTTCTACTAGGGGCTCCATCAATTCCGGCTTGGGAGTTCGCGTAATTTGCCAACAATCATGGAGGCGGGCAGAAGGATTTTGAAGACTTGATTGGCAGCTGTCCACTCTTTCGGATTGCCTGAATCTAGTTCGAGGCAACCTCTTCCTTTCTTTGTTTGGTGGCTACCTAAGCCTACCCTCAAGACACTCCAAACAACCTTAAATTCACCCGAGACCCAATCAAGTCCCCTCTCCACTGCACACCAACTTTAAATCAACCTTAAACCAACCCTTAGTCCTTAGTCCACCCAAAATCCGTTGTAAACTGACCATAAACCCACTCTGCATCCAGACCATAATAACAGTCTAAACCAGGTCAAAACCAGCCCAACTTAAACCTGAACCCATCCTGGCCCCACTCTAAACCAACCCTACATTTAAACCCACCCACCCTAAACAACCACACACCCACCCGGTCCAGACATCCCAACCCCCCCCCCCCGCCCCTCCCCGAAGCCAAACCCCCAGGCGCGGGTGCCGCTTACATCACTCCGACAGTTCACCTTTAGAATCCACAAGGTGATGTGTCAAGCCGCCGGTTGGGGAAATGTGGGGGGAACCCATATTTGGAGGTTGGGATTTTGGAATTTGCACCCGCTTAGAGGGTAAATGGGCGATCAATCCAAACCACCAAGAGGGAAGACATGGCTAGTTTGTTTGGATGGTTTTGGGCTTTGAAGCCCTGGTTTTGTAGAGGTCAAATGGGAAGCCAATCCAAACCACCTGGGAGAATGGAAAAACTTGCAGAAGCCTGTGGAGCCTTTTAGCGCACAGTGGCGCACCGACTCCCCGCGAGGCTTGGGCTGGCGCCACGGCTGGCGTCGCTTGGGTGGCCTGGCGCTGCAGCACCACCTCTGCCGCAGGCGCTTTGACGACGTCGAAGCGGGAAGCAACGGCTAGGTGTGGCGTTCGGAGTCCTAGTTCAAAGCGAATCGACCTGACCTTTTGGCTTTTCCTTTTTGGCCTATTTTTAGTAGAGGTCCCGAAAGGTAAACAGTTGATTTCCAGGTCCTTTCGGGTGAGACTAGCTAAATTGCAGGTTCGGATTCCCAGGCCGCGGGGAACCAAGAGGAAAAGGGAGCGCCCCGTGGCTCAGCGGATTTTTGCCGCTTAGTCAGGTTTTCCCGCAGCCAGCCTGAACGCGGTACCAGGGTCAGTCAACTGGGAGCCTTTTTGTCTCCCTGGAGCCTCAAACTACCCTTAAACATGTGGAACTCACCGGATCTTTTTCTGGAGAAACACGCAATTGTCGAGGGTGGTGATCGGGTTTATGAACACGTGCTGTCGGAAAATGAAGCAGTCAGTAGTTGCAGTTGATTACCACATGTATCCTCTAGACACTGCCCCCGTTCCCCGAGTTCCCGGACCCTGTTTGTTTAGGACTCCATGTGGTTTGGGAACAAGGAAACACATAGAGGCCCTTGAGGCGGCAAGTGGTTTTTCCCAGATCCCACGCCTTGGAATTCAGGTCCAAGACGTCGCAGCAGGATTGCGTGGCCAACGCCGAGACTTGCCCTGTAGGCCGATTCCATCGGATCACGTGCGCTGCAAAACGGCCCAAGGTGTCATGCAGAGGTTATTTTGGCAATGGATTCCCTGTTCCCATCAGCCACAAAAAGGGTTCCAACTCTTTGTTCTTCGTCTCACAGGGACTTGGCCTCGCATTTGTGACGTGATTGGCATCTACTATTGTCCTACTAGCGCTCGCTTCTTACTTAGATCATGGAGCCCAAGCAACCATCGCATGTGAACGAGCCCAAACACCCATCATTCTTGAAAGGACCCTACCAACCATGCCAATCTGCCGGGGGGCAGGGCTTCTTGGCATGACATTTCGCGCTTCTTGTGCCGGCCATCGCCCACAAGCTGGGTTTTCGATGCCTCCCTTTCAAGGTGGATTTGAGCTGGGCAAATTACAGTTGCATCACTAGATGGTTGTTATGTCACCAGTTCCCTTCTTGAGGGTTCATTTTTGGTGCCTGAAAAACTACAACTTGGGTGGGGCGATGCTAGTTTGATCCGGCATTCGATCTCCACAGGTTGTGCTTGGTGGAAATTACTGCGCCGATGGCACCGGACAGAAATTTTCACTAAAATGGCCACGCTCCGAACTTGGCCAGTCAAGGTCAAAATATGCGTAGATCACTTTAGTAAAGCGGGGTCGGCAGCACAAATGTGCAGAAAGCCTCGCAACACGATAGCGCCCCCACCAAAAACGATAAGATGGGCAGAACGCTGCAAAACGATAGGGCCGAAAAGCGATACCTACATAAAAACCTCATTGACAAAGACAAGTGATTGTGACGGTAGCTCAAGTGACTAAACCTAGGAATTAAATCGGTGCTTCATAATTTTAGCCAAGGGTCAAGATGGAAGACGTTGCCACGCCCCAAGGACCTTTTGGACACACAGGTGCTTTTCCATGAAACCTAGTGCTGCGCCAGGGGTGGTCGCGGACCACGTGCTGATGCTGCTCAGCCACCCAGAAAGCTATGCCATGGACCTTCGCCTAATCGATGCCCACGAGACGGCGGCTTTGACAAAGGTTGGGAGATTGAGGTAACTGGGTTCTCAAGTCCAAACCACCAATTGGGGTACCTGACATCAACATGGACCCCCCGAAAACAACAAGACAAAAAACAACCCCCTTGTATCGGGAGTGCGCTTTTGGTTTCCCTGGTTCCCTCGCCTGAAACCCAGGGTTAGCCCACCTTTAAATTATCTGAAAACGAAACCCATGTGAATTTGCATAGTTCTGGCAATTTTGAGGTACCCATTCTTTGGTGGCTTGGGGACCCATAAGCCGCCCAAACCTCAAACCACCAAACCGAACCACCAATTAAGCAGGTTCATGCTAATTTGCAGAGTCGTGCCCTTCTGAACGTCACCCCCGAACTGTTTTATTGTGGCCCAAGCACTTGGTCGGAAAGAAATCCAGTTTTGGGATTAGTTGCCGCGGGATACACATGTCCGGCATCGACTTTCCGGCATTTAGACTTCTTCCTCAAAGGGTGACACGGAAAGCTGGACTCTTGAATCCATGGCACAAACAAGATGTGTAGCACTGATTGAGGGTTCGCTATAAGAAAGCCAGCTGCACTTGACTGCAGTCAGATCAAATTTGCAGGTAGTTAAAGTTACGGTACTCTTGAGTCATGTTCACTTTTTGCTGAGACCGTCTGCCCATTCATGCAACGGTTTTTGAAGCATTTCTTGACTCAACATTCAAGATCCTCAGCCCTCAAGTTTTGAATCTTGAGTTCAGTGCTGCTCCCTGCTCCTAGCCAAATGCTTTCAAGCGCTTATGATTCAAAACCATCACGGAATTTGGACTGCATATAGTTCTGGATCGGGTCTGTAGATCTGAATCTTGGAGCCAGTGCCAAGCACAAGCAGCCCCCCCACATGAACAAGGCGCTTGGAACCGGATAGCCACCAACCACCAACCACCAATCAAAAAAGAAACATCAAAGGGACGCTGACTATTTGACAACCAGCTGTCTTTGATCTAGCACGGGATTTGAACCCTGGCTCTTGAGGGTAGTGGGAAACCCCCCAACCTCCACATGGCTGGCCTTTGGTGTTGACAAGATGGATGGCCCGGTTTAACAACATTTTGGAAAAACCGATGGCAACAATTACCCCGTTGAAACAGGCAATCTTTGGCGGGACTTGGAACAGCTTTGGGCAAATGTCCTATGTTTTACAAGGTCTGTTTCTATTTGCCTTCCGGGGGCTTCACGATATGCCTGAGTCACAATCAAAGCCCGGGTGAAGGTTAGAAAGGGATATTGGAAGGACGCTGATGTGGCTGTGGGTCAAAAACAGGTACCCAAAATGGAACCGTGGTATATAAATGGAACCAAGACTACAACCTGCAGTCCCCTGGTGGTTTAATTTTGACCCATACCCATGTGAGGAACCATTCCCAGGTGCACCGCTGGGAGATCCTGGGGGCTTCGCTGGGCTATTACATCTGGAACCTGTGCCTCGGTGCTTGGGGATCGTCGAAAGTGAGAAGCAGCGTCGGAGTGCGACGGAGTACTGACCTACGCAAGAGAAATTGCTGGGCCTTTGGGTGTGCATACATGTGTACCAAACCGAAGCTACAAGACTGCACTGACTGCTTGCCAGTCTGCGCATGTGCCAACGTAACTTGAAAATTGGACGTGGCGGGATGCCAACACCTAGAGACAATCAAGCAGCAGTGGACTGGACTTTGAGTGTGCACTAATGTTGGACCCTCTTTACATGCCCCCCCCCCCTCAACAGTGGAACCTGTCAGCTGGACCCTCTTTTGTGGAAATCCTGGGGGTCTGGGAGGGACAGTACATACTTTAGTATTGCCAATTCTACTTTAGTATTACCAAGGTCCCCTCTCAGATTTCCAGTACTTACTTTAGCATTGCCAATTCTACTTTAGTATTGCCAAGGTCCCCTCTCAGATTCCCAGTACTCACTTTAGTATTGCCAATTCTACTTTAGTATTGCAAAGGCTGGCTCTCAGCTTCCCAGTGCTTACTTTAGTATTGCCAATGCTGGCTCTGAGCTTCCCAGTACTTACTGTTTGCCCGCACTTTTTTGTAAAGAAGTTATCTTAAATTTGATGGTTTGGGGAGCACTTCAAGAAAAGGATTTCCCAATGTTTGCGAGGATTTGTTTGTTTTTTTTGCCCGACTTGTTTGCCGAGCTTTGTTGCCCATATTTGTCCAGCGTTGTTTCCGGCATATTCCGGCCAACAACTTTCCATACTAGAGGACCCCTAAAAAAGCCACAGGATCCTGAATTAGGGAAAAAGCTTTCTACAATAGAGGGGGCCCACTAACAAAGGAGGTCGAACACTTTTGCTTACGGTAGCTGCTTTGATTCGATGACTGCAAGACATATTTCATGTTCTACTCTTAGTGTTTCTGTGTTCATAGATTTAAGGAACCCACGACTTGCAGATTGAAGAAAACCAGCTCACCCTGGCCACCCAGCAATATGGTTGATAGCGGGGGGGAACTCAACATAGACCAACTGGCGTGTCTGTCGTTCCCAGCCAAGGCCACCGCGATTTGGTTCGGGGTTCCAAATTGAGGAAATCATGTTGAACAGGTCGCAGGATTGTATTTCCCAATAATACAGATGAATCATTGTAAAGGAGTCACCGTCTTGTTGGGGGAGCCAACAGCGCTGCTCACGAGGGGGAAAAGTCCCACTTGAGTGGGGCAGCCACGTTTCTTCATCCCAACTAATTAGGGCATGATCTTTGGATTCGCGTCCCATTTGCAGTTTCATTTTCCCTTCTGTACGATAGGCTAGAAAAATGGAGTCAGGAGACCTCCCCTGCTCCTCAAGGTAGGGGACAGTCTTTCTGAGTCCCCACCTTCGTTCGTGCAGGCTCACAGCCCCCCCAAACACAAGCACTGGTTCAATGTTGCAACATGTTTCATCCCCGCCCTTGACTGAAATGATAAAGCAAAGCACATGTTAATCCTGGCTTCAGGGCAAAAACATTGATCAAGACCAGTCACCGAAGTAATAGCCTTTGTTGGGGTCCAAGCTTGTAGCCTTGTAGCCCTTCTAATCAAGCAGAGGCGAAGGATGGTGCGGGTTGTGACTTCTCTTGGCACCTCAGGCCTGGCTTTCGGCTGCTGGACGTGCTGTCACTCTGATCAATGGAGAACGTTGCGCCGAACCATGCCCTTGGACCCATGATGCACAGGATTTTGTGGGTCTGAGTTTTCTCCAGATAGCTCACTCCCTGAGTTTCTGGACTTGGGTCACTCTTTTTGGGTCTAAACAAGTCGCTTGGCTACGTTTTTGCCAGTCTCAGGAATTGAGGACCGAACAGGGGATTGACGCCTGGCCTTGCTAGGGATTGCCAGGGGTAGAACGAGCTCTTGTATTTCAGGTTTGGAATCATTGTTGAAATGCAAGCTTTAGGATTCTCAAACATCATGTGGAATATGCAGATTAAACCTCCCTGAAGAGCTATTCCAATGGGTCAACGTGAAACCACCCATAAAATTGATATTGGGCCCTTTTTGCTGAATTTGTCCGGGGCGCTTGCCACATTTGGAGCAATCCAGTGTTGAGAATCGTCGCCACGTACACCTAATACCCATACCAATACCCCGAACAACAGCCACAATGCACATATCAACGGGCGTATGGCTTTCCATGAAAGTGCAAATCGACCTCACACGACCCCCACCGAAGTCCAATGAGTGTGTGCACAGGACCCATTCAGTTTTTGTTCCCTTTTGGTTTCCTTGGAGAGCGACCACCAGAGAGTACCAGGGAAAGATGCCGCCCACTTCACGGGTCGAATTGGGGCTTTAGAAAAGGCAAGCATCGTCCAAGCCTGTGGCTTCTCCGAAGTGAACGTAGAAACATTGGGTTATGTACCGTAAATATCTCAGCAAGTTGCGCACAATAAGTAGGACACGTTCCAGTCATGACTCAATGACCTACCCCTCAAAAGCAATCCCTGAAAGACTGCACGGTTCCTGGTGAAAAGAAGGCTCCTTGTTTTCACAAATCCTCATCCCCTAAAAAGGGGGTCCGCATCCATTTTTGATACTCATTTCTCAATTGTACAATCCGTTCCCCGTGGCGAGCGCAATGGAGCAGCATGTTTAAGGGGGGCCGAGCCTCGTGATTTCTAGCTGTTGGTGAGCCCCGAATACCCACCCCCGGTGTGCGGGCTTGTGCTTGTGTGTGTGTGTGTGCGTGTGACTTTGGATGTGTGTGTGTGAGACCCCTTGGCTTCCCTTGTTCCCTTGCAGCATCTGGGGCATTCACCACATCCCGAGGTACAGCGGGTGGCCTCTCTTCGCGCTGCTGCGCGCGCTGCGCCCCCGGCTGGCACGGCTGGTAAACTTTCGCGGAGCGCCCCATGCGACTCCAGAGGCTTTGGACCTTGCAGCGCGTTTGAAGAAGGCGAAGGACTCGTGTGAACCAAGATTCGGAGTAGAGGGTAAAATATCCACTGAACAACTGGACGCCCTTCATACACGCCCTTGTCCTGTTTGGGGTACACGCTTGGGTAAGGACAGGGCTGCCCCATCTTCACGGCGAGCTCAGTAGGGGGTAAAACATCATACGAGGGGAATTTGTGGTTTGGTCATGCGTTGCACAAAGCGGGTCCAGCTTTGCCCTGGCCTGGTGGGAAAGGGACACCAGGTGAACTTTTTGTGGTTGTGAATCTACGACCCGCCGTTGAATAAAGTCCACCCTTGAACTTTAAGAGCAACTACTTGGATGTTTAGCCAAGTTAGTTGGTGGTTACCCACCTGCGTTCCCACCTCTAATGACAGGGGCTTCCAACAACTTCACCTCGCCAAACACCCAAGTAGCCGCTGTTCTCCAAGCTGTTGTTCAGGAGGCCCGAGACACTGGCCAGCGTCGCCTATCCAGGTTCGGCGCTTGGATGACCCCAGTTCAGGGGGCAAATCATAGCGACGTCACTAGGGGCTTGCGACGTCACCCAACGTGAAGGTTCCGTTCTTGGGGGTCCCTTCTCTTCGGTTGGTATATGATTATAGTGTAACTAAGTTGCCCAGACCAGTGTGTGAGCCACATCCCGCTTTAGTGCACCCAGGCCCTTAAAATATCTTGTTTTGGTTCGGGGCCCACAAGAAATGGACAACCCAAACAGGGGCTCCAGTTCCTTTTCTACTGGGCTGCAAAGTAACTCATGGAACCACTGGGCGTCCAGATTTTGTCTTTGCTGGCTGGCTTTGGCGCACGAGGAATTGAGCAGGGATTGGCCCGCCCCTGAATCTTCAGGATTGTGGCAATAGGCAATGGGATGTGCGGATTCGAATGCCTGGCTGCATGGGTTCTCATGCAAGGCTGTATGCAGCTTTACTACTGTCGTCGAATCCAACTCCCGCCCCAAACTGCGCCTGCCCAAATCATGTCAACATATGGCCAGTAGGGTTTGGACAATTTTGGTGGCAAACAACTTAAGTGAGGAAAGCTAGGGGCAGGGTGCGTTGGGCGTTAGGGGCCCCACTCTCAGGCTAGATGCGGACTATATCTCTGCGGTGTCCTTGTGCCAGATCCTGGAATCCCATGGCATGGACAAGTGGACCGGGTGCCCTTTAACCTCAGCCCACGAGGCGCCAATGGTTTCGAGGATTGGTCAGGGTAACCTACTTGCTCAAGCCAAAGCTTTTGCACCAAACTGTTTCAACAGCGCTGTTTTTTTTGGCCACGGGTTGGTTCAGGGTAGTTTGATGGGCCCTATCAGGCTTGAGGAGGATCAGTGTTGGGTAGTCTACTGGGGTTCTGGTCGTAGCATTGTGAGACATGTAGAATTTTGGGCACTTTGCAACCGAATGGCAGTCCCCAAATAGGTCAGTTCGAGAGTCGGCCGTGTCCCCTGATTTGTCGGCAATCAACGTGATCTTAAGTCACAAAGGTGGCAATACTAATTTGGCATTGATTGTTGCGGTGATCGCCAGGTTCTAGTTGTTTACTTGTGGGGCAGCTTTAAACATCACCTTTTGGACAGGCCAATGGGAAATCAGAAGTCCTTTGGCTGGGTTGGTGATGTAGAAAAACCTGGGGAGCCTCGTTGCGTTGAGCCAGGCTTAGCTACAGCGGATGCCCTAAAATACTTCAAGTAAGCCAACCACAAGCCATGTAGGGAATTTGCAGGGTTTCCCTTGTTCCCTGCTTGCTTTATTTTGGGCATCCACCATAGCCTGTTTGCCCTTTTTTCCTTCGGGGTCTGCTTCAAGAAAGTTCGCACCTTCGACTCGTTTGGCCAAAGTTTAAATTTAGTTGTTTGTGATAGGTCCGATGCAAAAATTGCTGATTTGTCTACGGCCCATTTGGGAGGGGCAGGGGGGAACTCATTCAATTTCCTCCACGAAACTCAGTGGGCCGCGCTTGTTCCATATCTTCTTGAAGGAACTTGCGTCATTCGCCAGGCGCTTGAGACAGCACTGGCAACAGCCTCGGACTTGAAGGAGAGAGGGACGGGTGTGATACCCTTTGATGCTGCGAAACGGTCCCTGAACCCTGTCTCCCTACATGGAACTCCACGGCAATGTGTGTTCCCTTTGGGGAACTCCAACGCCCGGATCGTTCCAAGGGTGTTCCCCTTTTACTTGCCGCACCGTACCTAATTTGCGATCATCTTGTGAAGCCTTTAGGGCAGGGTTCTGGGAGGTGGCTTGGCTTTCACGTTCAGCATGCAGGCTCCAAAAACGGCCAAGGAGAATCCGCAAAGCATGATGGCATTTTGGGCTAAAGCGAAGTAGTGGGAATGTCTTTCAGAAGTGGCTCTTATAGTCTCCAAGTGGTGCTGCCTACTCCTCAGTTGGCCAAGGCCGACCTTTGGACCTTTTGGTTTCCCCTTTTTGTTCCATCCATTTTTTTGGTCATGGTCCCAAAAGGTTAACCTTTTACTTCCAGGTCCTTTGGACAACTGAGACTCTGTAGCAAGTTGCTGATTTGGGGCTCTTTTGGCGCTTCTGGTGCAGGTTCGGGTCTGACCCTTTTGTTTTTGGCCTTGGGCACGGTAGGCGCTGTATCCCATGGGTCCTTGATCAGGCTGCCTGAAACGATGCACCTTTGATCTTCCAGCTGGCAAAGCAGGCTTCAAATTGGAGCATATGTGAGAACCATGCTCATGTGCTAAGGTCTAATTTGGTTGGCACCCAAGTCGCGTCAATTGACCTTCACCTTGTTTTCCATGTGATCTCTCTCCTTAAATTGTCCGTGCCATTCTTCTCCCCGCTCTTGAAGTTCTCCCTGCCTTTGGTCGCTTTTCGCTTTGTTTTCCCTCTCTGTTCCTCACTTGTTGGTCTTGGGCCAATGGGCATTCTGTTTGCCTTCCACAATGTGCACCATCTTTCAATCGTGCGCCTGAATTCCGTCAAGCTACAGCGAGTTTACCCATGAGTAAGGTCCCCTACTTGGGGATTCCTTATTTCCACAGTGCTTTGTATCTAGCCATGGACGTTTGGAGTGCCAAGGGGGAAGTGATATGCCAACCCGGTAAAACCCAAGGAGGTTACACCGAGAGGCGGCCAAGCAGCTTTGCAAGACGCGGCGGTTACCTGAGGAATTGGCCCACATAGTAGCTGCAAGATTAGGATTGGCCGACCCTTGATTTTGAGCAGCCAAGAAAGCGTTGTCCCGCGAGCCCGCGAGAAAACACGTGCAGGAGATGGAACGGCATGTGGAGCAGCTCAGACGCGAGAAGCAGGATGGTTTGGAAGAGTCCAAGGGCACAGACATAACAAGCATGCCTTCATGTTGGAAGGGGTCTCCTCAGATTTGTTGGTTTTGGATCCACAAAGGCTGACTAGATATGACACAGAATCTCAACATGTCTTGTCGGACCCTTGGGTTGGGCCAAGGGGTTGTCAACATGGCTGAGGTCTGCACTATTTTTGTTTTTCCTAGCTTGGGGCCAAGGTTGGTGCTTTTTCACATTTTGTCCATATTTTGTGGCGACCTCACCAGTCTGGGGGAAAGCAAGCGGATCGTGATGTAGGTACCGTGTCTGAGTTGTGGGTCGTTCTAAACTTGCGGACATGATGTCAATGATGTGGGCTTCCGCCCAAAATGATGGCATTTGGGTCCATGCTAACCTGCAGGGGAGTATTGGCAGCTTAGGCTGGGCTTCAGTTCGGACACAGCCCAGAGAGCTTAGTTTGTTTCATACGGTCAAGCAGGGAATGCACACACACGCACACAGCGACGTCCATTTTCCCAGGCAATTAGACAAAGTCAGGGCCAATTTAACGTGAAAGCTGTCAAACACAAAAGAACAGGATACCACTGAATGACCCGGTTTTGCCTAGAAGTGAGCATAATAATAATGGATTATCAACATTGCTTGAGGCAGTTTTCCCTTGAGGTAAGTTTGAGGATGCACCGTTCAATCCCTGGAATCTCTGTGGTTTTTCGTTTTCTGCCAGGCACCCCAAACTCATTTGTCCCTGTTCGAAAGGGCCATTTTCGAGAGGGCCATTTTGGTGGCAACTTCAGTTCGGACTTTGGTCAATCCTGGAAGCAAGACACCGCAGCTACACTGAAGTCTTCCGTCCGAGGAGAGCCGAGGAGCACCTGAGGAAGTTCTTGTGGTGGCTGCAAGCTCCCGGGGAGGCGTGGAAGGCGCCGGGGGCGCGCATCGCGACCCTCATGCTGCCGGGCATCTATAGAACCGTCGGACATTCTTATGGTTGCTTAAGAATCTATTTGACTTCCCCTGCTGGTTTTACAGGGAACCTATCACTACTGGTCATATTTTCCAGAGGACTTCAAAAAGTGGAAGTCTTGGGATAATTGAGTTCATGGGGAGTTGGCGCGTGGTTGGCTCCAGCCGAAACAAGAAGCCAACAACATATCCAGCTTGGAAACAGACAGGCTTTCGGAGTTGCCGGGCATGGTGATTGATTGTTTGTGTGTTTGGCCAAGGGTAAGATGCCAGTGCTATCTAGCTTCCTGCTACTGGCTTTCCAGTTCTACGAATCTTTCGGGGCAGGGGTGGCGGGAAACAAGTCCCAGTTCAGTGGATTCCACCCTCTAAATTCTTCGTTCGGTTTTCCCAACAAGGAAACCTAGCCTAGCCCGAAAACAAGGTTGCAGATCTTTGGGGTTCGCTTGGGGGAGCACGGGTCTACCGGAGTTTGTGATCCATCCCAAACGAAGGGAACCTTTTGGGTTGTTTCACAGGGAAGCGAAACGTAATCCGCTCAGCTGGGTCCATGTTGCGTGTTTTAACACACCCATATGTTTCGGTGGTTGTTCCCCATATTGCATTTTGCGACATGCCCATGTGTTTTTGTGTGTATGTCTTTCTTTTCCTGAGTGCGACAAGACTTTGAACAGCGAACGTGGATTTTCTTTGAGCACAGAACATATCGTAAAGCCTTTTCACCTTTCGCTTTTCTTTGGTTTCATGTCTCGCCTTCCCAAAAGGGTGAACCTTTGACCATCTTTTGTTTGGTGTGTGTGTGTGGTTTCAGGGTACCGGTGAAAGGGGAGACCAACAGGACACCCACAATTCAGGCTGTCCACCCAAAAATCCAGGCTGCTCCCCTATTTTGACACATGCCAGAGCTCAAAAAGTCCTTAAAGGAAACCCATGGCTTCGCATTTCGCCTTTTCTTCCAGAACCACCACATCCAACGGGCACGTCCATCAAGTGTCGAAGCCCGAGGTTCATCGCGGCGGACTGCATGCTGCCGCTCCTGGCGCGCTTGCAGAAGCGCCTGGAGCACCTCGTGGAGCTGAAGCGGCCGACGCCGGCGGGGGGTCGTCGCTCGTGTCGGTCGCTGGGGTGGTCGGGTCGTTTCACGTCAAGGTCGGGCGTGTTGCAATTGCAAAGTTAGGGTTGCGCCATGAAACAGAGTATGATTCAGTATTATCTTGGGGTAGATGTGGTGAAGTGCCGCAGGAGGGAAAAAACCTCAACCACAAAGTGATGAGCACTTTTTTTGGCCCGGTTCCGGAATAGCCGCAAATTTCGAGCGCTCAATAGGGTGAGTGTTCGATCAGAGAGTGAGTTACCATCTTTTCTCTTTTTGTTTGGGCCACCCCTTCCACAACAGACTGCATGTCTGAAGGGTCATTATAGCGGCTTGCGAAACGCGTTCGCTATTGGTGGCTGTCGGAACTATCCCCCAAATAACAAGAACAACAACACGAGATGCGGCCTTTAGTCAGGTCTAGGGTTGTGATCTGTGACTGGCACTGCGTGGGAGAGGCATTTGTGGGATCAGCGTAGCCCTTGGACGGGTGACCTGGTGTCACCGTAGTGCGACCTAGCGTTTCAAGGTTCAAAGCTGGCTCTTATGTTCAATCGGCGGGGCCGTAGCCCGGGTGCTGGGGCTGGCTTCAAATGACCAAACCGCCGATTTTGGGGATCCGGATCACTCCACAGCCAAATTGAGTACGGACTGCGGTCAGTTGTTTGACTCTCATCGGTTTTGTGCGGTAGTATGGTTTGGCGTTTGATTTTAGAGGGTGTTTCCCAATCTGTTCCGTTTTTGCGGGCTTGGTCACGGTTGCAGCCCAACCCGTATGCGGTCTTTTCCACGATTTGTCGCTTTTTAACAGGCCTCATTTGCAACTGTTCTGGTGGCTTGGGCAATGCTCACCCTGTTAGTACTGAATGGAAAGGGGGCGTAGCACCTTGCCCACCTTCGTGGGTGGCAAGTGGGGCACTCCCAGCTCACCGTTGGGTCCTGTTTTGGGGGATCGAATTAATACTTCAGCTTTTGGATTTGTTCAACTTGCGGAGGGGATCTTGGGTAGGAGATCCTGGCAGGCAGGGGCCATGTGCCCTGCCTTGGAGCTTCCGGAGCAGGCGGATGCCTCAAGGGCTTTGTGGGTCCCAGTTGGCCGCTGGCGCCCTCTGAGGCGGAAAGGTGTTTTTCATTTCACATCCCCAGTCGCATCCATGGTTCTATGAACATCCAACGGGAAGAGCGTGTCCACCCCCAAAGACAGAAAACCACAGAAAACAAGAAACAACAAGCACAAACAAGAATACACTTTTTGGTTGAAGACAAATTGGAAGGGGCGACCACCTTTTGACAGGAAGGGTCAATCTCCCCTGGTGCATGGATCCCCCTTCCATCCACTTGGGTCAAGGTATGGAAGGTGAATGCATTACGTTCCTCCGGGTGTATGGTTCATAGAACCAGCTGCATGATGTCTACGGGACATTTGCTAAATATCCACTAAATATGAAGGATGTCATTTTGTTTGTGGGTTATTTGCCGAAGTAGCCGATTTCATAGAGTGGTTCTAAGGCAGTTTGCGCCCCTCAGCACGTTGACCGCCGTCATGGCATCCGGAAAGCGGCCTACAAACAACACAAACAAAGTCCCATACCTCCAAATCCTCAGACATTGCCTGCAAGTAACTTGACCCACAGGGATATACAGAGACAAAAATATGTCTCATAGATAGTATGCTTCATAGTTGGCCCGCCCTATTTCAAAATAGTTTTGGAGGAGAACCCAAATAGAGTCAGGGACTGCGCTGCCTGCATCCACTCAGCCCAGCCCTGGCTGAGGCTTGGTTGCGGAATCCTTTGCCGCACTGACCCTAGGAACGGCACTCCTGAGCCTGCATTCAAAAAGGGTGCAGTAGCAAGAGGAAAAGTGGAATGAATCCGCAACCCATTATTAGAGAGCACGACTTGGATTGCGGTTGAAAGGAAGCCTCCAAAATCCATGCGACACTCCCCATCCCTCCCCGCCCTTCCGCTTTTGTTGGTAGTCTCATATCCTCAGTGTCCTACTCCCGGTGGCTTGACCAGGGCTCGGGATCGATCCTCTCCGCCGGATAGGGCGTGTTGATGGCAGAAGCCGCCTACGCCGCAGACTTCCACCAGGCGATGGAGGAGATGGTCCCAGAGTTCGGCTCTCGCGCCCTGGACACGCAAGGCTTTGCAGTGTCTCACCGCATGGGTCACCGCATGGGGTACTTGTGCTGTACATTTACTTGAGTGTGTTCTTCTTATTTTCCTTGTTGGTTTTAAAGGGGGTCGATATCACTACTGTTTTTTGGTGGCCTAAGCAAATGGTAGGGATGCAAGAGGACTGACCCCAATTACCCCAGCTACATCCATGCAACTAACTTACCGTACTTGAGTTAAACCTTGTTTTGTAGGGCCCTGTCCCCTCAAGTTTGGGCAGTTAGGGGCCTCCCCGAAACGTGGCCTTGAGAGGTTGGCAATTGGGGGGGGACGGTGGCAAGATTGTAGACACCTCAAGTCGTGGGCTACCCCACCGTCGTGGGCTACCCCACTGCAAAATGATCGTGGCCCCCAAAAGGGTTCCGTTGTTGTTTCGGACCAGCCAATTTTGCAAGGTTTACAGCATCCAGTTGCTGGCCCGTTGGGCACCCTGGCTCAAGCAAATCGACCGGACCTGACCTTTTGGCAGGTATACCTGTGAAAACTTGGGGCATTCTGGCATTCCCGGCGTTTCTTGTTGCGTAGCCGGCCGTTTCCCCTTGAACCCAGCCTTGCGGCTACCGAGCCAACCCGAGCAGCGCCAATCCGCTCCCAGTCTTTTTGGCCAAAGTGCCTGAAGAAAGCCGCCGCAGGCCCCGTGGACCTGGAGACATCTGCGAACCAGTCGTCCAAAGAGGCCCGGGGAAACCTTCCGATCGCTGCTCAGATCGCTGCATCTAAGCGCCTTGGGCGGGGGGGGGGAAGCAAAAAAAATGGCTCTGGGGCTTTTGGCTGAAGGGCTTTTGAAAAGAGAGACTCCAGATCTTCAATGCTGGATTTGGATGTAGTATTCTGATGTTTGGCACGAACCGGGGGAGCCGCCGAAGCGAGCCGCGATCAGCAGCTTGCGTGGGCAGTTTGCTTTGTTTCTCGCACGAGTTGAAAGAACCTTTGTGAAAGAACCTTGGGAGGGGCATGGGAGCCCAAATTATCTCTCGGAACCCTGCTTGGATTGCTCAAAAGAAGGGTTGGGGTCAACCGCTTAGCCGCTATCTTTTCATCATGCTATTGGGTCCCTCAAATCCCCCCCTTTACATTGATCCACTTTTGGCATGGGCAACTCCAGGCTCGACCCATGTTTAACAACCGGTGAGTGCATGGAGCATACTGAGCAACCAGGGGCTGGGGTGCCACGAGTTATAGCAAAAACTCGCAACCAAGCCCCTGGTGTTTGAATAAGTTCTTGAGACTTGGGCAACCCTGGCTTTGCTTGCTTCTGAGACTCCTGCAGAAGCAGGGAACTGACCAACAAAAAAAAAGAGGCCCCGGCCTTCAGGCCTGGGTCACCTTCCTGTGGGGCGGCACCAGCGCTGGTGCCAAACGAGCTGCGGAGTTGAACTCCGAGGCGCGGGCGATGGTCTCTGACTTTGGGCCCCATTGGTTGGCCCCAAGAGAATACCACCGGTGCCTTGAATCTGGTATCGACTGCAATCAGGTTGGCCGACTCACGGATGACCCACTTCATTTTCCGCCGTCGGCCAGTGGGAGCGTTGCGACTGGAGTTGCGCACAAAAGACGGGCAGATGCTAGAGCAAAATGACTACTGGCAGTCACGGTGGGGGTCTCAGTCTCCTACCGCCACTCAGTTGTTTTTAACTTTCGGGGGTTCCCGAGGCATCAGCCAAAAGGGTTGGAAAGGTAGGCTCTGCGCGGCGAATGGAGGTGGAGGCCAAACACCTTGGCCCCTTTAAGCAGAAGTCTTGGCTGGGACATAGGGGACTGTCGGGCTGATCGGAGCGGGGATTATTAGGATGCTCTGCAATACCCGAGATGCAAAGAATGAAACCCATTCCTGGGGTTTTGATTCGACCAACCGACCTGCTCGCTCACCCGAGGTGATACGGACGATGGTGCATTCTGTCCGGAAGTGGGAGGCTGGTCAGCCATAAGTGGAGCCACGGGAACACTGGTGCCCTTGGTCCTGTACTCAGACGTCCAGTGGGTTGCTTCCTGTGTTCCTTTTGTTTGGAGGGGGTTTTGGTTAAAGCCAGCTACGTTTTTTTCCCATGGCCACTGGGAGTCTGAGTTGATGGCACGGAAATATCGCCATAATACGTCACTAGTCACTGCTGGTCACTAGTTTGCACGCTATGGCCCTGAATCAGCATAGCTTCAATCCTTTGCGAGTGATGGATGCGCTTTCTCGTAGCGGACCATCTCTTCCAACAATTGGCAGGCTTAACTGATTGGGGAAGCAGCTTTTGTGGTGAGCAATTGGGCAATCAAAGGTTTCATTCCCATATCTACCCATATCCCTGTGACCGATCGGAAATTTAGAGAGGTCCAGACGAGCAACACACCACGCACCCCGGAACGTGGCCTGGACTTAGTGATGATTTCAACACACAGATAATTGTTGTTGCATGTAGCTTACTTTGCTGACTTTGCCAGTTGCTTCCTCACTAGTTTTACCCATCAGTATTTTCCACAACGGTTTCTGCACTCAAATGTTGGGCCGTTTGAAACGGCTAAGGTGAAAGTAACGGCCACCGGACCTGCAACAAAGCTATGGGGCCTCGAATTTCAACAAGTTTCATGCCCGCCGAAGAGCTCAAGTGCGCACCTTCTGCCCAGAGTCGTACCCTTAAGGCCGTACCCCTCCGATAGGGGTCACTAGGTCGTACTTCGTGGTACGGCCCGGGGGGAATCGACTCTGAGCACCGAGCCTCGACACCCTCCTGTGGGCTCCGCCAATTGTTGCACTCTTTTGGCACCTCCCAGGTGAGAATCAACTGTTGCAGCAAGAACAAATCCTGAAAGTATCGTCTAATTCGGAGTTGGCGAAAAAATGCCAGAGAATCAGAGCATTTGTTTTTTTTGCGTATCCTCAAACACGAGCTGAAAGTTGGTTTCCTTACACCAAGCACTCTCAAACCACACGCCTCAGACGCATCGCCGGGCCTTCCTGGTGCTGGCGGTGGGGTCTCTGCCCGCGCGCGTCGCCGCGGAGCTGCGGCGGGCCGACCTTAAAGTCCGCACCATTCGCGGCTCGACCCGAGCCATCCCCATCGATACGCCGGATGCGACGGATTTGTGTGTGTGTGTGCGCTCGCGCGTGCGTTTGTTTCGTTCCGTGTTTGTGTTTGTTCGTCTCGTTCCGTTCTTTTGGTTTCTTGTTTGTTTGTTTGTTTGTTTGTTTGTTTGTTTGTTTGTTTGTTTTCATGCGTTATCACTGTTGTGATTATTCATATCGTGATTATGATTATGATGTGTTTTCCAAGCTGTGGTTTTGTTTCTCTTTTTGTTTGTTAGCTTGTATGTTGGTTTGGTTTGTTTGGTTTGCTTTGGTTGGTTTTGTTGTTAGTTGCTTTGTTTTGCTGTTTAGTCTATTTGGTCTGTCTGGTCTGCTCTGCTCTGATCCGTCTGTTTGTCTGTCTGTCTGTCTGTCTGCCTGCCTGCCTGCGTGCCTGCCTGCCTGCCTGCCTGCCTGCCTGTCTGTCTGTCTGTCTGTTTGTCTGTCTGTCTGTCTGTCTGTCTCTGTGTATGTTTGTTTAAGGATATACTCCATTTAACTTGTAGGGGAGTTCATAGCTATCATCCTAAAGGGAAACCGCCCAGGCTTTGGGTGCTCCCTATTGTGACGCACGTTCACCCTGGTAACATGTCTTGCTTTGCCTATGGTTCATTTGGGAGGGACATGGGAGCTGAGGAGTCCAGTCTGTGGTTCTGGACTGGATGAACATGGGCCAACTTGAATTGTGATTTGGTGGGTTCCTTGCCTTTACCGACTCGTCCAAACCCAAGCGTTCATAACAAGCACATTTGTTCGTTGAATTCGGCGAGAGGCGGGAGCCAAAAAACAGTGTAACTGTTAAAGCCCTTGCATGAGGAGCAGTAGGTTTTATCGACGCCTGTTGTTGTGAGCCCCCCTGAGTTGGCACTGGCCAAGTTGTGATGCCATGGCCACACTTAGCTTACAAATGTCATTGTTTCAGTTGACAGCTATGAGCCAGGCCACGCGGTTGCTGAAGCAAAGCTCTGGTTTGTTCACTGTGTTGTCGTTTGCATATGTCCTCATTCGCCCTTTCAACTAGCAATTGCTTAGTGCTTCAGCTTTGGCCGCATGCCTTGTTTCTGCACCAATCATAGCTTTCCTCGGGGCAGTATACGTGCTTCATGACGAGGGCCGCTAATTTCCGAATCCCCATTTGGGAAGCGGCGCCGAACACTTTGTCATTTGCTTGTTGGCCTTGCGGGTTTGGGGGGGCGAGTTCGGGAGCGGAGTGCGAACCCGCCAATAGTCGCACCGGGTGTGCGAACTGGGCACTTGGGACTGGTCCAATTTCCAGCCTTTTAGTTGGTGTCCCCTGCAAATCTGACATGGACCCCGACATTGGTATTGCAGGACTCTCCCAGGACAATTCATGGCAGCCCCAGGTTTTATGGCTTCATGCGTTGCATTGTGCCTGGCTGCCTGGCCGGTGAGCTGTTCAATTTCCATTGGGCAGGGCAGTACGGGATAAGTGTTGGGCCCTTGTGCATGCATGAACAAATGCTCCACATGCCCATTCAATACCCATTCACAGAATGTGCAAAAGGCGACCGTCGGTTTTACACGGCTTCCACTCTCCGCTCCGCTCATACTGCGCAAATAGCACAGTTTGGATGAAGGCTCTCGTGAGCCCTGGATTTATTGTCCACGCATCTCCCGCCGCTGAGGTGAGAACGAGACCATTCCGGCAGCTTGGAAGTGAGGTCTTGCTTGCTTTTTGGTTCGGCCTACAGTTTTTTAGAGTACCTGCACATGCATATTCCAGGGCGGGCCGAGGCTGAATGCATTGGAGGTAGTGTAGTGTTCAGTATTTCCGCTCCCTGCTAATTTGCTTGTTTGGAGCGGTTTTGCGAAGACCGGGCCAGGCCGGCCGGCTGTGGATACACCATGCCAGTTGACCTATTAATAAATTTCGGAGCAACCGTACTACCTTGGTGTCGGGTTGACCTGGCAGGCTGCCTGTTAACCCCTTCTAGTACCCTCGGAGCCAGTTTCCCCGAACAAGTTGTTTGGAATTTTGCGGGTTCGCATGCCCATGTCAACCATATGCAGGAAACAAGTCAGTGTCTTCCAGGGGGTCCTCCGATCCAGCCGGATGGGTTCACTTTGTTCATGACAACTTTCCCCGCTAGCTGTGATGCTGATCCAACTTAACCTGCAAACTCACTGGGCCAAGAAAGCCTACTAAGCTGCGCGGACATTGCGAATTGTGTGCACTTTCCTTTCCAGCCCCCCCCCCAAAAAAAAAATCCCCCCTCCCCCACAACAAAAAAACAAACAGATATTCAGAACCCCGCGCGCATGGCATGGCATCGCCTAGCCTTCTTGGCTGAGATCTGGCGCGCGGAGTTCGTGAAGAAGCCCGAGGGCTTGGGGGACTGGTTCACGGACCGGAACCTCACCCGCACCTTTGCCCAGCTGGCCGCGTGGGCCCTGAAGGACACCACATCCCGGGTGCAGAACGAGGGGGGAGGCGGCGGTCCCAAGCCCGGGTCGGATTTGGGGGCCCCAAGAAATGGGGATCCCGAAATGGCTGGGACCTGTTGGGAGATATTTCAATGTGGAGGCCGTTTGAAGGGTTCGAAAGGCTCAGTTGTTACAGCCCGTTTCGGGTCATCCAATGGCAGTCTAAACCAGCGGCTCCCGGAGCCTCATTCCAACCTGGCCAGAGCTGTGTCCATCAATGGTCGCAAAGATTCGGAAAGGGCTTCTTCCCCAACAGCTGGAAGCTTGGGGGTCTTTGCCCAAATAAGCCCTGGGGGAGCAGGTTTCAAGGGGGGGCTTCCCACCATCCCAGCAATTTGTTTGGGCCAATCCTGGCGAGAAAACTGGTACTTTTGGGCAGGGGGTCCAAGTCAAGAAGGAAGAGGCTAGATAATTAGCATGAGGTTGCGTGGTACTGTGCGCCACCATAAGTTAGGATCATAGGAGAATGTGTCGAATATGTAGCCCTTGTTTCTGTGTGTTGCCCCTGATGGCATCTGCGGTGAGACTGGTCACTGGCGAGAGGTGCCTAACGTGTAGGGAGGTCCACATCCAGGACGGCGGCCCTCATCCCATTTGCCATCTTGGCTGGCAAATGAAACCGAATGTAAAAAGCCTCGCGATTTCCAGGCGATTGTCCCTCACCCCCACCGCCCCCCCGCACCCACAGGACTTTGAGCGGGTGGTGGTTTTGGATGCTGACACCCTGGTGGTGCAGAGGCGTGGAACAAGATGGTGTGGGGTTGCCGCGCCGCACTCCAACGTCTAATCAGCTGATTTTAAAGCTTTTCCCATGGCCCAAAATCCCAAGTCACTCCCTGAATTCCTGGACTTCATGCTTTTTTCATACTTTTGGTGAGAAAAAAATAATCGCCAACCACAGGGTTGGACCCAAGTTGGGCCAAGCTAGTTGGGGAATTGAGGCAAAATATCAGGCCCAAGCAAGTACATGATTTGCGGTTCCTGCCCTTGGTTTTCAGGACCCAAAGAAAACAAACAGGAGCTTGAACAGGGCTAGAATTCCAATCCAAGTGTTCAAGACTTCAAGACCCAAACATCGAGTTCTAATCCTGTTCAAAACCATCCCATAGCTCCAATTGACCCGAAAACCCAAGCCACTCCAATCCAACCCCCCCATTTTCGGGCGAGGTGTGAGGAGCTGTTCCGTCTCCCCATGCACTTCGCAGCCTCCCTGGAGACCCACCGCAGCGTGGCTGAAAAAAAACCAAATTCTAAGGGGGCAACCCTGAAATATTTGTCAACATTTGCAATGTTTGGAACATTTTATGTTTTGTTCATTGCCCTAGACGAAAATGAACCAAGAAAGATGGACAAAGTCTAGGCCTAAACCTGAACGTTGACCAAGAAATTCTATTGAACCTTGGTCAGCTCTAGGGGGTATACGCGGGAAATGAATGAATCAATCAAAGCTACAAGAATGTCTACAGCAAAACACCCACCAAAAAAGAGGATTGCCAGTAAATAACATTAAAACAAAAATAAACAAGGGTCCTGTAGACTTCCCTGTGGGTTTCTTGCATTGAATGTTCTGTGGGCTTTCTCTCGCCGATCCCTCCGCTGCTTGAGGCGATCAGGAGACTTTTTCTCGGCTGCAAAGTCTTGGCCGCACATACCTGGTGAATGCGGGGGCGGCCCGGCGAAACAGCAGAAACACAAGAGCCACATCACACATTAGACCTGGGCAAGCTAGATTACGGCCTCATGTGTGAGGCCCCTTGATGCATGGATATTTGGTTTGCCAGTTTCATCCATGATGAAGGTTTCTTACTTGGCGGTACCGGCTCCTCTTTTCAGGTCGGAGAAGAATGAGATGATTCAACCAGTTTAGCACTGCCCTGAGGTTTCCGCGTTCGAAGGAAAAAGGTGGCCGGGTCGGTTGGGAAATGTTTCCTCTTGAGCTGCACATGCCCCCACGGTGTGACACAAAGCTGTTGCGGTGGACCTTGACGCAGCATTGTGCCCAGCAATGACCAATCCACTCAAGAAGTGAGATCGGAGGACACTACTATTTATTCTAGCCATAGCCTCTAGAGTTCCCAAAGACTCAACCTTTGCCCACGAGGCTGAGAATGTTCAGGTCAACAGAGCGTGTTTGTTTGTTTGTTTGTTCGTTTGCGTTTTCCGCCATACGGACCCCTTCTTAGTTGTGTTTGGAACCACCCACTCAAGGGCCCCGGTGCCCTTGAAGTTATGATGTTGGGTCGACTTCAGTATCAGGCTTTCATTGCGACTCAGGTCTGTGTGTTTTGGTCCCGTGGACACGCCTTTTCTCCTAGGGTTTCAGCCTCGGTTTGTGCATGAGGTGATGGTGATCAGGCCTGCGCCTCGAATCATTCGATGTCCTGCTTTTCGCATGGCCAGGGTCAACGTGAAACTCATGTGCTGCAGATGGCGTAGCAGAATCCGTAAATTACGACTGAATTTGGGGACAGTTATGCACCCAAAACCAACACCACTTAGGGAAAATTCACAGAAGCTCAGAGCCTGCAGTGCTAGAATGACAAATGTACAATGACCAAAGGGGGCATCGTTCTTTAAGATGTTGAAGGTTTTGTGGCAAGGGGGGGAAGTGCACCTTTCATATGAAGCAAGCGCCAAGCCCTATGTTTCAAATGCCCCTCGGCGAGTTGTTTCTCCTAGGTTGGGGGGGGGGGGGGCCGGGTTGTGGCAGGGTTCCTGGTCATCGGTCGGTCGGTCGGTAGGTGTTTTTGGCTTTCCACATGCAACCTTCAGTAGCATTGTTTGTAACCCACCCGAAACCAACCCTAAGTCAACCCTAAACCAGTCTTACCCCAAACCCAAACGGAACCATAGTAAGCCATTCCGACTCTAAACCCTGACCAAAACTATTCCTAAACCAACTCAATAAACCCACCCTAACCGACCCTACGCTAATCCTAAGCCCACCCAGCCTAAATCAACCGTGAAGCCACCGTAAACCGGCACATACCGGCACTAAACAACCAACCCCTAAACCGCAAAAAGATCACTCCAACCACACCCTAAGCAAACCCTATACCAGCCCTCATCCAAGCTTAAACTACCCGAAACCAACCCTAACTTCACCATAAACCCGACCCTGAGCCCACCCTGAGCTTCCTGCAACGAAAAGAACCACAAACACCCATCCCCTTTTTCCACTTTGGGCATCTCCTTGTTTGGGGCCGTTGAATGACTCCGTGGCAATTCGTTTGATGACCGTATTTTTCAATGAAGCCAAAAGGTGGGTCCCCCCAGAAAACGAGAAGGAGCAACAAAGGCAAAGCTGCCGCGTTTCTTTGCTCAGACTGGGAGGCCAAATCTTCACTTGCTGCGGCGCATCCGGCGCGGAGCAGACTTCCCAGCCTTTCGGTACCATGCGGAGAAGATTGGGGTCATGGGTGAGGCTCGGCTCGGCTTTTCCCCTGCTCGGGTTGTGATGACTGCTTCCGGGGTCAAAGTCAGAAAACGGTTTCCCTTTAACCTACCGCTTACAGTAGGGGGTGACTCTGATGGTGGTAAAATTATGGGCAGGTTTTGATTTGAACATCACTGCTACAAATTCGGTCACTGGTTGCAACTGCTTCCAAGGTTGCGCATACCTTTAGGCAACCTGGAAAATGCAGAGCTCGCTATGTCTACCCGTTGCTCATTTCAGACACCAGCCTTTGGGTCAGTCCAATAAGAGTCTCTTTCAAGAGGGGTGACAATGAAGGAATATTAGAAGTATTTTTATGGATTGTAGGTCGCCAAAGCATGGGGGGCTGAATCTTATTTCCTGTTGGTTTTCTTCAGCAGCCAGCCAGAAACCGGATTTCAACCATGGGATGAGTTCCGTGGGCTGTCTACGTCATGGCAGATGAATAGCACAACCCAGCCAACCCGCTGAGTTCTCGGTTTTGGGCGTTCAAGCCGCATCTTGTCCGAGGACGAACCCCAGGATACAACCAACCGTCGGCCACCGAAAACCGCGTGAACCCCCCGCTGATCTGTTGGAAGGCGACCTTCCAGTCCCTCATCGACACCTACCTCACCACGGAGAACTACTGGCGCCTTGGAGTGGTGCTCTGGGACCAAGCGGGCCGCTTCGACGGGTGCAGGGCAGGCGCGGGCGGCACGCGCCGTCGGCCCCCCAAGGGATGGCGCAAGTGCCACTTTCACACCTTCTCGCGAATTCATGTTCTGGTCAAAGAGGGTCCTGAATTGGGACTGCCCTGTCCCTCCAGGTAGTTTGTTTCAACCAACGAGGGTTTGAAAGAGAAGTTCGAGGAATTATTGCTTTGCCTCAAAGTGGAGGCTTAGGCAACCAACGATGCCCCCACTTTCGAATTGCCTGGGCACTTTCTGATGTTTCCTGTCGCCGAATCACGATGTAGCGGCTCGTTTCAAAGGCCGAGTGCTTGCCTGCTTTTCCGCGGAATGAGGAGCGGTCAACCGTAGCAAGTGCAGCTTACATTTGGTAACTTGATAAGTCTAGGCTGGCAGAGTCAAGTGGCCCGAGCCTCAAACTAACAAAAAGAGAACCCACATGGATCCTTCGAATCAGCCCCTCGCAGATACTTGGAGGTGCGGAGGCTTGTGCAACAGCTTGCCACAAACAGAACATCAGTATAAGCAAAGTAAGTGATGCACATAAATATATTATATATTATATATATATATACACATATGTATATATACCGGTTACCTATATGTATACATATGTATACGTTTACGTGTGTGTAATACCTGCACCGCAGGCATCAAGTTTTCAGCCGCAGAACGCCCGAAGAATCGTCTCCCTGCCAGGCCTGGGGTCTTCGCAGGTGGTGTCTGCGTGGATGGCCCATGGCCGGGTGCACTGCCTCCTGCCGAGCCTCGCATGTTTGACGTGCGAAAGCTTGGCGGGCAACCAGGGGGGTAGTCAAAAAGCCCAAAGTACCAGACTTAGCTTGATTTGCAAAGATGCTGGCTTTTGGACTTTTGAATGTGCGTTTTGGTCCTCAACATACTTGGGAGGACAATGTTTTGTGGTAACAGTTCAGACGCTTGGCCAATCCAGCTAGGAAGCGCATCACAGGATGCATTGGGGCTAGTTCGAAGATCACCTATACACCGTGGGGCGCCAAGGGGATTTCACCCAAAGCTCCCAGTGCCCTTGTGTTACAATCCTTGAAAATCAATCCACAAAAGATTGGTGGGTCTAGAGGTTGTCAAAATGTTGCTGGTTTTGTTTGTCTCTATTTTCCCACCAGGACAAGTTAAGGATGTCACTCAAACCCCTACAACAAGTGACGTGAGCAAAGAGCATCAACGTTGACACCATTTTGCAGCTTTGCCCCTCACTAAACTGAGCTGCAGCGACCAAGGCCGCCATTGGCGGTTTTGGTAGTGGTCCTACCACCTGATTTCATAGCCTGCCTGGCCGCGTTGTGGTTTTGCAGATAGTTTTGGCTTCTAGTGTGTTGAAACATCTGCAACGCTGCCTCATGGGCGAGAACGTCAGCGATCAAGCGCATAGGTGCCCCAGCGCTTTGTGAGCGCTGCGCATGCCAAAAACATCTTCGAAGTTGAATCTGCTTAAAAGGGGTACCCAACGTGGGCCACCGAGCTGGTTGAAGGTGCTGGAGCGGCATTAGATGAAAGCGTGAGACCACCCGGAGTACTCGCAGGGACATGGAAGGGAGGTACCAGGAATCATACCCCTTGGCAAGTTCTTGATCGTGTCCATGTGATGGGGACTGAACGGACCATCCTTTCGTTCAGACGGCCACGGGCGCCGGGCCGCGAATGCTCCCATTGCTGTTTTGCGCTCCTGCTATTTCCCAGCCGTGTCCTGTGGCCCGGCGGTGACTTTTGGTGGGCCGTCCGGATCCGTGCTCTTCGGGTGTTTCGCTCATGTGCTGCGCCGGCAGGGCCCAAAACGGCAGCTGGAGACCCCGTTGTTCGGGGGCCCGTTGCTATTTTGCGCTGCCGTGTCAAGCTTGCGAGCTCTGCAAACACAGAGTCTGCTCGCCGGGCCAGCAATTGAAGCCTAGGCTGCGCAGCTGCCCGGGCCTTCGTCACGCAACGGCTCTTGAACAACATTAGCCCAAGCTGTGAAAGCGCGATCTGCTCCAATCCTGTCTTGCCGCCTCTCCGCGTTGCATTAACTCTCCTCTTGCACGATGCCTGCGTTCCTGTCTCGCTCAGGTGGGTTTTGGTCGCACCAAATGATGCCGGTGGAACAGGTTTAGTTGTTTTGTGTTTTGGGGTTGAACTTGATCAAGACCAAGCTGGCGCCATTCCTTGTTGCAGCAGGGGAACCCAGATTCAATTGTTCGTTTTGCTCAGGAGCCAAACAATCCAGGTTGGCTAATCCGTCGGCATTCGCGGGACTTGCGCCGCGCCCGCCAAGCCAAGCCGTGCTGAGGATTGACTACAACTTCTGTGCAGACTTTCCGCATGCTGCTCGGCCTCATTGGCGGGATGCCGGAAAGCCGTTCAACATGCGGTACATGCGGAGCATTACCAGGCTCTTGGTGGCTCCCATCTATACCCTTTGGCTTGTTTGGACTTTCTGACTTTAGCCGAAGCACCACACTACTCGTACGGAAGATGCTTCATTCAGAACTTTCAGGCTGTGATGTACATATGCAGTAGGGGCAAGTATGTCTGAATCCAGTCACGTTGAATTGCTTTGCCTTAGTTCCTTGACCAGGCGCATTTAGTTTCCTGGCTTGGGCTGAGGTTTTCTTTGCGTCCTATGACTACTTGGCACAAGCAAAGGCGGACGCTCCAAAGCAGCCGGTCGCTTGCCTTGAGTCCATTCGGTGAGATTTGAGGAGCTCGGGTTTGCCTGCACTTTGACTGCTTTTTGGTAGGGCCGTAAGCCCTTAGAATTGTAGAAAGCTGACCTTCCGGTGTTGCCACTTTCTTAAACCAGGCCCCGGTCACCTGCTGACTTTCAAGCCGGCCTTTTGGCCGCGTTTTGACGAACCCTTTTCTATCAGGTCTTTCTCAAGTGTGGCCAAGTATCCACGGAGTGTACAAGTCTCAGACAAAGCAATAAACCCAGACCTCCAGTTTGCCACTTTGTTTTATATGGTCACTGGAAATCTGGGATAAAGTTTAGCTTTTGGCGAAGTGAGTCATGAAGGCTTGTGGGGGGGGTCCTTCGAATTCAGCCAGAGAACGAAAGCTCTTTTTTAAGCAGCTGTGCCAGACACCGGCCCAGAAGGTCACCAGCCATTTTTCTGCTTGTCCAGGGAAGCGGACGCTTGACGCCTTGTAAGATCTTGTAAGGCCCGGCACCTGCGGGCAGAGCTGATCCGGAAGACCCTGCGCCTCTACTGGAGCTCAGGTCTGCTGCGGGCGCCTTGGCCTTCTTGGCGTCGAAGTGAGAAGAAAAGCCCTGTGGCTCTTGGTTCTGACATGCCCGCCTTAGAACATGCAGTGGCTGTATATCCCCCTTAAACCCTTTATCGGTTTGGGGCTGGAACATATTTGCATCCGTGTGTTCTTTGGGAGTTGGTGGGCTTTTTCGCGGGTTCCAGCTTGAGCAATGTGTATCGTCCGATCGCAGCCGTCTGTTGGAACCCATGTTGCGTCACCGTTCTAGGGGTTGCATCAAGTTGTATTTGTTTGCGAGTTGGAAAGAAATGTGGGAGGGGATTTCGACCCCTTGAGTTCCCTCATAGCGACCAATTGTCCCTTTTGTGATTGGCAGACATGGAAATTAGCAAGACCCTTCAGCCATCTACTTGCTTTTCACTGAGTGCTACATAGCCAATATGTTTTAAACAACGAATTGTCCTGCAAGGAAACCATGAAGGGTGTTCATTTGGAATCCCATCACTCCGTCGGGCCGTTTTCCAAGGGCCTTCCCAAGATCCTGCACTTTCCCGGGCACCTGCGGAAGCCTTGGCAGCGCCCCTCGGCTCCAGGGTTGGTTGCAATGCCAGGTGACCTTTTGGTTTTCCCATGTTGGTTAATTTTTGTAAAGGTCCCAATATCCTTATATTTCAAAGTCCTGTGGGCAAGTGAGCCTTCATGGGTGGTGTGGTTTGAATTGGTGAGATTTGACGCCGTTCTTGTGGCGGGTAAATGGATGATGGGGAATCACCCCCCGAGCTTCAAACAGTGAGGGAAGCTGAAAATGATAGCTTGCTATTGATAGTTGACTACTTACGCCTAGATTGTGTGTTAAAGTACCCCACCCTGCTCTAGTGCTTGGAGCCGAGACACGGAGGCTTATAATGCTGGTAATTCAGGGGGGCTCCTCCGAAGCTAAATTTGCGAAAGCTTAATGGTTCAAGAAGAGCCCGAGAAGGTGTCGCGGAAGTGCATCTTTGCAGCCTATAGTCCTTGTGGATGGCACAATGAAGCAAACCGCTAAAACTCCCCAAGCGAAGGCCATAAACACGGAATGTGAACTTTTCAACCCCGTTTATCTCCCTTGTTCAATGAATCCCCTTTGTGTTTGGTGCCTATTGGTCAGCCCCTCAACTTCGCGGTTCCCAGCCACTTGTGTCATACCCCACTAAAAAGCTGTTAGCCTTTAGCAACAAATCAGTGACCCACAAAAGACAAAGATCGGCTCCAATGTTTTTTCTCCCGAAGGGGTCCGTGGCTGCAGCCACATGCCCCAGCTCGCATATGCCAGGCTGGCTGCCGGCTGCCCGCAGCCCCTGGGACGAGGCGTGGTGGTCAGCCCACGCGGAGATGTGCCGCAGCAGCCCTACACCCTGCCGCCTGCGCTGCTGAGATGAGAGCCGATGGGAGTACCACCCAGAGAAAAACAATCCCCCTGCAAACCGCCGAAAGGTCGCGAAAGTCGGTTTGGAGTTGGGCATTTGAACTTTTAGCCTTGAAATTTACAGGTCCAAGTTCCTTGGTGGTCAAACCGGGAACATGGAAGTTCAGCGGATGGGTTTAGTTGTACACTCCGCTGGTGCTTGCCTGCCGGGTTTGTGACGGGCCTCGCCCAAAGATGGCGTGGACCTCCGTCGGATCGACAAATCGCCCAAAAGAGCGCAGCGAGCGGCGCGGCGGCCAGGCTTTGGGTTGCAGTCCCCGGCTCACGCCGAGGCAATATTTGGGAGTGTCGAACTCCATGTGTGACTTGGCCGCAGGTTCCGCTCCTTGTTTTGCTGGCGAGAGGACATGTCCTGGTCGATTACCAACACAAATGTGTTGGGACACCCTACATTGTCCTTTGGTGCAAGCGATCAGCACCCGTTCATTAGAACCCCCGTGTCCCCACCGTTCTTGGCCAAGCACAGGTTCCCTTCCCCCCCTTTTGGCTTCGATGCTTCGCGAGGCGGCTTGATCCTGGCGCTCCGCCGCCTGGCTCGGGACGTGAAACCAGCTTCCGATGGAGTGGGTGGGCAAAATGTAGGCAAACCGTCCATTTGCTGAAACGAACATGTTTGATTTTATTCCGCTGGTTTCAAAGGGAATTGATGTCGCTACTGGAAATATCTTCTGATTTTTTCCTGGGGACTTAAGGAAATGGAAGAAAACATCCGCAGATTGCTGGGCGGGCAATTCAAGGGGGTCCCCAAGACGTACATTCAGACGTACACGGTGTATATACATGATGGAAGCAGGTCAGTTGGGGAGCACGTCTTCTATGTAAACAAACTGTTTGTAGCTTGAGGAGAGCACTAAAGGCACTAAAGCGGTGGGGCCAAAAAGTTAAAGTCCAGAAAGTCAGGGAGTGAGACTAGGGGGACCCCACGAATAGCAGTTTGCCTGTTGGTTTTTCTGTCAGCCATGAGAAGGCCGCCAAGCAGCAAAAGACACACATCTCCCACGTTCATGCAAGTGGATGTGTCTATGTTTTGAGGGCACCAATTTGAAGGTTGCACTAAAGCGAGGAGAAGGAAAGCAGCAATTGCCCCCCACTTTAACATACCCAAGTGAGCCTTTGCAGGATTCTCATGCGATTTGCTCCATCCCAAACTGTGCCCAATGGACAAATGGATTTATGAGCTATGGGCTTCGATTTGATCTCACCGATGCGCTGGTACGAGCGAAAGTCCAGAATCTTGGTTTCAGGTTAGCATGAATTATTGTAGAATGCGTCAACAGCGGTGTCCCACTTTAGAGGCTCCCAAAATGCCGAACGGGCGGGCAAGCGTGGTTGGCGAACCCAGTTCCAACAGCTGAAAGCTCTGGGGTCGAGCGAGAATTCGGCTGTGGTAGGGAGGGTTGGGGGTTCCGGGGGGTTCCGGGCGGTGGTGGCCCACTGGGGCTGGGGCTGTGACCTGGGCTCAGGTTTTGGGGGTGCCCCTTTTGGAACTCACTCTATTTGTTGGGGTCTCCTTTTCAAGACATACCCATATGCTTATGCTGTGGCAGGGGGGTGGTGCTCCGAGGTACCGTCGGGGAAGGCTTGGGCAATGCCTTGGGCGGACATTTGGGTGACCTGGCGCACATCAAGCGCCCCAACAATGGCAGGCACGCCAGAAACGCGAGAGATGTCGTCTTCCAGATTCCTAAACGATATCACTCAAACAAACGGGGGGGAATTGCTCTTTGCAGGAGAGGGTTCCCTTTGGAATCAACTACCAAAAGAAGGGCCCCCCTCTTCGATTGTGTATTCGTCAGTGTCCCTTTACCAGCGACCCAAATTTCGGAACCCCTGCCAGAAATTTCGGAAATGGACAGGGAGCACCTCAGAATCAATCTGCGCACTTGTCCGAAAACGTCTGGGTTAATGCTTGGGACCATCTTACATGTCCCTTGACGAAAGCGAACGAAGGAAGAGAGTGGGGTGAACGTTCACCAAGACACCTCGAACTTCTCAGAATCGCAATGCTTGGTGCATCCGTGTTCTCCAGTGGGCCTACTGTACCATCAGGCCCGCGTGCTACGGAGGAGGTACTGAAGTGGGTAATGGAAATGCTGTTTTCCTTTCCTCTTAATGCTACCCGAACAAGGTTTCCCTAAAGAAACACAGACCCATAGAGTCCCGTGCGCCCTCCCCTTTGGCTGACCTTGACGGGGGCCCAAAGTCATACCGAGTCGCGGGCGCTTAGCTACAGATTGAAAGTAGATGGCGCAAGATATTCCATGCGTGGCTAAGTCGTCCCCTTTGCTTACCCACCTGGGTTTGTGCCGTTCAGTGGGAGCTGCTCTATGGGCTTTGGCTGTCAAGTCCATGGCAAGGAAATTTCAGCCACAAAAGCCGGGGCACAGGGGACTGCCAAAAACGCATGGAATTCTTTTCCTGTTGGCAGGCACCCAGGCCAGACCGCAACCAGGGGCGATAAGACGGTTCCTGCGGGGAACTTTTGTGGCATATTTTGCGTGGAACCCCCTTGATAGCAGTCGATAATTGGTTCCCTGACTTGACCAAACGATTCCAACATCAACTCTGCCCATCATGAGCACACCATGAAGGCCTTTTCCTTGGGCATCCAATTCTTACATCAGGTCCTATAATTTCAGGATTTGGTTCATTTTTCCGCGTCAGGATCTATGTGGCCATGTTCTCCGTGCTAAGCAATATCCCCTTCGTGTACGCCATCTTCATGGGCGTGCCTCGGACCTTGGGTCCATGAAAATGGAGTTCCTCTCCATCTCCCATGCGGCCCCTTAGGTAAACGGAAAGGCATGTGTCACCTGAAAACCGAGCCTCATCTTGCTGGTGCATGGGAAGCCTCAACCGTTTGCTCGGGGACACTCGAAAAGGTCGGGCAGTTTCGGCGAGCGGAGCAGCAGTGCTGTAAGGTACTCAGCCCCCTCGAATGCAATGCCCATGTAGTCCAAGTGGATGAACTACGCTTCGGCACTTGCTCTTTTCAACTCATTGCAGTCATGTTGAAGGAGCGCTTCTGAATTTCAGCAAAGGCTCTTGGACTTGAAGGAGCTTGGAGGCTTGCTGGTAGGAGCTTGTTGCCGCATTCACTTGGTGTTTCATTCGGCAAATGTTCCCTCCAACCGCTAACAATACTGGCATTCACCGACTTAGCTCTCGTGCCCATGTGTCGCTCGCCCGTGGCATGGCGGGTGATTGACGGCTTAGGTGGATAAGAATGCCGACCTCTCAGCCACTTGGCGGAAGATGCTCACCATTCCGTTGCTGTCCAAATCACCATTTAGGTAGGGGGATTCCCCAACAAAATTTCAAGCCATTCAAGAAGCCCCTTAAACCCTTGCCTCCTCATTCCTTCTCCCACACACTGGCAGGGCGCCAGGGTCCCCAACATAGCCACGCTTGTGGGAACCCAGGATGAATCGTGTGCCCAAGTCTTAAATTTCGGATTAGGGCCAACGCACCCTGAATCCGGCCCATGGATCAGCTTGAAACGTCATTTGCGCGGCTTGCTGGGCATCAACGGAGGACTGGTAAGTTGATGTTTGTTCCAGACGCTGTATGTCACCCGCAAACGCCAACTGGCAGGACCGAAAGCAGCAGTAGACTGGGATTGGCCAGAACCAACGATAGGAAGAACCTAACCCCAGCTGCCCCAGGCATGTGCATGGCTACAACCTATCTCATTTGGTTGAGCATCCCTGGTGCAGACAATGTGACCAGAGACCTTTGCACGATTGCCTTCTAGATTGCGATCGAAAAATCGACTACGCTGATTGGTACTGTTGAGAAAACTCATTTAAGTGGCACTTCACATGTGTTTCAATCCACTAAGAAGGGGACGGAGCTTAATTTTGGGGATCTCCGGACCCACCCAAAACAAAAACGGAAGGCCCCAGCTGGGGGTCTCCAACATTGATCAACTATTACGTATCTTCCGAAAATCAGAGTCTCTTTTTGGTGCACCCCAGAACTTCTTCCCAAGGAAATTGGCTGAATAATGAATATGAAGAATCTGAATCATATGGTGTTTGGTGTGCTAAGGAACTCGCTAAACCTAGCCTAAACTCTAAGGCCTAAACCCCAAACCCACACAAAACCCACTTTAAACCCAGTTTGGGGACCTACCGCCACCCGTCACCAACCCGACCCACCCTACATCAATTGCAGTTCATTTCCCCGTCTCAATTCTCTAAGTACAGTCCTCCCTGCACCAACCTCAACCCATCAACTCAAGCGCAACCTTGAGCCGATTGGAATTCCCAATTGGGGGACCGACGCCCCAAAAAGCAGCCTTCGCTAAAATCGCCGACGGAAATTGGGGAATCGCTTTCCCAGAGAGAAACCAGGCGAGAAACCGGGAAGCCCGCCTCGGATCGCTTCCGAGGTCTTCTTCGCCGGTTTGCTCTTCCTCTCCGGCACTTTGACCTCCTGGGAGGTAACAGGCTGCCTGAACCCGGTGGTGACGCTTGCCGCTTCAGCCCCTGGCGGACGGTTCCGCTGGTTGGTTCGGACGGGCGTGGGGATTCGACCCCCCTTGTTTGTTCCGCAGCAGATACTGTTGCTGGTGGTTTTGGGCTGGCTCGGGGACTTGAACGCCCGGTTCCTTTAGAGAGGTAGTTAGAAAGCTATCCGGAACACCTCCAAACCACCAATCCCCGAGGGTTTGAGTTCTGTCATCCACTCATCAGCCCCTGGTTGGCTTTTTTGGGAGGTGACCCATTGGTCGCAACCAGATCGCTTTCTGGAACACCTCACATTAGGGTTTTGGCGATGTTCATGGCAAAAAGCTCAGACCTTGTTTGGCAAATCCACTCAGTCGGAAGTGAGGTCCATTGCCATTTCCCAGGGTTGTGGAAAGGGTTGGCTTGCACGTCTGTGATAGAGAATGGTCATTCGGAAGGCCTGAAAATTAGTTGGACACGCATTTCCAGAGCCCCGTTGCTTGGTATCATTTTCTTCGGAAGAATCGAACAAGGCGAAACCAAAAGGGAGATACGGAATACGGGGTGTGGGGTTTAGATCTCGCTTCAGCTTGGGGTTGGGGGCTGAGGATCGACATTGTGCCCAGACGCCAGCTCTCTTCCGCCTTCGCCTGGAATGTGGTCTTGGCATGGTTTTTTCGGCATGGTACGGGGTATAGTTTGAGGGTTGCTTGGATTTGGATATCGGATTCCAAGTAGTTTGGCCCTTATGACAAATATTGGTTCAGACCCCTAGTCTCCCAAATGCTACATCAGAGTTACGGGTCGTATTTATGCTTAGTTGGGGGGAAGGACATGAAGCATGTGTTGTTCATGTGGCTGGGGGCAAAACATGACGTGGTCTGGGAAATGTAGGCGTCCTTCTGTGAATCCCCCGCTTGGGATTCCCTTTATCGTGAAGTGGGGAGGGGCCTGAAATTTGACTGAACAGGGTGATTTTGCCACAATCAGGTCAACTTCATTCAAATTCAGTTTTTGGTGCAAATGGAATGGCCCACAAGAAGTGGCTAAAGCCCAGCAACACAACGCAAGAGTGAGACTAATATGGCACCCAAACAAAAAAGGGGGGGGATTCCCTAAAAAGGCCAACGGAGTTTGTTTAGACCGAGCAAGGACTCAGGACTAGGTACCTGTTTTGAGGTGTCAAAAAAAGCAGACAAATGGAAATCGGCCATTTTGGGGTTCCACATTTGAAGGGAAACAGGGATTAGATCAAGGCAGGGGTTGGACACGCCTTGTTGGCGGTAGCTTCGGGCCGGTAAGTCGGGGAGTGTCTCGTGGCAGGTTGCGATGGTCTTTACCAGCGGCAACATGATCGGCCCCATGCTGGTGGGCAGGAGTCCCAGCGGAGGTACTTTCTGGGATGGGAACCATGCAGCCGGGGTCTTTGCAAGAAAATTGGCAAGGACACTTAGCTACTCGGGTGTTTGGCCCTTGGGCTTTCATATGCGCAGCACCTGAAACCCTCATTGGCAATTTGATTAGGTTATTTTCTGTCTGGGTTAACAAGGCCCATGTGAACCTTTATGGCCATTGTTGCGGTAAACAGGGGTCCAAATTTGAAAATAAAAGATCAATGAAGTTTGGACAATGCTCATATGGGTGGTCAAATTGCGAGTTTCCTTTCATTTGTGTGACACCTCTTTTCTTAGCGGGCCATGACTCCGTCTAAAAACATGATCATCCCGCGTTTTTGGCCCAGCCGGCATGACTTGCACTTGAACCTTTGAGGTTGGCGAAAGGGAAAAAGGACGACGAACCCGTTTGGGGGTGATCCATTTTGAGACCCCTCCTTTTGCTTTCTTACACATCACCTGTTGATCCTTGAAAAAACCTTCATGTCGATAGGCCGCAGAGCGTCAATTGAAAGCAAGCTTTCTTGGGGTAGAGCTCAAGAGGCGGGCACACGCCTTTGAAGCCTGCGACTTGCTCAGGCCTTACGGCACAGAATGTGTTTCACTACAAGCTCACCACGGAGAGCGTGGCCCCTTGCCTGCAGTGAGCGTTTTTTGTTTGCATCCGGGAGCCGTTGGAGGCGCTGGTCCCGATCCAGCGGATGTTGCTTGGCTTGGGACATCGCCTTTTCTATGGGATGCATGTTTTCTCCAAACTCGAGCCTGCCGGTTGTCCGGGGTTGCCAGGGCCCAAAGACCATATGACTCTAGGATCAAGTCCATTTTTTCACATGGCATCAACTCATCCCAGTGGGCCTCAAGAGAGCAGAAAGCTCGGCATAGAGCGATCTTGGAACTCAGTTTCTTCTCCGAAACCAAATTTTGATGTAGCTAAAGTGCCGTCTTTGCTTAGTTTTACAGTCTTTGTAACTGAACATCAACTTTTAACCCTATGGGATTTGAACCAGTTGCTTCCCCAAGGAAATCCCTTCCATGGTTCACTTAAACTGGACGGGTTCCCGTTTCCCATGCCAGAGTGACTTGACTGAGTTGGGTTTGTTTGTAATACCCCGTTTGGTTTTATTCGCTGGCAGGTTCCTCTTAGTCACTGCCCAACAAGCTTGAACTACTTCTGGCCAGTCAACTCAGGTCGGGGCAACTGGCACTCGCATGACGAGGTCAGGTGTTTCTAAGGGAGCCGACCGAACCTGTTGGATCCTTTTTTGGCATGTGTGTGTGGTTATTCGCAATATTCAGCCATGTTAAGTCAAGGTCCATGTGTGTTTGTGGGTGTGCGTGTTTTTGAGTTTGGAAACCATAAGGAACACCTCAATATGTATTTTGATGGGAACGGGTTATCCTATTTCAGCACCGTGTGCACACTCATGTGCGCAGATTCTTGCAGCAAGCAGGTCCAGTTATTATTTTTGTTGGGGTCTGCTCCCAAACTTCACTCTGCTTGGCATATGTTTTAGTTTCAACACATTGCTTCCAGTTTCAGAGGGGCGTTTTTCTCGCATGCCAAGGATCGCTAAACGGGAAGGAGAGTCTACAAACCGTTTCTTTCGGACTCGTGAACGCGGGAACTAAGGGCTCGAACCCCCCGGGCCCCGGGCGCGTTCGCCTTAGGATAAGATGAGCGCCAGCCTTCGTCAGCACAACGCGGAGGCTTCTGAGCGAGGAATCAAGATCCATTTGAAAACTGGTTCTCAGAACGTTATTTACAACAGTTTGAAGCAGGGGGTTTGCCCAACATCGTCGGGGGGTGGGGGTGGAAGATGGAAGATTTGGTGTTTGGGTTGCCAGCTTCTGTGGCACCAAGGGAACCCCCCATTTGATCCACAGCCGACCTTTTTATTTTTTTCCATGCTGGTCCACTTGTCGTAAAGGTCCCAAAAGCTTAACCTTTTGTTTCTGGCTCCAATCGGGCACCTGAGGGGGGGAATTGTCCACAACCACTGTGCGAATTCAAGATGTTTCAGGTCAACCCCTCGGAATGGGTCTGCCTGTTTTCTGGCGAGCGATCCTCCTCCTCTCCTGTAGCGAAAGGCAGTGATTGTCCGGAACACTTGGGATCTCTTATTTCAGCTTTTGGAGCCGAGGTAAGTTGTTGAGGGTGGCTGATGTTTGCGGGCGTCCAAAAGAACTCGCCTAAGAAGGATCAAGCAGGAATCCCTGATCTCAACAACATGAATGGTGGGATTGTCTTCCAGGAGGCCTGGAATGACAAATTGTCCGGCTCTTCTCGTTGTCTTGTGCCTCGGCTCCGTGCAAGTAAACCTCGGGGGTAGGATCGCGTAGGCATTCCATGTAGGTCATTCCAGCAAGATCCAGTGCAAAGGTTTGCGTAGATGTGCAGCGGGGAATACACTAGGTCGGATTTGCGTCCTCTATCGGTCTTGGCGGTATCTGTTTTCTGACATTTCATCACCCATGTGTTGTGTTTCTTTGTTGGTTGCAGTTCTCTGCCACTTCTCGGCATCTAAGCACTTCGCGGTGCTAACGAGCCCATGTCTTCGCATTTTTCTTGTGGGGTGATGAGGGGAAATATCCCCCAACCAAAGGGCTGGGAGTGTTCTTTGTTTTAAGGTACCCCTTGTTGGTTAAAAAACACCAAGAGGAACAACCCACTTGTTAGTCACTTGTTGGATCCGACAAAAAAAGATACCCAAAGAGGACCCCTTGGCCCGCGATCGCGAAGCAGGCCCTGGGCAAGTCCCTGTGCGTGACCTCCATTGTGCCCAGCGTCATCTCGGCGGTGATATTCTCCATGCGCCTCGCAAAATCAATAAATTGGTTTGTGTATTTCTTGGCTACCCTTCCAACATGGCACCTCTTCCATCCTCCCACCGGTGCCCTTCTGAGGTTGGTCTACAGGGAAACCAAAAGGACAACCATCATTAAGTCTACCTGGGAGTCAACAAAGTGGATTCCTTTGTTTTTTTGCGTCCCCGGTTTGAGGAATCAACCTCCTTTGGGTTAACGCCCCTTAGGGGAATCAACAAATCACATCCTGAATGAGCATGTTGGAAACATTGCGGAACTTATTTGGGATATGCATTTCGGAGTTGCATTCGGGCGTCGCAGGGAGCAAGCAAGCGATGACAATAACATGGCATGGCATGCAATGTCGCTGTGCTGTCCGGATCAAAGACCGTTGGGCCCCTGAGGGTTCCCAACAAAAGTACCGGGTCGGTAGCCGGATTCCTTGTTGGTGAGTCAAAGGGCACCCTCCAAAAATATGTTGTTTCAAAGAATGTGAGCTCCAAACTGGCAGATTTCGCCTTCTCACTTCCGTTCCTGGGCTTCCCGTCAGGGCCAGTCCTAAACTCACCAGCATCTTTTGTTTCTCCCCATGGGCCACGGCAAGAACTGTTTTTAGGGCGAGCTCCTTCCACGACTGTCTAGGCATCTAAGGCCTGCATATGTTTTGGGATTCTGGCGCGCTTCTGTGGAGCATTGGCCGGGTGCCTGTCAAGACAGGCGTTTTAGGATGTTCAGCATTGTGCACCCAAAAGGCGCGGATCAATGAACTGTTGCCATGTTTACTATGCTCGGGTTTGGGGTGCTCGCTTGCCCAAAGCCGACCTTTTGACCTTTTGGTTTTCCCTTGTTGGTCCATTTTGAGTCATGGCCCAAAAAGCTAACCTTGTATATATGGGTCCTTGGAACTGAGGGCGGCCTATGTTTGAGCTTCAGCCGTGTGCCGAGGCTCTTCTGCACCTACGCCAAGGACAAGCGCCATTTGCAGGACACTGTTGCAACGGTCCGGTTAGGTGCCAGATTGTTTTGGCAAGCTGCCCTACGCGTTTAGAGGACACGTTGAACGCGTTCTACTAAACGAGTTCCAGCATGCACCAAACAACATCATGCTTGTAGCCACCCTTTTTTGTTAGAACCCATTTGTTTGACCTCAGTGGCGCGGTTGGTTTCAGCACTCTTTCCGTTTGGAGCTTTGCTCGCCGGGAAATGGACATGAGGCAATGATGCCAGCACATGAGACGCCAGAGCATGAAAACAAGCAACACTATATAAATCTACAGATTTGTACATATGTATAGTGTGGTTATATGTACATTCATATGCATATATTATGGCGTATGCATATACATTTGCACATGCACTTTGAAATATGTACGCTCTCTCCAATGCCATGGCATATCATCAACGTGCTAGAAAGAGCTTTGGCCTGTCTAACCCCAAAAACTCAACACATCAAAGGGGACTGCCCTTTTCAGTCCGAGGCTGATCGGTAGAAACCAGGTTCCTTCCAGTGATTCGGTACCCTTAAAATCCATTTGTTGTTTGACTTCCCGCTAACTTGCTGGTGCTCCGGGTGTTGGGAACGAACCCAGGGATTCCCTTGAAGGAAACCACAGGGGAAGGTTTTTTTCGGGGTCATTCCCTCATTCCCTGCTGAGAACCAGCAACCAATTCTTCTTCGAGCTTTCGAGGCGCTAGACAACTGTTCCGCATGCGCCAGGAATCCGAGGGCAGCGAGAGTGATGTACCCGAGGAGGCGAAGGAGCCGCTATTCCATGGTGGGTTCCAGAGTTGCAAGAGCCATTGCAGCCTGAGGACCATGGCTCATGAGCTTTCCATGGCCCCCTTGCAAGCGGACAAGTGAACATAGTGGACAGGCGGGGTACTCCTAAAATTGATGGCGCGTTTTCAGGAGTTCGCCTTGAGGGCTGTATGGCGCGGGTACCTTGATTCTGGCGAGGGCAGGTTCAGGTTCGTGGCAGCAAGTCAAATCAGGAAAACGTGCACATGTTGGGCCTGTGAAAATGGAAGCCCAACGCACCAAAAAGCCCTAACATGACCTCCGCCCTTCTTAGGGACCTTTGGGTACCCTTAAGGTTTGGAAACAAGTGGGATCGGACCAAGCCCCAACACTCCCGAAACTTCCCCTGTGATAAGTGGGTTTTCTTGCTTGAGGAATTGCGACTTCTCAGGACCCTGAGCGGCAGCAACTCCTGGGCAAGCGCTTGTCGCAGGCCGGGAGGACAGCCTAAAGACATTGCCCCGTGTTCAAAGTTGAGGCTGGTGCAAAAGGGGGACACCAAAGGGAAAACCGAAGACCAAAATACGGGGCCCTCCTATTTTGACAGATCCCGCATGGGAATGATTTCGACCTCTAAAGAACTTCTTCTAGTTTCATTATCATGGTCCATTTTGCGGTTGGACTTGCAGAAAACTGGAATTGGGAGACTGCCGTATGCAACCAGGGGAAGACTGAAATAGAAGTGTCGACCTTGCTTTTCACGCCAACTCGCTGTTGACCCCGATGTTACCCTTCCAGTTATCTTTGGCTCGAGTAAGAAAAATAGGTTGGAGTCGGAAAAGCAGGATCGCCCATTTGCAGTGGCTTCGCAAAGGCTCCCTGGGGTGTGTGGGTCGGAGGCTCCTCGTTTTGACCATGGGCACTTTTGGGGCCAAGCCGGTTTTCGATCGACGATGAATGGCTAATGGATTCACAATCCGTGGTTCATCTGACTAATGAGCAGGGGCTATCGAGCAAACGAGAGATGTCCCTTTGTCACGTGGACACGCCAATATTAATGTAGCCACAAGCAAGGAAGAGGTTGCGTACATTGGCCTTTGCCCTGCCATGCTCTGCCGCAGGCCGCTGCCATAGCCAACGATTGCGCCTTGGATCATTGGACATGGGAAGAATGGCGTTAGTGCCATGGTTTTCAATGGACTGTTTGTGTCATGCATGGAACGCACTTCATTCTCTCATGGCACCCTTTGACCTGTATGTTTATTGAGCCACTAGAGGTAGCCCAGTCCTTGGGAAGGCATGGAGGGTGCGGAGCGGGCGTCCTAAGCAACTTCTGACCTTCCCCATATGCTTTGGGCAATGTATGGACGGGGGCGCCCATGGAATTTGCGTTGAAAAGGGAGTTTGAGGAATGACAAGCGAAAATTCAAGGGGCGAGTTCTTGGGGAACCAAGTAAAGAATCGGGACATGGGTGCTGCTCTCTTCCAAGATCTCGGCAACGCATCACGCAATTTGTATTTGCTTGCTTAGCAGAAAACGTACCAGAGTCGATGGCGCAACTCGGAGCATGTATGTGGTAAAGGGGATGACCAAAACTCGCAGAAGTATGCCATCTGCTTTAACCCAACTCTGGGATCATGTGTTTCTAGGGGTTGTGAAGTCAAAACATGGGGTTGTTTCCCTTTCTCCTACCGATTAGGAGGTGACCTTGACCATGGAAAATACAGGGGCCAGTGTTTGTGAGGTTTCTCGCTTTTGACTGATGCGTTTCAATCAGTCGGGAATCCTAATCAGTTGAAATCCATTGTTGGGTGGGTTCGAGCTATATTTCCCTAGTCAGCCACCTTACCCACTTGTCGATGAGTTGGGGGAAACTATCGGGACCCTTTCTCTAGGGTCACTGCGCAACCTGGAAGGGCTGCGCAGGAAAACAGTCATCGTCCTGAGGAACCGCCCGGTTCCACCTTCGACTGAAGTGAGAGGATCCGCGTCTTGGTTTCGATTCTTCGCTTGGCGAGGGATCCAGCTGTTTACCCCTTTTTCTCCCAAAGGGCACCAGCCCCAAAGCAGCACACCCACACAAAAGCATAGGACGGGGGTTGCCCTTCAAACATCAATTACCAAACACCTTTGGGGTGATGTGAGGGGAGATCTCGGAACCTCGTGGGTGATGGGCCATGCCTTTTACCTGCCGGCTATTGCCAGCCGCTCCCAGAGGCTTTTCGCAACGCGGCGAGGAAAAAACCGATGCGGCGCTGATGCGGAAGTTTGGTTGTTCCTCGTGGTTTTGCCTTGTGAGACTGAAACGTACCGTATCGCAAGGGGGCTCTCATGATTTCCAAATAGCACATCACTTTGAATTACGGTGCCCCTAAAAGAAGCCAACAGGGACGAATACGCTTGGACCGACAGTCGTGAACATGGACAAGGTGCCCTTTGAAAGGATGGTAGTTTTTCAAGACGCGACTGTCCACTTTCAGAATTGTTGGGAATGAGTATTCCCTGACCATCCCCGACCTATTTGGCACCCAGATGTTTGCTCCACTTTGTTCATAGACCGCTTGCAGCGGAAGGCTGCAGCGCATTGTTTTTTTTTTTTTTTTTGAGTTTGTTTGGACTTCTACCATTTCACCGCGGGGATTGTTTTGGGAAGATCGGCTGCCATAGCAAGCATGTTGTCAACCTTGCAAAATGCCAGCAACGCTTCAACAGACGAACACAACGCGTTTGGATGACACAATTGGCCGGCTGGACGTTTTCCGCTACAGCTGTAGCTTCCAAACCTTTGCTTCTACGGTTGTCTAAAAGGTGGATTCCATGGCAATAGGGCAGCTTCTACTGCCAACCTCCCAGAATGTACACGCAAGGGCAGGCATATTGAAGGAACTGTCCTTTGAATTCCTCTCGGATTCCCAGCTTAGCCTTCCTGTAGCACACAATTTTGGACAAGGTAGTTGGTTTTTACCGGTGTGGTTTCATCCATCAGCTGCTCCAAAAAATGGACCAAACATCCCAGCTGGTTCTGCTCAGGTTCACCGCACCCCGGGGACTCGGCGCGGGTGCGCAGCGCGGCGCCCCAGGGATCTTCATGGATGCGGTGCCTGGAATGGTTTGAATTGAAGGGAGGGACCATCCTGTGCTCCCCGTATTCTGAGAGAGACCCACAGATTGAAAGGCTTAGAAGTTTAGATGCCTACGTACCTACAACCCCGGACCTTGCTTTTTTGTTGTTGTGCGTTTGAGGTTTGAAGTTGTTGCAAGTAGAGCTTCCGGTCAGTCAATTGCTCATACCAGGGTTGCATATGAGCCACAACCAAAACCGGGATAGATGACAGTTAGTGAGGGACAGGTGCAACTACAAACAGGTTCGCCGTTTTACTTCTTTCCATTGTTTAGGGTAGACCGTTTTAACGCCAGATTGTGATTATGAGTCATCGGGCATGTGTCAAAATTGGGTTTTGGACAACCCAAATGGCGGGATTTCCTTTGGTGTTCGCTTTTTAAAGCACGGTGAAAAGGGCATCCACAAAAAATACACACGCATTCTGTGCTCTTTGGGTATGCGCGTTTGTCCTCAAGTGGGGCTCCCTCGATATCCTCGAAGCCAAGTCTGCGAAATCCGAGGCAGGGTGTCGTGGTCTGCGATGCCGATATGGGCGTGGTCAGCCTTCCGCCCGGGCGCGCGCCTCAGGATGCGGTGAAGCGGTCAACTTTTGGTACCATCTGGCGGGTTCATTTTTGCCCTGATTAAATTCATGGTAGACCACACTAAAAAAATGATTCCGGTTTTAGGTGCACCGTTGACCAAGCGAAGACATGCTTTTACCAGCCCACGCGGAGAATTAGTTGGCTACTGCGGATGGACGAAATCCTGCACCACCTGAGAAGCCATGGCAGAGTGATTCCCCTGTATTGAACTACAAACGAACAATGGTTTCTTATGGTTTGAATCTGGTGTAGGATTGCGCCATTCACAGTATCACAAATGTGTGTTTTGTTTATGCGGCATTTGTTTCCCCACTTCATCACTGGGCGGTTTGGTGCTTGCAAGGTTGACGTGCCCATCCCAATGCTTCCATTTAGACATGCCCAAGAACTGGCTAGTTGCTGTGGTTGGGATTCCAGGAAGCAACTGCAGTGCCAGGTGGGCTCTTTTTTGGATTCCATGCCATGCTGTGATCATGTCTCATGTCTCGCTGGCCCTGGAGGATCCTTTGGTTGCAGACTATATGCATCCATACAAATCCCCTCCCCTTGCTTAAGAATAGTTGTTTATTTTCCCAAATTGGTTCTGGAAAAGTTTTTTTTTTCAGCGGGCTTAAGCAAATGGAAAATCCATATGTACACATGTATAGAGATCGTGACAAACAAGTCATAGGAATGGGAATCCCACTTTGCTAATTGTCACACAATGGTCGGTTCCCAGAGTCTTGCCTGGTTTTGGGATCCATTTGCCGATGCCACTCCCAGGTCCACCACCTTCCTGCGGCCACAGCTGGCGACGCTCCAAATGGAGCGCCGATTTCGATGCGCCGACATATGTCGTCCCTGAAATCAAGTCGCAGCGTCCGAAAGGAGTCCTGGACACCGCCAATGTCCCTTCCATGGCGACACCTGGGGGTGAAAGCAGCTCGCCGTGTAGGTACTTCAGGTGCTTTGGGTTCCTTTTTGGTTTCCTTCGTGCCCTTTGTTTATGGGGCCTACGGGGGGGGGGGGCGGCGGGGCACAAAGCAGAAAAGATGTTAGGCAACTGGGTAGTCAGATCTGGGGCCTCATTTCAGACTACCCCGGAAATGAGCCATGGCCATCCAGAGGCAGCAGGGTTTGGATTCCCGTTTTTTTTGATCAATCGCCAGATGGAGCTGGTTTTTGAGAAAGTGTGTACATGATTTCAGTGGTTGAATTTCGGCATCTCTCCAACTCAGTTGCCTTGCCACCAATTGACATGGAACCTGACAGCGGCTCCCTTTAAAGGGAACCTGGTCTTCCAGGACCCCCTTGTCAGGTTCATGTTAGTTGGTGGGAGGGTATGACTTGCAACGGGGCCCAGTTTGAGACATACCTCCCGAGATGCAACGCTGAAGGCAAAGCCCGAGCAGACTGGGCAGATGAGCTAGGCAAACACTGTCCAAGCGATTTCAGGGTTGGGCAAGTTTTGTTTAATTCACTCCCTGGGTTTCTGGACTTCATACTTTTTGGGAAGACCATTGTAGTGGCAAACAAGCACTTTGGACTTTGTTTGGCTAGTCCACTCAGGAAGTGAGTCAAACAACCCCCTGATCCCATTAACCAAACCTGTGCCTCTTGCGCCCCCCTTATTTTCCAGGGATGGTCCGCATAGAGCCGCAGGATGCAAACCTCGATGCCAGCAAATTGCCGGGCTCCAAAGGGGTCCGAAGCCGAAGAAAAGCCCAAAAGGATAAAAGAAACACGGCGCAATGCAATGAGCCTTCTGGAAAAAGGGGGCAATTGCTTGTAAGTTGCCAATTTTAAGGGTTTTGAGCGATTCAGAGTCAGGGCTTCATAAGCCGCATAAGCCTTCTTGGGATTGCAGGATTTGCAGTTGTAATGGCCCCCGGGTTGATTCAACCCCGTGGGAGCAGGCAAGGCGAAGTCGAGATCCCACCTGGCGCTTGCAACATAGGATCCAAAAGTAGGGTTTGCCTTGCAGCCTCCCTGGCTTCACCAATCTCAAAAAGGGTGCCGATCCTCAAAGTCACGAGAGATCGGGACTGCCACTCCCCTAGTTCAATGAGATGCTTTCGCTTCAGGCACTTAGCTTCTTGGTGAACCTCCCAGCAGTTGTTGTTCAGAGGCATCCCATTGTCAAGATGACGCCAGAGGTCGAGTCAAATGTTGTGGACTGCCGGACAAGTTCAGAGGACCCTTCGAGACTTTTTATTGCGATGCCTGTGGAGCTTGGAAGTCTTTAGCCATGTACAGGTTAGCGGCAACATGTGTTGGTTGTTTCTCGAACATGGCCTTGACGAAGTGTTTGCTTGATCACATGTTGTAAGGGCCATGACTTGCTTCAAACCAGCCTGAAAAGATCTGAAAAGGGCATCAAACACTTAAAACGCCCATAAATACCCTCCTGTCAATTAACATGGAACCTGGCAGGGCTGCCTTCAAAAGGAAAACGGTCCAAGAGTCCAAACCAGGACCCCCCTGAACGTCAGGCTCCAGTTTTGTTGCTTTCTTGGAGGGAGGGGGGAATATATATATATATATATATGTAGATGTATATGTATGCATATATTGGTGTTCCTTGGCCGGCTCGCCAGGTTGGATGCGTGGAGCTGAGAACCGGCCAGCGTCCTTTTTGCGGGGGAACCGCCGTGAAGGCTTGGCTGGCTGCTATTGAGTTGTTTTTTTTTTGAGAAAAAACACGCACGGGGGCGGGGGGCAGGGCTATTCTTGTGAAGTTCTTGGCAGTTGGGTTGGATCTTGAATCTTGCACCTTGTGTGTACATGTCTGTTTTTTTCACAGCAAAATGTGAGACTCTTTGCCCAGGACAGCCACACGGTTTAATTGCACCTTTGGCATTCAACTGCTTGGCGGGATGTGCCTTTCCATGCTGAAGCAAAAGCTGAGGCAAGGGGCAACAGCAACCCCACCTGGAGTAGATTGTTTAAATGACACTACGCGTCTAGGAAACGATTTGGATCGCTCTCCCTCGGTTTGGAACGCGTCTGGAATGCTGAGCTCCTGTCCTCGGATTCCACAGATGGGACACCCACGGCTGACAAAGAATCGGGGGCGCGCTTTCAGACAAACCCCAAATCCACCCACAAGTAAGGAACCTTAGTGGGTGACGCCGGAAATCTAAACTGTAGTAGTCGCAAACCAAATCCCTTTAAATCAGCGTGTGTTCCGCTTAGCTGGGCAAACTACTACAAGCGACAAATTGGAAAGAGTATCCTTGAGTCAGTTTCCAGGTCCTTCGGGTCTTTTTGGTTCGGTAGAAAATGATGAAGTGTGATTTGGACAGGGATCTTTCTGAGCTGATTTTTCTGGATGACCAAAGAAACGCAACCGTGTTTTTTCTCCAAGGACACCTCAGGAGCAATGCCACGGCCCAGCGCCCAGAGAGAGAGAGAGAGAGATAGAGAGAGAGAGAGATGGGTCCTTTGCCCACGGCGGTCCACCAGGGTTCGGATTTGGGGCGGTGTTTTTTTTTGAGTTGGTACCCTCTGTTGGGTGGTTTGAAAGGCAAACCAAGAGGCAAACGCCGCACATGTTGCGCGATTTTCGGACACGTTCGCTTTGGAATTGGTTTCCCAGTAACATTTGCCAATCAATTTGAGACAAAGGTTCTGCATGGATTCTGTGGCGCAAAGGCGATTTAATTGGAATGGGGGGATCTCAGATCGAGAGCGCGAATTGGGCAAATGACGGCCTCACAGCGGTTTTATTGCGAGATTACCCCTGAAGCTTCCTTGTGGCTGCATTTGTTACCTACTAAACCGGGGTCCCTTTGTCAGACCTCAGCTTACACATGGGATTGCATAGTTCCTTTTCTTTGCGGCAAGACTCCTATATAGATTTGGGACCCAAGCTCGTTCCTTTCAGTGGTGTCCGAGATATCGGCTGGAAGACTGGGTTTCACTGCACAAAACCACTATCCCCAGGAGATCCCAGGAGCAGACACATACAAGCACATGGTCCGCATATTTAAAAAAAAGAGAAGAAAACACATATGTTGAGGCACACCTTCTACAGTGGTTAGCTAGGGGCTGTGTATTCCATGAAGTCCTCTGCTAAAACGAGCTTGCCATGTAAGTCCTTCCTTTGTGTTTGGATTGGTGTCATGGAGTCATGACGTTTTGCATCGTCGGTTCTCCGAGGGTGCTGAAGATTCAGAAGAAGCTCATGGCACTCGCCGAGCAGCTCTCAGAGGCGCACCAGGAGGCCGGCGCTGGGTGTTTGAAAGACTGCGACCGAGCCTCAAAAACGGGACTTAAGGGGAGATTCGGCGTGTAAACGTTCTGTAAGGCCCATATGATTTTATACCCCCAGCACTTCCCTTTAAAATTGTGGCCCGGAGAAATATTTAGTTGGGATATGACGATTCAGCCAGCCAAATGTGAAGCCTTTCAGGTCCGAGCCTCATGTATCCCTGCTTGGAAGCTTCATGGCCAAAGACCGCGGCCACTAGTTTGTTGTTTTGAACGTCACCTTTCGGGCTTTTGGACCCATCTTCATAGAACTTTGATTTCTGGGTACCACGTTGGGATGTCTGCTTCCCACGTTGTTTCAGTGTGTGAAGTCACCCCAGCAGCCACTTTAGGCCTGTGTGAGGCCTGTTGTTTCCTCATGCGTCTGCCTTTCCATGCGCAGTGAGCAGCCTCCGTTGGGTTTCACTTCGGATAGATCGAACGTGAGCTGAAATGTGATCACTTGTCACTTTGTACAACCCTTTGAGCTAGTCCATTTGGACACCAGGCGCAAAAAAAGTCAAGAACCCACGAGGGTGGTTTATCGAATAATTCAGCAAAATGACCCAGTCGTACCCTTCTCATTCATATGGCCCTTCTTTTCACGGGCGAAGACATTGCTCACCCTCCGGGAAGGCTGATTCCCTTTGACTGAATTTGGCAGTAAAGTACCCCGCAGCCCATTCGGACGTGTTAGGCCCTGAAAGGCAACCATCGAGTGGACGAAACTGGTGGGTGGACAGAAATCATGTAAATCACGTTTACCCAAGCAAGGGCATGGTTTTGTTGCTCAAGGGGTTTCTCCTCCAATGTCAAGATTATTTTAAACAATTGAAGGTATTCAAGGCTGACCAAACATGAAACAGACACCAAACACATCCAAACACATGTTTTGGGTCATTCCGGGGAAAACGCGGGACCCATGGTTCGGTTTGATTTTTTGACCTACGGCCATTGGATTTGATTCTCTTCCAGAGGTGACGGAGGACCTCGGCTCCGCAAAGTGGATGCAAGAGGTCCAGGTGCGCGGGACATGTGTCACCACATGGTTCCGTGTCCCATTTGTTCTTGTTGTTTTCTTGCATTTGTTTTGTTTTATGTGTGCGTTGTTTGTTTTTGTTTTAGTGTGTTTTTGGTGGGTGGGGAATTAGTTTTTGCGAGTGGCAGAACACCATGTTTGAAAACAAATGTTAAGGGCCGATGTTGATGGAGTTGAGTGTTTTGTGGCAGGTAGATGTTTGAAGGGACTCAACCAGAACATGGTAGGACGCCCCTTCCGCCTTTGCACGGCCACCAGCTGCTGTTCCTGTTTACAAAATGGGTCCCACAATTGCACAACCCTCCGCTCAAGAAGTTGACGATACCGTGGAGTCCCACAATATGGGTAGAGGAGAAACTCTTTGAAACACCATTTTGCACCAGGATACACCCAGGTGCAGTGTTCACTCATACAATCATTGGATTGAACCTCTCCTAGCCTAAGGTCTTAGGGAAAGCTGCAGCAAGGGGCTCTTGGTGTTCTTAGCGGAGCGAAGGGCTGTTGGCATCCTATCGAAGCTCAACTATATAAGCGAGCTGAACAAAAAAGGGACCAAGAAAAATAGAATCCGGATCCTGCTTATGAGCTTGCATGAGTAATCCATCCTGCATATTGCAAGCCATCCAACCCGTTCACTCAAGTCGAGCCCTATGGGTTCTTCAACCATTTGCCAGCGTCATGGGTACCCGCCAGAGGCCACCCTTTGAAAGGAAACTGCTTCGTAAACCAGCAGAGTACTACCGTGGAATGCCCCAAATATTGCAAGTAAAGGTTTAATTTACAGGATGTCCAACGGCATGCTCGGCATGCGGAGCCCAGGGTCGGGCGAGTCGGTTTCCTCGCAGTGAGAAGCTCAAGCAATAGAAGCGAGTCGTCATCTGCCCTTCGCAACATCCGCGGGGCGCTGAGAGTTCGGGAAGGATGGGCCAGTTTCGACATCACCCAAGTACCAGCTGATGTAGAGAACCTGCGGGTGACTTGGGAAAAGTATGGGAATGTCTAACTGGAGCCCTTACAAGAGGTAATGTCCATTACCCTTACCAAAAAGGGTCAACAAAAAGGGACGCCACTGCTCCTACGCAAGGTTGGACCCGAGCCTTTCGACCGTCATGGTGTGCCTCCAATTGAGCCACGGCTTGCATGTTCCATACGCCCCCCTGGCAAGCAGAAACATTTCGTATACCAAGTTGCTAGGGGGAACTGACCTTGGCAAACGGGGCAGAAAATCTTCATAAGGGGAACTATTCTGTATGGATTCACATCAATGCTTGTTGGTTGGAACTCCAACTTTACAGGGGGCACTAAATTATGTTTGTAGGCTGGAAATCCAGCACCCGAAAGAATGAAGCAGAGCTCTTGGTGCCCAAGACCGGCCAAGCACCACAGGATTTTATGCAGAAAGTTTGGCAAATACCCTCTAAACAAACGGATCGTCTGATTTTCCATTAAGACTGGCCAAGATGAAACATCATCACAGAATGTGTTCGCTGTACGGACGAGTTGGGCCAAGGAAGCGGCAGGAACCGGGCTCCTTCCAAATCGGCGGGCTGGTTTGTGTTTCCCCCGTTTCCATTTGAGTTCTCGCTGGCGAGAAAAGCCGCCCGAAGCTTCAGACCATGGGTGCGGCGGTGAATGAGTTCGATGCAGCCAACATGAACAACACCCAGGAGTCCCAACCGCACCGAATTTTCGCTCTTCCCCGTTGCGCCAACAGATGGGGAGGGTGGGAGCATCCTCTTTTGGTGGCCAATCAGTACGCAGGCTTACGGGCATAAGGGGAAGCCCTCGAGTTACCTCGCCATGGTGATGCACGATCTTTCAAGAAATGCGCCACTAGTTGCACGCTTTGTTCAAGCAAAAGGAAACAATGAATTTTGAGGGGTTAACAGGGCTTCTACATGAGTCAATTGGGCTGTTCGGAATGTTTGGTTGGTTCCCAAAGGAAACAGTTGCGGGGTTCAGTTCGTTCGAAATGTGTCAAAAGGAAAGTACCTTTTGGTCGGTCCTTTTTTTTGGGGAAGGATGTATACATCCAAAAACAGAAACCTCCCGCTTTATTCAGATCCCCTATCTCAGCCAGTGATTTCTGAGGCCCCAATGTAAGTGGGTGTTACCAGCCATCTTTCCTATAGGTTTCTAGGTTCTTAGGGTTTAGTGGTAGTTTCCACCTCACCCACCAGTTAAACTCACTTTTAGCAGGGGATCAGAAAACGGAAAACGGACAGCCCTGGAGATTTGCTGTTTGGATCTTGAAAGGTACCCCTGGGTTCGAAGGGAAAACGGAGGAGACCTGCGTGATCCTCGAGAAGTGCCGACGCCGGCACCGGCCCCGGCCGCGTCGCTCGGCGAGCGGCTTGGCGGCGGAATGGCCTGCAGTAAGTCGCTGTTTGGGGGAGCCACTTAAGAGGTTGCGGAAGCCAAACGGAACCTTTGAGAACCCATTACTTGTTGGGAAACCACGACTTTGGGGGGAATTTTGCATTTTGAAAGGAAACCATGTTAGCTGGTGCCAAGAGGTTGTAAGCAGGTTTTTTGCACACTTGCCAAAAAGTGTACGAGTGGCTTTTGACGAGTGCGCGAGTGGAGCGTGCAAGTAGGGCGTGCGAGTGTGCGAGTGGAACGGCGAGCGACTGGACGAGTGGACGAGTCACTCGAACACTCGCGCGCTCTACTCCCGCACATTCCCCCTGAATGGGAAACCACGAGAAGGTTGCGCAAGCACGGGTGTGTGTTTACATAATTGAACATGGGGTTGGCACTGCTCAGTTGGCTGAGCTGGGTGCGGATGCCAAAGGCTGGCCCATTTTTGTTCATTTTGCCAAGGGCTGGACCTTGAGGTTCAGCTCCGGCTTTTCGCGAAGCATGGGAAGGGCAAAGCCAATCACGCGGGCAGATGAAGGTGAAGGGATGCCCTTTCGTTGCGTTGAGTCGAGAAATTTTTGGACGCGACGAGAGAAGGTTAATGTTGCCCCCTGATTAATACCCCTGTTTTAAAAGTATGGGGGTGTCCCTGGCTGTATGCCCCAACCACCCCGTTGCAGAGATCCGAAATCACCTGACATGTGCAGTTCTTTTCCGGCCGATTGTTTGAGAACCACGGGCCTGGGGGGAGCTTTGGTTTACTTCCGGGTCCGGCGCAACGAGTGGGGGGGAACTGGTTGGCTTTCTTTGGGTTTCCCTTTCAAGCCACATCAAAAAGAGTGCCCTCCAAAATAGAGAGAAAGAGAGAGAGAGAGAGAATGGGGTCTTGACACGTGCGGGGCGTGTCTCCATGTTACAACGGATTTAAGGCTTCTTTTTCCTGATGTTTGCACCATGGGAACCTGCACGAAACCCACCGGAGTTGTGGTTTTGACCCGTGCATGCGAGTATGCAAAGATTCGATTTTAGATTTGCGAGGAACACTATTCCGGGGGTGGGTCCTCCATGGGCAATTCAGTCAGTTCAGGGTCGCGGCAGCCGCCAACCGCCTCTCAACGCATCTAAGATGACATAAACGGACTCTCATTCCAGATTGGCAGACCGAAAGGACCACGGGATGGCACCCACATTGGCCCACTACCCACGTCACGCATGCATTACAGTTTGTTGCTGGCCACCTTGGCAGAGAGCAAGATGCCAGGAATTCAAGGGGTGCTGTGCATGGGCTGGCCTCTAGAATGCTCATGTTTTTAAAGGGAATCCCTTGTTTATGTTCCCTTGGTTTCTGAGAAATCTCAGTTCGGATTTCAAGGGAATTTATCACTACGGGACATACCTCACTTTTTCCAGGGGGGCCAAACATCAAAATGGAAGATTTGCAGGCTGATCGGATCGAGAATCCGCAAGCACCACCTGCATCTTTGAAAAGGCTCATTTGCAGCTCACCGTTGTGCAGTTGCACAGTGACTTTCGTAGACACCCGGAACCGACTTGCGCTTGAAGCACCAAGGGATCTACGGGTGCCAGTGAACAGGGCTTATGCCAAACACCTAGGAACCAAATCAGATGCCTCCTTGGACATCAGCCTATTGTCAAGTGCTGGGGGGGTCGCCGAGAATGGTTTGACAGCATGGACCATCAGCGCATCAGAAGATTTGTCATATGCAGCAAACAGCAGCAATTGCAGAGATGGTGCTTAGCTTTGACGGGGCAGGGAAAACACTGCTTTCCTTTTTTTTCCTGGCACGTCATCCCGAGAAACCTTCAAATCAAGCTGCGAGGGGTGGCTCTTGGGGACCCTGTTTTTTAGCCCCCAACTTGTTGTGGACCTTCATTCTACCTGTTTGATCCTTTTCGTTGACAAACCCAAAGGCAAGTTGGGCGTCCCCCACTGTTTCTCGACCGGATGCCTGACCGACGCCAAGGGCGAAACCATGAGGACACTGCCGCATGTGGTACCGACCTTTCTCAGAGCCTTGGCAACACGAACACATGCCAGCGCATTCTTTTCCGGCCGGTAGTGGTTGCCGTTGTTGGTTTTGCCTGAGCCTTTCTCGTTGAAAGCCCTTGTGCTTGCTTGGATCTGGAATCAACATTATCCGGCGTGCTTTTCTGGGCAGTGTCAAAGGCCCAAGGAATGGCAATCCATGAAGGCGGAGCCAAGTTTAGCACCTGAGCTGAGGGCTGACGTTGAAGACGTCATCTACACCATGAAGGCCAATGTGGGAAATCCACTGGTGCTGGAGAAAGGACCCATGGTCTTCGCGGTTTCCAGGTATAAGACTTTTGGATTTTGGAGCGAGGGATTTATGAGCCATCAGTTTTAGCAGATCAACAAACCAGCAAGTGGCAGCTCTCGTGTCCGCAAACGCCTTTCGTGCTTGGCTAGCAAGTGAAGACCACACAAAGGCAAATTCTGGTGAAGTTGCTTGGCGATGCTTGGCGGATGGGCCAGCGAGAGTCAGGATTGAATTGGGCTCGCCCACAAAGAAACGAGCAAAACGACGCACGAGCGATCTCGCGGCAGGATGCGAGCAGCTGCTTCGCGCGGTCTTAGATCCAGACGGGCGGGCAGAGGCGAGCGTGACCCGCCACAACCTACAACCTGGGCTTTGCTCCCAGAACTTTGATTTGTTTTTAAAGGGCGCCCTTGAAGCTTGTTCTCCTTTTTGCACAAAAAAGGTTTCCTCGACTCAAGATGTCCCTTTCTGTTCCAGACCCCCAGCAACTGGTGGTTGTAAGGAAAAGCACCTGGACCGGGACACACAAGTAGGTTTGAGACCCTTTGTGTGTCTTTCATTGTGACAGGTGACATTTTCCGGGGCTTCAGTTGCTCGCTGGCAAGACCCTTCTGTTTAGTAGGTCCTCACGAGAAGTAGTCAACCGCAAAAAGGATGGGCCTGGGCAACTTGGCTCTGCAGCCTCTTCCTGATGTCAACTGTGTGTTTTTCTTTTTTTGGGAGGGGGGGCACATGCCGATCAGGGGTCGTAGGCCCCTTGTGGGGAATCATCGGATGTTACCTATTGCCAAGAGAACCGCGTGTCAAGCCATGCCATAGTCATGGCATGAGAATCGGCCACTTGGTCTCAGCGAAATTGGCAACCATTTTCCACAACCATCGGCAGAAGCGACATGAATGGATGTTCAATACTGCCCCCGCTTAGGCTTTTAGGAACATAAGCCTGCACCCCCCAAAAGCGGGTCGCCCTAGGAGATTTCTCTGCAAAACATGAGGGGTTCTGCAGGTTCTTGTCAATGAGGACGGCTTCTCCCCAAGCTCAGCACCCTTCTGTCAACCAAATTCCCTGCGCGCCCCCGGTGACCTGGTCAGGTGGCACGGTTCGGGGGCGTGGCTCTTGTTGCAGCTCGGCCGACTTTTGTCCCAAACTCAGAGGGCCTGGCTTCTGCAAACTTTGCCTTCGGCTTTTTTGTTGCATTAATCACTTCCTCTTAGTATTAAAGGGGGGGTGGGAGGGGGGGGACCGTTTTAATAGGGGGACAGGACTTGTTTTGTTTGTTTTGTGTTTTCGGCAGGCTCGTCATTGATTGACTCCTTTTTTGTTGATGGTAGGGTGATCGCGTAATGAAACCAGCAACGCGAACCCACGACGCAAAGGCGGCTTTTGATTAGCAGTGCTCCAGGGGTGATTTCGTGCAGATTTGCACATCTGCTTTGTCCGGCATGCATCGCACTGTCAATGTCTCAAAAAGGATTCCGCCGGTTATACAAGGGTCACTAGACTTGCCAGGGAGAAGCTGGCAGTTTGCTCCCATCTTCGATCACGAGGTACAGATACTTGATCGCCACAAGGGTCCCGGACTGCCGTGGCTCCAACTCCTGGAGAAGCGCCCCAGCCGAATCGGGGAATGGGAATGGAGTCGGCATCCCTTGGCCCAATCCAATCGGTCGAAAGGATGGCAACGGCAAAAGTTGCAAAAGGACACTTCCAGTTTGTGACCCTGATTTTGTGTTTTTACAACAGGGGGGCACAATAGCTCTATATGGTTTGTATGAGGGGGTGCCAAAGGAGACAGAATTACCATTGTAAGGATGGACCTCCCTATTCAGGAGACGATGGACCTCCAAGCAGCCCCCAACCGATTTCTAGCTGGACTTCCATTGCCCGCGAAATTCTATTGGCTTGACTAGGCCACTATGTGTCATCAGTGCACCCTGGACACGGCTGTTTGCGTTTTGATTGCCTTTGAACCCCCCCCCTCCCCCGCCAAAAAAGTCTTCTCAAGCCGCAGTGGGGGGAGGGCCGGTGGTCGGAGTGTCGAGTCGAGGATGACGGGCTCGAACATCTCCGTGGATGCACCGGGCATCGCTGCGGTGGTACAGGCCATGGTGCAGGAGCCAAACCAGGCATGGGACCAGGAAAATGTCAGGGCTCCCTATATTTATCTTTTTTGGCCGGCGATTTGTTTGGCCGCTTTTAGATGAGTTCCCCTTGGCGGGGTGAATTTCAAGGTGGACGTATATAGGGAGCCCTGTCTGGGGGTATGCCTCAACAAATCGCTGTGTCAAACTAGGGACTTGGGCAATTTCGGCCCAAAAATGGCTTCGGGTTTCCTTCTGGCTTCCCAAAAAGGGTGCCAAGCCTCAAGACACACACACACACACGCACACACGCACACACGCACACAGGCAGAGACAGACAGAGAGAGACAGACAGACAGAGACAGACAGACAGAGACAGACACAGACACAGACACAGACACAGACACAGACACAGACACAGACACAGACACTGACAGACAGAGACAGACAGAGACAAACAGAGACAGAAACAGAGACATAGACAGAGACAGACAGAGACAGAGAGACACACAGACAGAGAGACAGACACAGACAGAGAGACAGACACAGACAGACAGACAGACAGATAAACAGACAGACAGACAGACAGACAGACAGACAGACAGACAGACAGACAGACAGACAGACAGACAGAGAGAGAGAGACAGACAGGCAGACAGACAGAGAGACAGGCAGACAGACAGAGACAGACAGACAGAGACAGACAGACAGACAGACAGACAGACAGACAGACAGACAGACAGACAGACACAGACAGACACAGACAGACACAGACAGACAGACAGACAACAGAGAGAGACAGAGACAGACAGAGACAGAGACAGACAAAGAGAGACAGAGACAGACAGAGAGAGACAGAGACAGACAGAGACAGACAGAGACAGACAGAGACAGACAGAGACAGACAGAGACAGACAGAGACAGACAGAGACAGACAGACACAGACAGACACAGACAGACACAGACAGACACAGACAGACACAGACAGACACAGACAGACAGACAGACAGACAGACAGACAGACAGACACACAGACACACAGACACACAGACAGACACACGCACACAGACACACGCCCACGGGCACGCGCCACGCGCCACGCGCCACGCGCCACGCGCCACGCGCCACGCGCCACGCGCCACGCGCCACGCACCACGCACCACGCACCACGCACCACGCACCACGCACCCACACACAAACAAAACAAAACAACCTCCCCGCCGCCCACGCCCACGCCCACGCACACGCACACGCACACGCGCGCACGCGCACGCGCGCACACGCGCGCGCAGACAGGACAGACAGACAGACAGACACAGACACACAGGCACACAGGCACACAGTCACACAGGCACACAGGCACACAGGCACGCAGGCAACGCAACGCAACGCAACGCAACAGCACACCACACCACACAACACAACACAACACAACACAACACAACACTCCAAAATGAGTGGTTTCGCTTGTGGTTCGCGGGAAAAACAATCTCGAGACACCGGCATGCGTCAAAATCGGAAATAGACAACCTTTAAGTTGCCTGGAAACGAGCCTACAAAGGGAACCCGAGAAAAGGCACGCCCTACAGTGACGCAGAACATCGGTGTGGTATCCTAGGGTTCGGAGACTCAAGTCATAGCGCAAGGCTTTCCAAGGCCATGAGTTGACTCGTGGCAGATCCAACTCCTTACCATATATATATATATATATCATATTATAGCAAGTGGTTGCAAGCGATCCGGCTTCCCAGTCGGAGGAATTACGTTTTGAGCCTTGCCCAGGCAGAATTGCAGGCGACTGGGTGCAAAATCCTTTGCAACGTTGCCAAGCACGACCCCCAGTGTCAAGAGAACCTGGGCTTGCATTAATCTGTGTGGCGGCTATGTGACATGGCCTGTCCATGTCAAGGGCACGTTTGCAGCGGAAGTAGCGCAGGGATTCGCGTTTTGGCACGTTGAGCCAAATCTATGATGTTCTCAGCACAATTGTGCGAGGCCTCGTTTGCAAAACCCCCAAGGTGGCCCCATGTGGGCCTTTGTGCCCTTGAAATGGGGGGGGTCGCGATTCCTTGCCCTTGGGGATCGGATCCTGGGATTTCCCTCAAGCAGAATGAGCCCTGGAAATGAAACTTAGGGAACAGCTGCATGCGGCACAGCGTGAAACCATGAGGGTCTTTAACACAGGGCGAATCTCTAAGCAGAACTTATGCGTTACCAGCCCCATCCAATCGACCCAGTGTCTTGGTCGATGGCAAGCGTGTTTTTCATCAACACAGGGCATCGGTCTCACGTTCCTCATATACCGCCTCACAGTGAACTTTAAGTGGGGCCTCAGGGGCCTCGCCGGCTCCTTTTTACTGTTCTTATGCTAAGCAAATCGACCGTTTCTCAGCAAAAACATGGCGTTTGTCTTGGGTTCTGTTCGTTTTTCGAAAATCAAACTTGGAAAGTGACCTGAAAAGGGAGAAGTAACCTTTGAGCAATTTGGTTACCACCCGAAAAGCCCAACTTTAGGAGCCGGCAATGGCAGCAGAAAAACACTGATGGACCTGGGCGCTAACCACATAACCCCGCAAAACAAAAGAAACGACGGCGAGGCTCCTAATCAAGCGTCAGAAAGAGAAAACGATGGAGAAAGAAAAAGAACAGAGACAGAGAGAGAGAGAGAGAAAGAGAGAGAGAGAGAGAGAAGGGGGGGGAGAGGGAGAGAAAGAGAGCAACTTATTTTGCCCTTGGACTTGCTGGTGTACTAATGTGCACGATGTCACAATACGGGTGCGTAGGGCTTAGACCTAGAGGGCAATGTGCATGTGGGAATTGTACCGTACTATGTCGTCAAGTCAATACCAAGCATGATCAAGCATGCATTTGAACCACGGATTCAACACATCAACACAATACTTGCACACGCAGGTAATCAGCAAAGTGTGTTCGTATGAGCAGAACTCGTCAATCTGAGCAAGCCCCGCTAAATGAAGCCTGCTTTCGATTCTTCAGCTAGACATACGATTCTTCAGCTAGACACAGCAAACCTGCCCCAGTGGATCAAGTTTGCTGTAGAGTGGTTCCCAAGGGAAGCAGCCTGTAATGGACACTGGTTGGATAGGGGTCGTTACGCTTGCTCTCGCTTGGAGGCTTACAAGAATCCACTGGATCGCCATTTGCCATAGGTAGCCAATACCAGCTACCATAAAACAAGTTCCCTGGAACCTTCAGGGTGATCATGCATGTTCTACAAATGCTATCAGCTATAAAAGTTTCCTGCAGATGCTCATGCATCCAAAACCCGGCTCCTCCCCAAACCTGGTTGACGTTGGAAGGGGAGCAAAAAAGGTCATTTTTTCGCAGTTAAGTGGTTAGATTTTGAACCACATTCAACACAAGAAGCAAAATTTGTGCCACATCCGGCAGATTTGTTTGGTCCATGGAGGGACCAAACGAGTTGTCCAATCCATTTACCAGTCACTGAGGGCGGTGGCCAAGTCCGGAGCTGCCCAGGCCCGACATGCGCCCAGACACGCGGCGGACGAAATCTTGAGCCACTTTGACACCATGTGAGACCATTGTTCGTTAGTATTTATAGCGGAATCATCATTCCAGGGTGCAGGATTTCGTTCATCCACACAGTATGGTCACAAATTTGTGCTACAATGGGTGCTCCAGGTTGTCAATGTTGACCCCAGATTAATAAACTCCTGTTCAGCACAATGCGAGTTTCCCTGGCTTTAACTTTTGGGGGAGAACATCCCCAATATCAAAAAACAGAAAGTCCAGGGGAAACTTCCCCATTCTTTCCAGGGATCTTTCTAGAAAACCACCAAAAAACTGGGAAAATGGATAGATGGTTTTTGAAAATAATGATGGCTCTGAAAAGAATGGACAAGGAATCAACCCCTGGAGATAGGGGTTTATGAATTGGAGTCCACATGATGCCTGGGTCCTCTGAGCGCCTAGCGGGGCCCAGCTTGGGCCGAGCACCCGGCCCAACGCCAGGCGGTGCTTGACGCGATGCGCGCCAACTCTCCGGATGCCGATGTACAGGATTCCTGGGGTGGCGTGCACAACTGTTCTAATGGTTTGGGGCACCAAAAGGAAACTATGGATGGGGATTAGTTTCCGATTGGGATGCAATAAGGGTTAATTAACCAGCAAAACTAGGGGTTCATACATGCATATCCGCGGGGCCTTCCCATCCTGGCTATGACGTTCTGGCAAAATCCCCTTGGTGGGAATTCCATGAACATTTCCCAGTCAACTGCATCAAAGTGAACAACTGGTTGAGTTGTTTGTTTGTTGCCACCAAGCAACTGCCATTTGCCAGTGACCTTGTCCAGGGAAGCCGCGTTTTTGTTGTTTTTTTGCCAATTTTGGATGGGAGCCGCAGGAGCTGGGCTGCCGAGCCTTGAAGGAGTTGGCGGCCTACAACGCGGAGAGCGCCTTGGAGAATCACAACGTGTTTCATATGTATTCAGGTATCCCTTAATTTGTGGTTTGGGTTGGTGATTTGGGGAGTTGAAGCGTTGGCTTTTGTAGAAGGTACATGATGTACATGGGAAACCCCTGCAAAATCACCAAGCCACCAATCCAAATCACCAATTAGAGGGAAGCTGATTTAAGGTTGAGTTGCAGAATCCGAAGCCTAATCATGGGTCTGAGACTCTGAGACGTGAAACAGAAGCCGGAAATCTGAAATTGGGCGTACCATGATTTTTGCCTTTCGGCAACTGGGGTTAGACATCCTTTCTTTGATACCAGAGTTGACCATCCCCTCGACTAGTTTGCCGCGTTAAAGGGGCCTTGGGTTCACAGAAAGTTGCAACCTACCGGATTTTCCGGTAAGCCATCCAGACAAAACATGATGTCGCCGGATTCGGATGTGCTTGGTGTTTCTCAGTTGCTGAAAGCTATGTGGGGTAGCCACGATCTCCGGAGTTCTATCCAACTTTCGAGGCCAAGAGGACATCTACATGCGCGGGGGCATCCAGGTGGTGCTTCGCGCGATGGAGAGCCACATGCAGCTCCCGAATCTTCAGGCGGGGAACTCTGGGGGGGGGGGAGGATCACCTATGACCCACTTGTGCAAGGCTACCTTTTGACAGGTTGTGACTTTTGGGCTGCCAAAAATCAAGCAAGGACCTGAAAAGGGAACTGTCCTTTGACGGAATCCTGTTCAGGGAAGACTACATGGCCAAACTTGGCTTTAGCTTGCCTCTTCAATTTTTGGTCCTGGGTTTCCCTCATGTCCCCTGCAAAGAACATGTTGGCGCAAGTCTCTTGACCAAATTTGAGGCCCCCAAGGCACCGAGAGCCGAGGTCATGGGTTGCGGCGTGCTGCGGAATCTCGCAGCCTGCAACTCCCAGCAGCAGCAAGCTGTCGTGTCTCGCGGAGGGGTCCAGGCACGGGCGGAAGCAGACATCGGCCAGCCTGATTTTTAGGCAGGGGGCCCCTGTAGAACCAACAAGCAACAAACAAGCAAAGCAAAAAGTCAAGGAACCAGGACCAAGGGGCAATGACTCATAGCGGCCGAAGAATGCCGAGTAGTCTCAAAAAAATCTAGAGATAAGTTGTCAAATCCCTTTGCGAGGGAACCCTTAAAAACTGCAGTTTGCGGAGGCTTTTTGGCTGTTCAATCCAGAAAGAGTCTAAGAGGCTACCAAAGTCAAAATAATATTCCGCCATCTTGAACCAATTGGTCCCTTTAGGACTCTATGTCAATTTCGGGGGTGTTGCGCGATTCTTGGAGGGGTTCCAAGTGTTTTTTCGAGACAACCTTACCCATGGCTTTGGTGTGACCGAATCGCCCAGAAGGACACCTTCTAGAACCAAATGGTTTTCCTATGAAACCTGCAAAAGGTCTAGAAACCCTTTTGCTCAAGCACAGCACTTCAGCTAAGCTGCTGGCGGCATGCCGTCCAGACTGAGGTTCGGGTTGGGGGCCTCCTGTTTTTGAAAGCTCAGCCAGGGAATGAAGCGCAGCTGGGTACACGCAAGTCTTTGGGGAGGTGTTTGTTTTTCCCCAACAGCTGAAAGCTTTGGGGTCTCAGCCCAGATAGGCTCCGGGGTGGTCCGGAGCGGCCCTGCACGAGGGTTCCACCAGGGTTCCACCAGGGTTCCACGAGGGTTCCCCGAGGTTCTACGAGGGCTGCGGGGTGGTGCGAGCACTAAAAAGAACACCGCATGCTGTTGGGGATGTCACCTGAGCTTATGCTTTTCTCCCCATGTTTGACACTCCTTCAACTTGATTGGCGGGGGGCTAATGGAAGCGCTGACCAGGTCGTCCTCGACGCAATGAAGATGCACATGGACCACTCGCTGATGCAGTGGGCTGGATGCTGGACCTTGCCCCTCAGAGTGGTTTTTTTGCATTTGCAGCAGGCTTATTTGCATGTGTGCTTGTGTTTTTGAGGGTGCCTTTTCTAGCAAATTAAAAAGAAGCCCACTCCTTTTGGGTCCCTCTATTTTGACACATAACCATCTACTGATTTGCCTGCCACACAGTTTGAGTGACTTGCCTGTAGCGTTTCTCCTGTGCTTACGGTCCAATCTGCAGCATCTAATGTATCATTTTGACAGCGCACGGGGCCATGGAGTGAGTGTTATGAACAATCCACATTTTGGCCGCCCTCTTGATCCTTTACAGAGTTTTGGGTAGACCAATTTAGCAATTGCCAGGTTTTGATGGTTACGACTCACATGGACTCCTAAACGCCGCTCTGGGCAAGCCGCGTTGGTTTCCCATTGACGGTTGCGGCATGGGATTTCACTGTCATTTTCTGTTATTCCAAGGGTACCCCTTCAACATGAGTAGTTGCAGGGGGTGGCCTGTTCAGGCATCACAAAAAGCATCATTTGTGTTGCCATGCGCACATTTGGCTTCCTTTTGCTTGTTTTTGTTTGGTGGTTTTTTAGTCTAGGGGGTGGTTTCTCCCCAAGCCACCAGGGTTACCTGACACGTTGGAAGAAAGAGCTGGCCACCTGCAGCATTGGGGGCGGGGCTGCTATTTTCGAATTGGATGGTATGGGTGTGACTTTTGTGAGGGTACCATTTTGGTTGTGAAATCCAACGGGCTGGAGAGCCAAAAGATCCTTGAACTGAAAACCCCTGATGCGAATGATGGGAAGATAAGTAAGATAAGAGTGCAGGCGTCCTTCAAATGGCGAGCCCTGGCATTCTTTCTGACTTGGGGATTAAATGCACTTATACCCTACCGTCCGTGGAGCAAAAGGGGTCCGGAGGTTCTCATGTTTTTGGCTTACAGTGGGTGCCAGAAAGGAGCCAGCGCGAAGTATTCAACCCATGAACTGCTCATCCTAATGAATCAGGGCCGCTCATTCACAATCCCCCGATTTGTTCAAGCCATATGAGCCAGCCCGAAGATTCCAATTCGGTTTGTCTCAATTGGGAGGGTGTCGGTGTCCTTTGGTGATTTCCGTGCGTTCCCTACGACAAGGCTTCCCAGATTACCACCGGAACTCACCGCTGGTAGGTTCTGCCTCTGCGTGCACAATGCGGAGATGAGATCAGAGGTCTTCGCTTATGGCGCGGCCCGAGCAGCGCTCAAGGCTCCCGGTTGTGGTTCACTTTCAATCTTTTGTACTTTCGGTGGTTGTCTTCATTTGGGTGTGATTCTTGATAACTTTGGAGGTGATTCGTTTAGGTGGGTCTCCTCCAAAACTAGGTTATAATTAACTTAGGGTGACTAAATATGATAGAATAGAACATATGAGTTTCTGCGTTACGATGTGGATCAAGTTTTAGTTGCAATCACGTCCCCCTCATATATATATATGTATATATATATATATATATATTTGGGACTTCCCGTCGCGAATACAAAACACACAGCAAGAAGAAACATGCTTTGTATTCGGTCCACTTCGGCGCGCGTCCCTTTCCGGGCCCCAGAACGTTCAAACCGCACATTTTCTGAGGCAGGAGTTTAAACGCAGAAATCAGCGACATGATTTGGGATTTGTGCATTAGTGTAGCAGTGGTTGTGTGTTTGTTCTTGGTTTAAGATCGGCCACTCTACACTTTGTATTCCCTAATCTGTCTTTTTGCAGTTTGGAAACATGGTTTTTATCAGTGGTGGCACTTATTGTTAGGTGGCTGGAACCTAAGTAGAAGTTTAAACGGACCCCCCCCATTTTGGTGACACTCAACTATCTTCGACTTTCTGTTGGTCAATCCACCAAGTGAGTAAGCCAGGTTCACTTGTTCAATCCCCATGTGCCCCGGGAAACGAGCCGCGCCCTTGACAGGCGCTTGAAGCACACCGTGAGACGCGAGTGCAGGAAGCCGGCTGCTGGCTGCTGAAGGCCCGTCATTCATCAAACCAGTAGCAAGCCATGCGGATCTCTTTCGAAATGTGTGCCAAACATGACTGATTCTGTAGGTATTTCCGACTCGGCGGTGATCCGCACAGGCAGTCGTGACACCCCTTTGTTTCTACCTGGCGCAAACGGGTCTAGCCTGGAAGGCCAGGGAAGGGAGTTGGATCCCGGCCATGTGCGTGCCGACGCGTGCATTGCAGCACCCCTGCCCTCGGAAGTTGCACCACCCCAACGAGCACTGCGACAAGAAACATGGTCATGTCAGCTTTGGCACTAGTAATTTGCCCATGCAAATGAACAGGGGGCCCAGTCGGAATCATCCCAAGCATTGCCGACTTGAACAGGGGTAGTCCCAGACCCACCCGAGTTCACGGCATTTCAAGATGGAGGTTTCAGAAAGAGCAAGCTGTGGGCCATCCTGATGTGTCCTCTTGTCCTCGCACTTCTTTTTTGTTGCCCAAACCAATGCGGAAAACAAATACACAAACGGGGTTCGATGAGAGCTAGGAGCTGGCCGAGCACATTGCGAGTTGCAAAGATCGGGCCACCTTCTCCGCCGCCATCCAAGCGGCCCTGAAGGCAGTGGAAAAGCCGCCTGACTGGAGAAGGAGCTCGCGAGCCGGATGAAGTTTTCGGGACCCAGCCCAGAAAAGTGAACATAAGTGAACCTCTTCACTGGAGGTTGGCAGGTGGCCGTTGCGGAGCTAGGGGTGGCCCAATTTCCCGTAGAGGGAGCCAAGGAGCTTCAAGGAGTTCTGTAAGGACATGATATTTAAAGGTCCCCAAGACCACCATGGCCCACACTTGGGTTTGATCCCTCAACGGATACGGGTCCCGGTCCGCATGGGTAAATGTTCAATAGCGACGTGACATTTCGTGGGCTTGCAACCTCCAAACTAAGGGTCCTTTCAGCAGGTTCCCTAACGTAAGAAATCCGGCTTGTGAATCCACACTCTAACCGGAACGTCTGTGGGAAGGGGTTGGTTGGCCCCTTTGGAGAACTAGCTGTCTCCCAAAGTGATCGGCTTATGTTGGTTTCCTTGTGGCTTCCCTTCAAATACGGGACCATTTTGAGAAACACTCATTTGGAGGGCCTTCCATTGGCAAAGTGAACAATTCCCACAACCCTGGTCGGGTAACCTCAGTGATAAATATAAATGCAAATGTCCATTAAAGGAAAAGCGGCGCTGACATTCTGTTCCATTTGCCCTCCCACCAATCAACATGGAACCTGGCAGGAGGTCTTGCAAGACCATGTTCCTTTTAAGGGAACCTTTGTCAGGTTCCACGTTGATTGGTGGGAGGGTCTCCGGGCCCCGATGTCGGATTCTCCTTGCCCCTTGCGCTTGCCAGGTACCCTGGGAACCAGGCAGTCGAGAAAGCCGCCAGGGCGGCGTTGCAAAAGCTCTCGGCGTTCGACAAGGAGCACGCGAGACCGGGAACCCCCAGAGAGGAACAACCCCCAACCAGGTAGCTGTTGGAGATACGGCCGGGTGGGGTTCTCAAAAGGGGATGCCGAATGGCATAGTCCTTTCGCTCAATGTATGAGGAGGCAAGCTTCCTGGTCTGAGAAACACAAAGGAATACAAAGGGTCTACAGCCGGCATTCGAGTGATGTCGGGGCATACTCTGCTGGTGGGCAAACCCTTGGAATGCATTTCAGACCGTTTAGCATCATTCTGCCAGTTGTGCGGCGAGGCTTGGGGGTAGAATGAGCTCACCCCCTACGGCCTCGTTGTGCGACTGCATCCATGCACGGTGTACTAAACACACTAGTTCTGCTGCGTTGTGGTGTCAAATGCGCCCACCCGGCGTGTGAGAGGGTCCGCACGGCATAAATAGCACACCCGTCCTACTGCCATGTCATGTGGCGTGGCTGCATCCACGTACGTAGTCAATGAGCACACCCGCCCCACTGCCTCGTGGCGTATTGCATCCACATCCTACTGGTTCGTAATGCCTTCCTGTGAGTGCATCCACGTCATACTGCTTCGTCATGTGACTGCATCCATGCACAGCGTTAATAGCTGTCTCGTGCTGCCACGTTGACATCTTCACGTTTTGTATTTGCAGCAGTTTTGATGGCTGCTCTCCCATCTACCTTTGAGCTGTTGTACGTGGCAGGAGGTGAGAAGCTCATCTCAGCATGTCAAACAGCGCGGGCGACAATCAGATTGCTTTCTCATGCCATTTCCTGGCAGAGAAGGCTAGCGAGATGCCGCATGTGCCATCCCATGTCCTGACAAACGGAGCATGCAGCAGCCCTTTTGGGGTGTGCTGGTCCCACCCCCAACCTCAAGCGGCAAACCGACACAACCAATTCTCCCCTCCCCCCATCTTAGAACCAACCTTTTACAGGGTTGCTGTGGCCCGCCAAAAGAAGATCAAATCATCTGGTAGAAAGTTGGTGAACAGCGTTTGTTTCCTTTCATTAAAAGCAGGTGTTCTGCCCTTGTGTGAGTTGGGGGCTGGGAGGGAAACCCTGTTTTGTTCTTGTCGACTCATGATTGTGTTTCATTACATATATGTCGCACAGTTCCCTCGTGTTGGTTTTAATAACCCTTGCACTTGCCTACTGGTCGCCCGTGGTTTCCTTCAAGAGTCGTTGCATGGACCTCGGGCCCCCCTTGACTTGCCAGCCCACAGAACCCTTGATTTGCTTTGCTAGGCGCTAAATACATGCCCTCACAATATTCCTCTGATTGAGTGAAAGTAGATGGGGTTGAGTCATCCCCCTTACTAGCTGGTGGTTGGAAGGGAGCCGTTACGGAGCTGGGAGTATCAGAATTTGATGTTGAAGCCGTTAAGGAGGGTTTCTGGAGTTCTGTAAGGACTTGGTTTTCTTGCTGGGAAAACAGGTGCCACCTTTGCACTCCCCTCACTCACTTTACTCAGGCCTCCCTATACTTGGTAAGGGTGATGGTTTAAGGAGAAATATGGGGAGTCCAGAAGTGTCGTCCGCCTTTGCAGTCGCCTCACTCACTAGAAGCTCCCCTCATCGAATCAAACAAAGACAAAGAAAACAAAAGCAACGAACAAAAGCAGCAAACAAACAAACAAACACCATTGTGGTTTCCTTTAAGGGGACCCCTGGGTGCATTCCATTTTTCATTCCCTACCTATCACGCCAGTTGCTCCCCCTCGCTTCGACAGGAGGGCTGGGTCAAGATGGCCTGCCTTGGGCGCTGTGGACGGCTCGGGCGGACAGCAACCATGCGAACCCTAGAGGCGCGCTAGGGCCACCGAGGAAAGGGCCCAGGGCTGGGATTTTCGCACGGGGCGGGTACCTGTTTTGGCTTGGCTTTTAATGTTAACAGAATCCCGAAGTACAACCAAGCATTTTGGTTGGTCCTATTTCAAGACAACCCCGTCTTTGTTGAAAGAACAAACACCTGCATGAATTTGGGAAGCTGATGTTTTCACTGGAGTGCCAACATTGATTCATCCCAGCTTGGGGCGCGGCGCTGCCTTGTTTTCTTTGACCTGCTCCCCCCCATGCCCTGAATTGCATTTCCTTAACCACTGCTGGGCTGTGAAGGGTCCTCATGTTCAACTTTTGCGGCTTAAGCCTTGCTTTTGGGTTGCCATGTTACTTCGAAGCGTTTGAAACGGGAGTTTCGGGGACGCCCAAAGCTCCAAAGCTCCGGGCAGCAGGGCGGAGATTTCAAACGGTTTTCCGTTTCCCTCTTTTAGCTGATGGCGTGCGGGGCGGGGGGGGGGAGGGGTAGTTTCTTTGAGCCTGGGTAAATCGACCGCAATGGTTCATTTTCCCAGAAGGTCGCAAAAAGGGTAGTTGCTTATTTTTTCCAGAACCCCCTATTTGAGACCCAGAAGCGCCGACAAAGCTCCAAAGTCCCCATCATTCCCCATCGCTCAATTAGAAGGGTTGATTGAACTAGGGGTGGGGGATAGTGATTTTTTTCTTTGGAAGACTGGACGCATGAAGCTGGGGAAGAATCAATCCAACCCCCGGGATGTTCCAATTTCCAATCAGTTGAAGACAGTGCGAGACTGTGCTTTGGCTGTGAGATGCTGTGAGTGCCCGCGTTGCCTGTGGCAGGCCACATCATCATTTGTCAATTGCTCGGGCGTGAGTGTGTGCGTGAGCGCATTTCAAATTGGAAGCGTGAGCATATGCGCACGTGTAAGTGTAAAACGATTTGTGTTTGAAAAGCGAACCGTTGTTTTTGTCGTAATTGCCCAGTGTTCTCATCTTGGCTTTCAGTTAGCTTGCCCAGGCATCGGTGCTGCGTTGGCGACATGTCCGCCCAGCCCAAAGAACCCTCATTTCCATCCAATCCATCCTTTGAGTGCATTTGCGCGTTTGTAAGTGTAAGTGTAAGTGTCTTTAGGGTGTGTAAGTGAGTGTGATTGAGTGCGTGCGTGTGTAATTGCGTAAGTGTGTAAGATGTAAGTGTGTAAAGGAGCTGTGCGCGTGCATGAGCTGCCCCCCTGCCATGCCGCAGGCAATCCAAGAGTGAGCTGAGAGTGCTGAGAGGTCGGGTTCACACTTTCTTCCATGGCGAATGCATCAGTCGGGTTCGTTGTGACCCCCCATTGCGACGATGCTCGCAAGCCACGTCAGACCAGACACGTAGCATCTAGCAGACCAGTTCCAGAGCATACGCACGGCATTTGGTAGCCCAGCAACGGGGGATGATGTTCCCTTGCAGCCAGCCTAAAAGCTCAGGTTGGAGGCTTTCGGGATGCGGCTGGGTTGCTGCGTTGGGAGTTGGGATGGAATTTAGTTAATTAGAATTTTGTTTTGTTTGAGAACTGTAGCGAAGAGAAACTCAGCAACCTGGCTGCGTCAGTTCTCACAAGTGCCCGCGAGCAGCCGCTGATTGGCGCATTCAGTTTGTGTTTTACCCTGCACTCCTGTATGACGTGGGTTTAGGGATAATTCGGCTTGCCAGGCCTTGCACCGAGCAGCCTCTTGCGGAAGCGACTTGTGCACGAACTGGCAGGGGCCAGCACTCCGTGACTCCGTCTCATTGGGCAGCGCTTTGAGCAGGGAGTTTGACGGTTTCCCTGTGAAAAGCAGCACGCAGACAGGGTGCCCAACTGCCCAACTGGCGGACTTCACCCCCTCCGCAAAAGTTAATTGGTTACATGTCACACTACAAAAAATGGTTTTGATTTCCCTTGAAACCAGATCTGGAAAGGGTACCCTGCAAAAAAAAGGAAGAGGCATACCAGAGTGAATTAGGGGGTCAGGCTCAATGCACCGCCCAGACATGGATTGGAGTGCAGGAGCTGGAGCACACTGACATCTGGGCCGCTTCAAATCCGGCGCTAGGCCGATTTTCTTTTTGGCAGCAGAGGCAGCACCTCCAGAACCTCGAGTCGTGCTCTCCAAAAACGTCGATAATCTTGTGCCCAAGAGGCTGGCCCAATATAGAACCCCGAACGCGGTGATGCTCCTTGGGTTTTCCTTGAAGACACACCCAAAAGGCGGAGGTGCTCGCTTCGGTGCTGCCGGGGTCTTCATTTCAGACACACCCGCGTTGCGCAAACATGTCACGTGAGCCCGCTATGTGCAACCCCAGTTTGGGTTCCGACCATCCTATTCTATACGCTCATTGCAAGGGCATACTCCCCTTCGAAAGGCGCCCCTTTCGGGCAATACAAGCCGCTCTACAGGCTTCGAGGAAAAGTCCTATGTGCCTCTGGGTACATGCTCCAAACATCTACGCCCCCCCTTCAGTGCACAAGATAATTCCTATAGATCGGTCCCCCCTGATAGGGAATACATGAATGGTTTTGGCACGTCCCCAGGGGCTTGTAATTCTTTCCCTTGAAGCGTTCTTGCTGCCCCTTTTGCAGGGTAGCACGAACACAGGAGCGCAGTTTTTCTCGCATATGGCGGGCCGCCATTGTGTGTAGCCTTACTCTCAGCTTGCACCGCCCAGGGCAGAGGCTCACCTGTGGTTTGGGTTTTGTTTCGTTGGATTTCGTTGGGTTTGCCGTCTCCAGGCTGGTTTTGCACTGAGCTTGGCCTGAGTGCTTGGACGCAGGTGATGCCTCAGACCTGAACGTCTTGTGAACACACGTTTCTGGTCTTCAATGCTTATATTGTCTAAATGCCCCCTTGCCGAAGTTTCAGCCATGAATCCCAAAGAGAGCAGAGGCTTGGGGGCATAAATGCCAACTGGTGAATTGAGAAATTGTTTTAAACTGCTGGCCACCTATCTCGCCGGCGAACAAAAAGCAACAAAAAGAAGAAGCACTGCTCACACGGACAGCCGGCCAGATGCCTGAACAAAGCCCCGAGCAAAGCACGGCAGATGTGTGGCCAATCGCATGATCCGAATTCCCGCTGCCAAAGGTTCTCGCTCTCAGGTTGCCCAGTGGAAGAGCATGCTAATGCTCAGAAGGCAAGAGGCCCGTGTACAGTCACCTGCTGAGGAAATGCTCGCTCCTCGGCAGGTTCAATCGCGCAATCTCGCATTGGGCTTTTGCTCCATACTCGGCTCGCTTCTATCTCCTTCCCTTCTTGGGGGGGCTCTGCGCTTTTGGTACGGCACTCTTCGCAGGCACTTGCATCGTTTCCAGCTGTTCTCAGTCAGATTTTGAGCTCCGCCGTCCTTTTAATCCCGCCTCTGCCTAGTTTAACGCGTTGCACTGTCCGCTTTTTCCGGCGGAAACTCCGGGGAGGTGCTCCGACAGGGCGCGCAGGGCGGCCGGCCAGAAGACCGCGGCAGGGCAGTGGCCAATGGCATCTCAGAGACGCCCTGCTGATGGTATGGCTGGCCCACTCCCCGTTCCATGGAATGGCCGTGGCTAGCACGGCCATGTCATGGCTTCAGCAAGGGTGAGCAACTCAGGAGTGACAATGTCTTGAGTCTTGTGTAGTTGGTACTACTTTTCTTCGCTTCTTTCAGTCATTTGTTCCCGTGTTTTGGTACACCAGAGAGTCGGCCCCTTGCTTAAACTTGACTGGTGCTCACGCAATGTGTGGCTTCAAGACAAGAGGCCAAGCGTTGAGCTTTTTGCCTTCCGGCGTCGATGCCGGCTGGTGAGTCCCAGTTCGGGGTGGAGGGGGAGATCACAGAGTTTGGCTCCTTCCTGCACACAAGTGCTGCTTGGCTGCAACTTTTTTTTGGGGGGTTTAGGTCTCCACATATAGTCTTATGTTTTGGGGCATGGACAAATATGAACCAGAGTCTGAACACTTTGTTTTTTGTTTACCCCAGATTTGGGCCAAGAACTGGCCGCAATCGACGGGCTTGTCTTGGGTTGTGGTCTGGAACTTGCAAAACAGGGCTTCCTATGTCTCCCTATAATTGTTTTGCACAATTTGTGTGACTGCAACTGATCGCACCCGAGTTTCAAGATTGGGATTCCTTTCCTCCAGGGTGAAAGTAGATGGCACGGTTCCCTTCATGTCGGTAAGTGAGGATGACTATCCCAAACTGATGGATTGTGCTATGTAGATTGACCGAAGTGCAAAGTGTGGTTCTCATCATCGCTTTCAGGTTGCCAGTTCCAAGTGAATTCTATGTGGTGGGGTGATGCTTGCACGGGCTACGACACGGTTTGTCTTTAGCAACGGCACCATTGACTGGTCAAAGCATCGCGCAGTTGAAGTAGTATTTCCTAAGGTACCTGAAGTCATGGTAAGGGGATTCCTGTATACCTCACCCTGGCCTTTTTCTTGAGGCAAACGAGATGTTGGGCATGGCACACCTTCCATTCAACGTCTTAGGTACCCCATCGAGCCCCAATGTGTGAATGTGTGAGGGAAGTCAAGTCTCTTTTGGTCGCCCAACAGGCGGTACAGTCAAGTTGAAGTAGATGGCACAAGTTGGTTCATTTTGGGTGAGTCGTCCCCTTGACTTGCCTACAAAGCGGTAATTGTGTGCGGCTCTGGACTGCAATCCCCACCTTTCAATTGATTCATAGGTACATGTCCACAAATCATACTGTGGGTGGACGAAATCCTGCACCACCTAAGAAGTCCTAGAATGATGATTCCCTGCCAATACCACTTGGCTTCAAAGTGGTGCAGGATTTCGTCCATCCACCGTATTTTGATTCAAAGCCACATGAGTTGGGGGCCATGAAGGATGAAGGGCCATGACCCTCCTGTGGCTCCCCGCCTGTGTCTCCAGTATTCGTCCAGCATGCTGACCACTAGAACCATGCACAAAGAGGGCCCTCATGACTTCCTGGGGGGTGGGGCGTGGCTCAACCATCAGCATTGCCAGCCTCGGCCCCGCCTGCTTGGTTGCGATTTGGGAATGGTTGAGGTGGGTCCTGGGATTTTTAGGGATGGTTCGGGCCTGGTTTAGGGTTGGTGTAGGTGACTTGCGAGCTGGTTTTTGGTTGATCCTTACTTGACGTAAGGGTCCCCTTGCCTGAGGGGTTCGTCCAACCAACCCCTGACGCCGAGGCTTAAACTTACCCCGTGTCTCGGCACATGCTGGCATCCTTTCAGACCGTGTTCCGCTGTGTCACGAGAAACGCTCCGGGGACTGAATTGGAAGGCTTAAGAGCGGGCGTCAGCAGATTAGTCGTATGGAAGTGGACAGGAAGGCTCCCAAAAGGAAAGTAGTCTTCCAGCACCTCGCCGCCCTGTCAAGTTGTCCTAAGTTCTACGTAGGCCTTTGGTTTTCCCCAAGCGACAGATCCTGCAGACGCCTCACCCGTTGTCTCCATGGCATGTTGAAAATGGCCGGCGCATTTGCCCTAACCACTGCCACCTGTTTCATAGCTGCTCGAGGCAATTGAAGGCACCTTTTGCTGGGGCAGTGCGCCAAGAGCATCCCAAGAGGTCATTTTCAATGGGCCACAGAGACGTCGCGTGACCTTCCAGACTTCCAACCAGGAGTTTTCAAAACAGACTCCCTGCATGCAAGCAGATGGCTTCAAAAGCGGCGACAGCATGTGTCGAGTGGGAGGGCGTGGCGATCGCGGCAATTTGAGTGCCATCCAAGAGGTGCGAACCCGTTTTGGCCAATCCACTCAGGAAGTGAGAAGAAGCACTTGGGGCTAGAAGGTTTGACGAAGGAGCGAGATACTGGCACCCTCATACCCCAGCAAGATTCAGAACTCATTTGACTGGCGGACGAGACCACCCTGAGTTTCCATGAAGGTCGCGGGTCAAAATTATGTACGGCGGACACCCGGTGTCAATTTGCAACTGCTTCAACTTGGGTGCTCATCGTCACATGCTCCCCCCCCCCCCACAAAGGGATCCCGCAACAGCAGTGGCTTCCCGGGTTCCATGCGAAAAAAATGCAGGAGTGTGAACCTCCATGAGCCCTCACTTGTAAGCCGACTTGTTGACCTTTTTCTTTTCTCTTTGTTCCGTCAAGGTTCCCAGTTGTCCTTTGGGCAAGGGCAGTAGCTGCCAGGCAAAGCTCAGTCCAGAGCCGGAGCCTTTCCTACAGGCGGGATTCAGTTGATTGGCTGGTGTTTTTCAGGCCGAAAATGGAGCGGTTGCTGTCTTTTGGAGCTTTGGCTTCTTTGAGCCTTACCGCAGCCAGACAGTTGGCCACTCTTCGGGCTCAAGGAAGGGAAGCTGCAGTAGGGTTCCGGAAAACACACCACAGAGTCATTGAGAACCCCTGGAGAGGGCCATATGCACAGCTCACGAGCTCATGGCTCCCTTTGGTTTTCGGAGTCGCAAGGAAGCGTCTCATGGAAAATCGGAAAATGTCTCCAGTTCTGGCGGCTTTGGGCAGTGATTCGCTCGGTGGATGCCCTAAGCCCCGAACATTGCAAGTTGCGGACAGGGGAGCCCCCGTAAGTTCTGGTTTGTGGTTGGTTTACTTGCACTTTGGGGTGGCTGTGGAAAATTGGGGGGGGGGGAAGGGGGGTGCGGGGTAAGGTTGCCATTTTCTGGAGTGGCCAAGAAATCCTCCCGTAAAGTGACAAAGCTCGGATGGACACCAAGATCAACCACTTTGTTACCGCAAAAAGGTTGCTCCCCTTTTTCCACAAGCAGACCTATAGACATAAGAGCTTGGCGATTTGGGACCGGGACCGAAACATGGACCAAAGTGCAAACACAAGGTCAAACCTAGTCGATTCCCTTCTTGGCCACTAGCTGAACCGGGTTCAGTTGTTGCTTCCCTGACTTTGGTCAATGTTCTTGGCAGGGTCGAAACGCGCCCTTTGTCCCCTTGCATTGCTACACCACTCTGATTTGGAGGATCCACATATGTTGTTTTGCGATGCATGCTTCCACCGGAACCTGGTGTAATGCCAAGCAACTCACTTCCCGAGCTCATGGACTTTAAACCATTTGAGAAGACCGTTTTAACCTTTTTTGGGGGCCAGTCTACTCGGGGTGAGGCAAATTTACCCCACTGACTCTGCCCTGCATTGCAGGCCTTCGTAAACTCAGAGACCTGCCTGATGTTCCTGGCCGTGGATTAATTCGAGTTTGCAGTTTTGGGTGGGCTTGTTTTGTTTCCGCCCTTGTGGGGGAGTTTGGGAGTTGAAGATGAAGCCAGCCAAAATGGGTGTCCTTTTACGGGAAACCCGTGCAAGCGAGCTGCTCGTGTAAAATTTGGGCTGCGCGCGAAACCAGGCCGGCTGCGCATGACGTAGACATCCCAGGATTCAATGCCGCAGATAGTGCATGGAAGACGTGGCAATGCCCATTATGATTTTTGCAAATGCAGAGGTTTAGGGCCACTGTATGTCTTGAAGCCACGAAGTAGTTGGCAAGTAGTTACACAAGGTGATACAACTGGCCCACTTTAGCAGCTTTAGCATCGCTAAGAAGGCTATTCCTTCAACGGTGCCCGAGAATGCGGCAGACCAGGTGTTCAGAAGGGCAGGGATGCACTCATGGTCTTAATCAGGCACTAGCGACTAGCGGTGTTTTCTTTCATGTTCAAAATGCTCTTCGCGAGTTTCTCGACTGCACACTTTTTGGGGAAGACAGTTTTAATGGTTCACAGTAAGTCTGAACTTTCTCTGACCCATCCACTCAGGGGGGATAACTTCAGCGGTACACGGCCTATTTTCCACAGCCATGTTGAGCGTGGGGTAGCTCGACCAGGGTTTATCTTGAGACCTCATTCTGAACAAATTAGAGCGATCTCACTTCGGGGCAAAACCAGCTCCTTTGTTGAAAGCTCCTTGGGCATTCCTTCTTTCCGATGTCTGAATTGTAGAAGTTTGCCCAGAGGCCCCAAACGTCGCCTTTTAGCGTTCCTGGGATGAAGTCAAGCGCGGTGCCTAGCCCTTCCGCACTTGCCTGGCTCAGCCGCAGCCCTCCCCATTGCGGCACGGGCCCCCTTAGCGGGGCCGTGGTGTATGTGTAGTTAACGGCCTCAGCCAAATTTCGGGCTGTGAATCTGACGGTATGTGTTTTTTCGTTGTTTCCGATGGAAGACCCAAAACCACCCATGGTACTTAGAGGCTAATTCTGCGATGTGTTGAACACAGCTGGCTTCAAAGGAGGCTTCGGCGAAGAGTCTCACCGGCCCTGTAATTAGGGGCCGTTCTCCTAGAGATGGCGCCTGCTGTCTCGGAGAAAAACGCGTCTTAAACATCTTCCTTCCCAGACTGCTGGACACATGATTTTGGATTTCAATGAAAGGAAGCCAAATGGAGACGGATTGAGCATGTTTTTTTTTCTTTTTCCCAGGCCCCGCTCCTTGGCACCCAGCCGCAACTTTACAATTAGCCCCAAGTTTGACCAGAAACAGTCGGCACTCTCCTTAGCAATTCACCCACATCCGAAGGGTTTTGGCGAATTTCCTGCTGGCTTCTTAGAGGGGGGGCTTCCCTTAGCAAGCAGCTGACAGCCGCCTGAGGCTTGCTGGGATCTCTTAAATGACTTTGCAGTGGGTTCAGTATTGGGCCGGAATCAAGCCGTTTTGGTTGGGGGCAAAAGCTGTGGTAGAGGTCGCCAAGGCGAGCAACTGACGTCCTCGCAAACCTTTGTTCCAAGGATTCCAATAATTAGGCGCATTTCTTTTGTTGGACCCTTTGGTGACACGTGCGGCCTAGCAACAAGCTTCGGCTTTCTCGGGGCATTAACTTCCTGGCTTAGAGGGTCAATGGGAAGCCCCTCCTTAACCACCAACTGAGCTCCGCGAAATTCCAATGTCGAAAATGCCACTGGGGTTGATTTGAACCGCCGTTGGATCAAGACGTTCGGGGCGGGGAGCTTCAGAGGAGTCGGGGCCTCAGCGCGCCTTGCTATGCCTCCCTCGGTTGGGTTGACCCCCATTTTTGGTCCTCTCCATCTCCCTTCCAGCAAGAAGGTTGTGCTTAATTGGTAGATTAGGTGTTTTGAACCCCCGGTTCGCATCTGGGTGATGAAGTTGTGCCAGCTGTCAGGGAATCTGGGCATTTGGGAATGAACCGGAACGGGGTATTTCACCTGTTGCTATGTCCTTGCATCCCCCTCACTCCCTGAGTTTCCGGGCTTTATACTTTTTGGGAAGACGATGTTGTGTGGCACCCCGCACGGTCTTCTCTCGAATCCCTTCTCGACTCAACCAATCGCCAATCGCCTCATCCACTTCACGCGTCCAGGTACTTCGCACCCGCCACCATACAGGGAAGTGGGAAGGCATGCACATGGGTCCTGGTTACATTTGCCACCCTGCTAAATTGGGGAATGTATCCTCATCCCATCCCTGCTCCCCCCTGCATCACTGCTAAACGTATTTACTTCCTTGTTCTCCTGCTAGAGAGCGTGGCAAGTAAGTCACAATTGTTGGAGGAATGCCCTGAGATTGGAGCGGTCCAATTCCCGTGCAGGGACAGCTACTCCAATTCCAACATGGAGACCCCTACTTTAATACCTAATCGGTCACCAGCTCAGGCTGCAATGGCTTCCCTTGACTGATGGCCCCTTCGCTTTTGCTCTACCGAGGCTCCCTTCGAGCCCTCATGGCCACGGCGTATCGCGGGTTCCATCCCAGGCAAATCGACAGCCGTCAGCTCGCTCACTTGCTTCATGCCGACACCTTGTGTGGCCGGTCAACTCGGCAAACCAGATGCATTGCAACCTCCTAAATTAGCCGCTATGATTCTGATATTGACTGATCGCGCATCATGAGAAGGTCGATGAATTATGGCACGGATATCTTGAGCTCAATTCTATATGCGCATTTACCCTGCGATCCTTGAACTTGGATGACTGGTGGCTCGAACGCATTGTGACTTATGGCGGTGTTTTTGGGCGGCCTGCAGCACTCATCCCCGGTCGCCAAAAGGAAGCCAGCATATTGTTTGAACACTGGTTGAACCATGTTTAGGAAAAGGGGTTATCTTCTTTCACTAGCCAGTTGTTTATTCATGAGACGCAGGAACATCCGGGTTCAGCCGGGCCGAACACTTCGGGCCAAGCTTGCGGCAGCCTCACAGGTCCGAGCCAACGCCGGCCAACTTTTTTGGCAGGTTCCCTTGGGGGCGGTTCAACTATTCGACTATGTGCAACTCCGCCTATGTTCAACTCATTTCGGGCGCATTTGCAGCTAACTGTTTGCAGCTTCCGGCTTCAATCACTGCGAGGGCTCAGATTCCTGTTGAAAGGGACCAAGGGACCAGGTAGCTTGGCGCACGGCAGACCGTGTTTCCTGCGTGGTTGTTGCACAGGCCGGTTTGCAGGTGATGCCATTGGCGAATCCGGAAGGTTTTGAGGGTCCTGAGGTTGCTCACATAAGTCCACTTGAAGCTTCGCCTCAAAGAAAATTGAACATTTCCATCCCGGGCATTTGAACACAGGTGTTGAAATCATCCAGAAAGGGAACTTCCAAGACCTCCAATTGCTTTGCGATGCGCCACGCACAGCTACAGGCAAATTCTGTTCTACGCGGGTTGAGTTGACTTTCTGTCCATTTTCTGAAGCAACTTTCTTGGATTTGTATTAGACATACGGAGGAATTGGAGAAACATCGCCGTCACCGTCGCCTCTTGAAACAGCAGTTTGGGCTCAGTCCGTTTGGTGCGTCGAACTTGACGCAGCTCCAGCATCGGCTCCGCCGCCCGGCGTGCACAGCTTCCAAGCGCCCACTACCGATTCCTATTGGCCAGTTTAGGTGCTTCTACTACCTGGGGTGTATGGGGGTTAGGGGGGAGGAAGTGGTGCGAATGCCTCCGCCCGCAGCTGGATGTGCACAAACAAGGTCCCGGCCAACAGCAACCAGTAAAAACAAGAACAACTGAAGAAGGCCAAACAATTTGTGCTTATAATTCCATGTGTGAGCAAGAGGTTGACCCTGGTTGGGGGTAGGAGGCAAGGACTCTTGGTGAACTTCCCCCTTGCAAAGCTGAATGTGATGCCAGGTGCAGCACGTCAAGATAAGTCAGGGTCATACAGTCATGCCTTCGAAGGGTTGGCCCCAACGCCTCGTGTCTCAGAAATGCGTCGTGTTTGTGGTGAGGTGTGATCATCAGATGGCAACAATTTCGGTCTTTGGCTGAATCAAATCGTGTTGCCTTTGGGCGAGCTGAATGACCTTAGGGACCTTCAGATATCTTGCGGGAATCTGGGATGCGTCAAGTCCAATAGCTGCCTATTACATCAGAGAAAGGAAGAAAGAGGTCTTGCTCTCACTGTCACTGCGCTCTGAAGTTATTTCGTCGGTGTATGTTGAATTATGTGGATTGTTGCTTTGCGATCACCTTGTCCAAGGGTCCTTCCTGATTTTCCTGTTGAAAAGTCAGGGACCGGCCAAAGGCCTGCGCTTTGGGGGCCCTGGAAAATCAAGGACGCATCTAAGACTCCAAAAGTCATGAGTGCGTTGTGGTGGTGGTCAGCTGATTCAGTAGTTACCTCGAAGGCAGTTTCGTGCAGACGTCTCAGCCTTCAGCCTTTTTGGCATCGTTTTCTTGGGCGCGCCCGCTTTGCCTCAGGCTATGTATCAGCGCGAGGATGTCAACGTGGGCAAACTCCTCAAGAGGTGCAATACGTTTGCCAATTTGGCCGGTGACTAGATCATTTTTCGCAACCTCACGCGGGCTTGTGACCTCACCCTTATGGTATTACCGGGCACTCTTGCCAGGCTCAAGTCTAGCCAGCAATTCCGTTTACTGGTGAGAGTTCCACGTTGGGCGCGCAGCCTTTATGCGTTGCTAGCAAAACGAGAATTCCTCCAACCCCTTTCTGAAAGTGTGGGGAGAGGTGGTAACATGCAGGGGCCCTTGTTTCTGCTAGCGTCCGGGATAACGGCCCCACAGGTTCTGCGCGTTTTCTTGCGTTTTCTTGCCGCATTGTGTTTGGTTAGGGGGTGGGGTGGGGTGGGGTGGGGTGGGGTTGGGGTGGGGTAGGGGCAAACCCGCTGTACTTGTGTGCGTGCTCAAAGGCGTCAGCTCATGCTGCCCAATTGACGCAGTGCTTGCTTTGTGCTTCGTTCTCTCTTGTTACGCATTGCAAATTCCCTCTCCCTTCCCAACCTTGCGCTGTGGTTTCAGGTTCGCCTGGATTACTGAGCCTACGCTGCTCTTGAGGTGACTTTGTGTCCATTGTGGCGGATCAGCGCCGGTGGCCCCTTCATTCGACATCTTGTCTTTGTCCTTGCCGTTTCTGTCGTCGTGTTGGCGGTCCACTTTGCGTGACGTCGTGGAAACGCGCTCGCGGTCTGTCCGGGTATCCCTGGCGGGCGCGCTGTTTGTGTTGTCTCTGGCGCTTGCTTACACGTGTCCAGTTTCCCTGCAACGGAGCGTTGTGTTTTGAAGCTCCCTCTCCGCAAAGCACACGCAAGAACTATGAGGTGTAAAAGCCCACGCCCCAAACAGACACCTGGCATTTTCAAGGTTCCTCCCAAGAAGACACATGAACAACAATTTAGAGGTGCGATTTCCACGCCAAGAAGAAAGCAAATAGAAACGTATGAGCTTTGAGGGTTCCCCTGACAGAACCAGCTAACTTTGATCTGCTATCAGGAAATATGATGGATCAGCTGAAGGTAAAGCACAAGCTTGCTTCGCGGGCACATATGACGGACCCTTCCCCCTAAAAAAATAGTAACACTACGGTTTCGCCCAAATCTGAAATCACGGTTCCGCCTCAACGAATTCACAAAGCCACAAGCGACGGACCATTTCCTAAAAATACACACTCTGTTTTCGCCCAAATCTGAAATCTGTGTTTCGCCTAAACGAAACGCGCAAAACCACAGAGTTGCGCAAATAGCGCGTTTTTCCGTGATGACCCTGAAAAAACAACAAAAACAGAGGGCCAATTAACGCTTCCTTGTTTCTTCAATTCCCATCGTTTCAAGTTAGGTGGGCAAGGACCTCTTTTGGGGTCTCGTCCAAAGATATTTATTGAATGTAAGGTAGGCTCAAAGTGAAGCAGAATCTGAACATATGGGTTTATTTGGAGTATCCCAGCAGTATGTCAAGCCTTTTTCCACATCGCTGATCCTCATTGGGATCGGGCACTGGCCACTGCCTTCAAAGTGTCCAATATGGAACACATGGAGAGTGTGGCCTGGCAAGCTTAGTGAGCAGATTGCTTAGCCCAAGCTGGTAGGCGGCAGGCTGACTCAGCCCTGCGTTTCGGATCCCGCAGGCTGCCAAAGGCAGTGAGGAGCAAAGTCCAGTCGAAGGAGCGGGTCGATCGGTTGAATGGCCTTTGTCTCCATTGTTGGGGGGTAAAATGGGCTGAAACATGAAGGATTCACTTGGCCCACACGGCGACAGCAGTTGGTTCTCTCCATTTTCTTGGGGGTAGCCTTTGGCCCATAAGGCGACAGCTTCCATTATGGGTATATAATTTATCATTGTGACTGAACTCTTGGGAGCGTTGGGTGCAACTGTTTACCTGGACCTTTTGTTCCATTTGGGACCCACTGGAACAAAACCTGCACAATTCAGATTGTAGATTTCCTAAGATACCGAGTGGTTCTAGAAAGCGCGTTCGAAAATTATTTGCGCGATTTGCGACAGGAATTTCACGGTTGGTAGTGTTCTCGCAGCTTTAGTACCTTTGCCTCGCGGTGTGTTTTGTCCGACGGTTTTCAATGCGGAGTGTTACACCTAGATTGGGTTACTGAGATTCTTAGCAAGATAACTGCGGCCAAGTAGCCGCATGACAAAATCCACGAAATCGCTGGCAGCATCTTGGCAGGAGTACCTGGACCAGCCTCTTGGAACGCATTCAGTGTGTCGGCCAGGCTTGCCATTCCTGGTGATCTATTTGCCACTTTTGAAAGGCAATCTTGCGGGAGGTGCCCAAAAGTGGGCCAAGGAAAAGCGGAAAGTTACCAAACCCTCTCAGTCTACACGACAGTGTGGATGCTGCTGTCGGCGATGTTGTGGTGAGTGGTATGCATGTTTGGCTTGAAAATATCCATCAGTCATGGTACAGGGTGCATCTAGGCTTTTACGTTTTTTTTAGTCGCCCTCGCAACGCAGGGACGCTAGTTTGCATGCTTCGTTTGGCCTGTCGAACCTAGAAGTAATACATGTATGACCATCAATCATTCCATTGGTGTACACCGCCGTTGCCCTTTTGCTACCCTACCCTACGATCATACAAAGTTGGTAGAATTGTTGCTCGAGTGAAGGGCCGAACATGCTCATGTTTCCCTGTGTTCTGGTGAGGGTGGCCTGCTTCATTTGGCTTTGCAATGTTTTGAGGGTACCCGTCTTCATGACGGGTATTCTTGTGACCGACGCGTCCCTTAGACCTTTTGGCCATTAACCTAGGGGGCGAGCAACCCAGCAAAACCAACCGCTGCTTTCGCCTGACCCCCGCGTGCTGTCCAGCAAGCTGTTGGGATAAGCCATTGGATCCCTGAGGTGCTGGACCATCTTCAAGAAGTATGATGCCCTTTGGCCGCGCGAGTGCTGCTAAAAGTGGTGTGCCCTTTTGGGTTTCCAATAGCTCACGTTTTCCAGGGGGTCTAGTAAGCTCGGGGCCCTTATGGAAGGGGCGGAATTCAAGACACAGCGGGCGGTGAGGCCTTTCAGAGGGAGAAGCTGGAAGGATCAAGCCTTTGGAAAGCACTGCTGGAGGCCGGCTGTAACGCAGCAGTGCGCCTGAGACATGTGAATGAGCTGCCAAACAAAATTCCCCCTTTCCAAAGGTTCAAACCAAGGCGGGGGCGCCTTTGGTTTCCGCCTGGTTTTGAAGTTGGCACGAGCTATTTACCACCACGTGTTTGGCTTTGCTGATTGTTGAAAAGCCTTTTTTGTGCCGGTCGTGGTTGATTCTTGGTTCTCAAGGCAAATCCGTCATTCCTTCACCCATCCCTGTGTTGAACAGATCGCTGAACAGAACGGGGGAAGTGGTGGGATCAACTGGGCGGATTATGCAAAAGACATGGGAATCGGTGGTGACGATCGCTTGTGGGAAGTACAGCTATTGCGCGAAGCCCGCCCTGGCCCTGACGCAGGCGTTGCCTGAGTCGTTTGCCCAGGCAATCCTCAACAATCAGCTTCTTGGATGACTTGACTTTTTCCGATGTCATTCTCAACCCTGCATTGGCCAGATTGAAACCGAAACCGGGGTTGTTTCCCTTCAACTACCACGTCCGGGGTGACTTTGATAATGGTTGGGGCCCGGTTTACCTCGCCGTTTAAAGCCAATTCTTAGTGGAGCCGAAAGGGGATGCCCCACAGAGAGGTCCGCTGACAATGGAGGTTGTTGGGTTCCGTGTCCATTTTCAGAGGTGTAGCCGATTGGTGTGGTGTGGCCATTCAGGTGTTTCAATTAAATGACAGGTTTCAGGCTTGTCAAAGGGCTATATACCGTAGAGGATCAACTGCTTGAACTGCTTCCCTTCAATATCACCAGTATCTTGGCATACCACTGTTGCACTACTGCGGCTGCTGCAGCTGCTGTGGCTCGGTTCGATCGTTTAAGCGATGGCCGTGACTACTGCTACCCTTGCTGGCTATACCATAGGTTGCGCCTTCGATTCTCGTGGCCATGACTGCCACAGCCATTTTTGTTGCGAGATCGCCACTACAACTTCTCCCGCCAGCTCGCAATTGTTGGACCTTGCACTTGGGCCCATGCAAACTTTAGGCAGTTGCAGCGGGAGGCTGGCTTTGCCACTAGGATGTCCGAGAACATGGGATGTCGATACCGCTCGCTACATGATGTCTGCTCAGCAATCCGTGTTCCATCTTTGCTGTGCCTTATTTGTCTTCGAGGCTGGCATGGTAGGTGCTAGTGGTGGCTTCCGTTGTATCGATGTCCCACTACGGGTTGCAAATTGGGGTTGGGGATTTTTTTTTGGAACAACCCAGTACGAGCCTCAGCGCATCGAATCAATGTTGCAGCTTTCCGAAGTGGCGCGGGTCGGCCAGTCATCGCCTGAGTTGCAAAGACTTCAGGTACGGATGGTCCCTGCAGCAGGACTCAGTCCATGCTTTTACAGGGTGTGGCCGTGATGGCGAGCCAGCCCCTTGCAAAGCAAGCAGAACCCAACCCGCTTTTCGCGCCACATGAACTTGCCGTTGGAACAAGGTTGACACTAGGTCCTAACCGTGAAAGCGCCCAGTTGTGTGGATTCTGTCCTCTTACTTAATCCCTTTTCGTTCGGGGGCTGCCAACCAAAAGTGGAATCGCCCCAAAAAAGGTACCTGGTCACCGGGCAGCTCGGTCAGCGAAGCTGGAATACTTATGAATGCAAGGAAAGGGGCCAGCAAAAAGCCGTGACAGGCACTTGGGCAGGGAAGACTATTTGGGAACAACGAAGTGCTTGGGCTGAAATATGTCCGAATATGTCCCTAGGATTTGGGGAAGACAGTCCCCTGCTTGGTTGCTTGGCCTGTTCGCGGGGTTTACATCTACCCTGTTTCCGATGAAAGTGCACAGGTAACCTTTTCAAGACTTGGCAAACTAACTCGACTCCTTTTGCAGGCAATGGATGGGATGTCATCTTCCGAAGCCTGGGGCGGGATTTTTTAAAGGGAAACCACCGGAGAATCCACAATTTCGGTTCGTTGGGCCTATTGAGACAACCCCATTCACCTTTCATGATGGCAAGTCGCGAGCCGCGAGCCGCGAGCCGCGAGCCGCGAGCCGCGAGCCGCGAGCCGCGAGGCAGTCTCCTTCATCAAGTTCCCCGAGTACGTGAAGTTCACCCTGGCGCTCATTCTGCACAAGTACAGCCTCTCGGACTCCTTCAGAATCCTTAGCGGCCCACCCGGCCATGTTTGGGTCATTTTGGTAGGTGGCTTCACGAGGATGTCATAGGCAGCCAGCACAACCAGCTGTAGAACCATTTGAGTAGAACAGTTTCCGGCGCGGCTCATTGGACACCGGATGGGGCAAGCATGCCGCGTCTTATCAAAGCTCGGCCTTTGGAACTGCCTGATCAGTGGGCATCCTGCACTGCCTAGCTTCCATGTTGCTACAGGCTCCTCACTAGACGAAACTGTTTTTAGGGTAGACCAGAATCGGAACATACTACATTATTTTTGGTGTGCTCCAAGGTTGGGCCAAGACTTCCTATGTCCAACCATTGGCGTCCAACTGTGAAATGTCCAACGGCAAGCATACACTTGCCGTGCATCAAGCGGCTTCGTTCCTCAATGTGGCATTTCAAGGCTGTTTGTGTTTTTGGTTGGGATCAAAAGGGCCATCATTTGTGGGTCCAATGGGCCAAACCTAGACCCCCCCTCCAACTCCCCGAAACCTTCTTAGAACGAGTTCTGAGAGCCATTCAAGTGGCTAGGGCCTGCAAGTTTCTCCTTGTCCCCTTGGACGTGCTTGTGCTTTCTGAACCATGTGTAGAACTCGGAGCTTCATGGGTGCTTGCGCGCAAATTTTGAGTTGAAGCCCTCTGGATGCTTGGATTGGACAGAGAGCCTTTATCGAGTTTCATTTCAACGACCCAGGCGTCCACTCGCAAGTCCTGGACTGCAAGATGGCATTGAAGCCTCAGGTGGGGGTGCCAGGCTGAACCCATTGGAGCGGAAGGTCCTGCGTTGGTTTTTTTTCTGCGTTGGTCCAGGGCTTCCCTTTGTTTCCTCGTTAAAGTGTCGCCTCCACGAATGGAAACTCGCCGCAGAGACGAAATATTCTGATATGTGTTGTTTTTGAGGGTGCCTTTTTCAGGTTGAACGGGCACCCATGTTAAGAGGATTCCGATTTGACGGATTTGCAGGGACTTAGTCTTGATTCTTGGTTGTGCACCCCTTACCATGTTAGACAACCAGTGTAAAGCTTCGATACGGGAGCCATGGCCATGACTTGTATAGGGAGGTTTGACCATGACTTGCATAGGGGCATTCACCAAATGGAAACAACAAGACAAGCAACTTGACGGCTTCTTTTTTGTTTTAGAGGGCACCCTTTTTAATACTTCTTTTCTTTTTAGAAGCACAAACACAACGCACCAAAAACTTGGGGGGGTGTCCCTTATTTTGAGTCAAACCCACGCGCATGTGCAGGAGCTGGATCATAGCAAGCGCCCGGGCCCCCAGGATCTCCGAGCATTGGGATTGCCACCATTTCCTAGTATTGAATTGATCATTGGCTGCATGCAATTTATGAACTACTGTAAGTACAGACCTTGGATTTCCCTCTTTGGAAACACACATGTGGAAACAAACACTCTCTGTTATACCGGACCCCGCAGCATTCACAGGATCGTGACTTCGGAAAACAACTTTCTACAATATTAGTGACCCCCAATTATGAAAGGTCGCATATTATAATATTACATCCTTCTATCGGAACCCTGTTCTTCCATGTGTCCACTCTCCAGGGCTCCATTTTGGGGTTACCAAATTTTTGACCCACCGCCAGATGTGCTCCTTCCTCAGGCAAGACAAAGGTGGTGGCGAGCTTGGGCCCGGCATCCTGGAGCGAGGCAGGGCAAGACGGGTCTAGCTTTGTCGATGGTTTCCGAGGTCTTCCCATGTCTTCCTATGATTTTCCACGGTGTCACGTGGTTTCCTATGGATTCTAGCACATATGAGCACGTAATTTTGACCAAAGCACAAATGTCAGTCCTTTGGTAGGAGAGAAAAGTGTTTCACTGCACGAGTGTCGTTTGCATATTGGCTGGACACATGGTCGGGGGGAAGTTGCCGTTTGGTCGGGGAAAAACGGCGTTTCGCCTTCATGGATTTGTCCCAGATCAGTAAAACAGTGAAAAGTGCCTGTCTTCAAACCTGCGGGTCGCAGTTTTAGCAGCCCAGAGTTGTCCAGTCGCAGTTGTTGTTCGTTTCCCTTCCCTCCTAGAACATTTGACTGTCTCTTTAAGAGCACAAAGTTCCAAGTTACCTTCCACAGCTATGTTGGGCGGGAGCAAGGGCAGTGTTCCCCTTGAAGAATGTCGGATGGCGCCCTTTTTCTGGCCGCTGATTCTTTTTGGCAGGAGATGATTCCAAAGATGATCGAGGCGGGAACCGAGACTTGGACCGACATATTCTTGATCCGGCTCGCAGTTCTTCCAGGAACTGAGCAATGAATTCAACTCACCTGACTCACCTGGGATTTTTAGGATGCATCTGTAGTGGAGAGTCGCCGACAGTTCAAAGATAGAGCTAGCAGCTAGAGCATCCTCTGTTCAACAATCATGGAATGACAGGCGGCTTCTCAAGGTGGAGGTTTTCCGAAACCTGTCGCTTCTAGGACTGAAAGAAGGTATTTGTTTCGATCCCTCTTGATTGCGCTTGATTCCGGGTGATTGCTTTGGTTCTGAAATTCATGTGACTTCAAGCAATTCGGAATCTGAGCCACCTCCAGTGTCCCTTTCCCTCGTGCGCGTAGCGCGAGAAATCTGCGCGACGCGCCGGCCGCGTGAAGCTTGTTGCGCCGAAAAACAGGCACATGTACCGGGCAGATTAGCAGCCTCCTGTCACTCTGATTGCTGTTCCCTCGCCAATCTGCCCAAGCCATGAAAGGCTAGGTTGCGCTGGCTGTTGTCTCATTCATTTGAAAGAATTCAATCAGTCTCAGCTGGCGAAAGGTCAGCCATCAGGTGTCCAAAATGATACATCAAGGAGACCCGAAAAAATGTCTAAGGCCGGGACTGGAGCAGGAACCCCCATCTAAAACCAGCGTTCTGGGCATCTCCGGTCTGGGGATGGGTTCGGTCCAAGGACATTTTCCGCTTGAACTGCTCCCACCGCCGCGGCGGTGACTTCGAGCGGGTCTACCCCTTGATCAGGAGCCGTGGGATGGCAATGAGCCAGCGAGACAAGTTCCACACGCCAAGGGGTCCAAACACGAAAGCCAAGGGCAAGATGTACATAAGGTCGGGGTACGATGCAAAACTAAAAGGGCGAGGGACCGAAAGAAGGAGCTGCCGGTTCTCAGAAGCCTTCTGAGGTATGTCGGGGCTTGCCTTTGGTGGAATGCGAACATGTGGGAGCCATACACTAAGGGGGGCCCTCTATTGTTTGCAAAAAAACAAAAGGCACACCCTGAGCCTGCCCCAACCGGGATGGGTGTCAAGTGGGAAGTGGGGGACAGGGCTGGGGATTTGGAGTTCTGCGTCCATAAAGCGGTATGTATGCTTCTCAAAATCACTGTTGGGTGTCGGTGAATTTGCCTTTAAACTCAAACCTCCCAAATCCACCTGACAGCTTGTTGTTCTTATGCGTTGGTTCAGGCAGCCTTGGAGACCACCCGGGGACCGCAGGTTTTGTGTTTCCAGGGTACCGGTTTTGGCCCGCAACCAGAGAAACAAGACACATGAAGGGACATGAAAGAGTCAGTGATGTCACCCCGCAGGAAGTACTCCAAACTCCTGGGGCGCAGAGTGGAATGCTTGGGCGACCTCCAGGCGGACAAAGTGGGTGCCTGCCTGGCTTGTGATGGGAAGTTCGGCGGCCGAGTTGTGAATTTGCCAAAGCGAAACGTTGAAGCCTTTAAACTTCACATTGTTGTCTTCCCTTGCAACCAGCAAACAAAGCTTGAACTCTTACAAGTTTGGGATTGGACAGTGGCTTGGGAACTGCATAATCTATGGCGAGCTTACCTGAGGGGACGCCCCCCCCTATTCGGGGCCCATGTCAGTCAACCACATTGGCAAACAAAGAAACAAACAAACAAACACACAAACAAGCAAGCAAGCAAACAAAAAAAACAAGCAAACAAACAAACAAACAAACAAGCAAACCAGCAAGCAAGCAAACAAACGCAAAACAAACACACAAACCAACAAACAAACAAACAAACAAACAAACACACACACACACACACACACACACACACACACCACACACCACACACCGCACACCACGCACCACACACCACACACCACACACCACCCGCCGCACACCCCACAAACACACCACACGCCACACACCACACACCACGCACCACACACCACGCACCACACACCACGCACCAGACACCACACCCCGCACACCACAGCCCACACAACACAGCCCGCAACCCACACTCAAAACACGCACACACACACACACACACACTCAAGCAAGCAAACAGACAAACAAACAAACAAACAAACAAACAAGCAAGCAAGCAAGCAAGCAAACAAACACACAAACAAACAAACAAACAAACAAAGAACCAAACAGACAGACAGACAAACAAACCAACAAACAAAGAAACAAACAAACAAACAAACACACAAACAAGCAAGCAAGCAAGCAAACAAACAAAACAAGCAAGCAAGCAAGCACACAAACAAACAAACAAACAAACACACACACACACACCCACACCCACACCCACCCACACACACCACACACCACCCACCGCACACCACGCACCACACACCACACACCACACACCACCCGCCGCACACCCCACAAACACACACCACACGCCACACACCACACACCACACACCACGCACCACACACCACGCGCCACACACCACGCACCGTACACCACACCCCGCACACCACACCCCACACCACACAGCCCGCAACCCACACTCAACACACGCACACACACACACACCCACACCCACACCCACACGCACACGCACACGCACACGCACACGCACACGCACACGCACACCCACACACACACACACGCTCAAGCAAGCAAACAGACAAACAAACAACCACAGGGGTTCTTCATTTTTTGTTGGCCATATTCAGGAAGCAATCAGCTGGCAATGATTGGCAATGGATGTCCATTTGACAATGCGAGCAAATCATCCAATGCTACATGTGGAGCTTATGCTGTGGACATCTGTGGACCATTGTGGTCAGGTGTCCTTGTCGGTGAGTTTGGTGGGTGTCAAAATTGGGTAGCTAATTGCACATGCCCCAATTCGGGCATGCAAACATCAACTGGCTGATGCCTCGTGTCAAGGCTTGGGCTGGCGGAATGCGACGGGCAAAGTTTGAGGTGGTCCAGCTCGGAGTAGATCAAGGGTGCTCGTAGCGTATCTCACTGTAGAGCTGGGGGGTCGTCTTAGTGTGGGAACTTTAGTATCACAGAAGGGACAGCCAACGTTCCACGATGCAACAAGCTAAATCCTGAAACAGGGCTCCTTAAAAGATACATTTTGCCCATTTGAAACATCGCCTTTTCCACCAAAATAAAGGGAAACCACCATTTACAAGGCGTTTGGATTCTGGATCGCTGATTGTTTGTTCTTGGGATTTCCTCTCGAAGTTCCCTGGTTGCGAACTCTTTGCCAGTTGGGATTTGAGCCGCATGGTTCTTGGAGCGGGCCAGTGGGAAACCGTTCGTTCCCTAAGCGTGCTTTGTTGATGTACATGTACATAAGGGGTGGGCCATCAAAAGCAATCGCATTCAACCCTAGTCGCTCATCGGCCCAGACTCAGGGTGAACCGGTGAACATGAGAGGCTTCGGCGCCGAATGGCGCATGGGTGTTGATATGTGTTGATCCTATCCCTGAACTTGGGCGGCGCTAGGCAGACTGCATAGTTCTCCGCTGCCAATCTCAGATGGATATAGTGCTCATTTTCCCACGGCCGCCCGTCAGGGCCCGAAGTTCCGCGTGGGCGAGCTGGAAGGGGAGCCTGTTCCGCTCATCGAGGGCGAGGTGGTGGAGTTTGGCATCTGCAAGGTGCGGACGTCAAGTTTTTCCAATGGCAGAATGGCCTCGGGAAAACGGCTTGAGAGTTTCTTCCAAAACTTAATTGAATTCCTGGACTTGATAGACATTTTGGGCGACTATTGCGAATCGTTTTTTCCTGGAGCAATGCTCCAGGGGTTTCACCGGGCAGCTCCTGACGTGTTTAGACCATTCAAGTGGCAAACAGAAAGTTTGGTTACTCTTTTGGCCAATCCTCTGAAGCATTTGTTCTTTGAAGTTGGCCTGGACCATCTGGCAATGCTTTGAGTCGTTCCCATGGGCAAAGACATTTATCCAAACCTCAGTTTCTCAGCGAATTCCACCCTTAAATTCCCTTGCAGGTTCTCATCAGAAATTGGCAAGCCCAAGAAGGATGCCTTTGTTTGTCAGGGTACTAGGCCACTTGGCCCCTTTCAATCTCTTCAAAGGAAATTGGTGTTGTTATGTGTTGTTTGTTGAGGCACCCCTGTCGGTGTAATCATTCGATTCTGACACGCACCCGGTACCCACCACTTGCAGGTGAGCTGCGGTTGTCTCAAAGAGTTTGCCTAGGGCCATTGCCGAAGCATACATGTGGTTGTGGGTTAAAACCAATGGTACCATTTAGGGTAGGTGCGCCATTGGGGTTCGCGACTGCCCTGTGTGTTTTTTGCCTGTTGGTTTGACATGCTGCGTCTCAAGGGGTTTACACCTTGCAGGCTGCTGTTTGCGCACGAAAAAACAGCATCCCTGATACGTGCGTCTCCAGTGGGACTTCCAAGTTGGTGCACTGACTTGTTTGACTTCCTGAATGCGCGGCGTCCCATGCAGATTCTGCCTTGGTTCCAAGATTGCACTGACTTTTGCGATTCGGCGTACCTTCAAAAGCAATCAAACAACCAAACACACGTATATCTATATATATATATATGTAAATACACATTAACACACACATGCATATATACAGAGACAGACAGAGAGAGAGAGAGAGAGAGAGACCGGTGCCAGGATGACAACGACCTCATCAAGCCCGGCCGCATCACCATGAAGCCGACGAAGGAACAGCTGGCCCTGGTGAAAGCTTGCAAGGTGGGCATTGCCGCTTGGCCCTCCTTTGTGTGTATCGCACGTGCTCGAATGCCCAGAGGCAAAGGTGCCTCAAGCTGAACATTGGAAGTTCGCATGCTTTCCATGGAATTGGGATGCGGAATCCCTGAGGGGGAAGAAAGGCGGACTCCAGCGCATTTGCTTCCTGTTTATAGAAGCTTGGTGCGTCCTGACTTTTCAGGAGCTTGCTCATTTCCGTTTCCAGTGGGCCTGTCGGTGGGAAGCTTCAGGTACCCCGCAGACATCCCTTGATGCCGTCTCAGTCTCATGTAAGAGGCTTTGGAAGGACATTTGAGGGGATAGACCCTTTGCGCCAGAAAGCTTCTAAGACCCTTGTAAGAACCCCTCCTAACAAGGTTCTAAGATTGTGCCCTAGTATCGGCCACGTCGTGGACAATAACTGCCCATGGCGAGCTCCAAAAGCACTCGCGCATTAAGGACTTGCTCATTGAGGACGGCATCATGAAGGCGCGTGTGAGAGATTCATTTACCCTGCCCTTCCACCGACTGGCTTGGTGCATAAGCTCCCTTTGCAAGAAGCATGGCATGGTCTTCCAAAAGCGGCCGCTGCACTTCCATGCTTTGTTGGTGGGACTATCCTTGGCTCAATCGCAAGCCCGTCTCTTTCCTTTAGTGACCACACGGATGCTTTTTTTGCCTTTTTGTGCGCGAGCCTGTTTGGCCGTTGCATGTCAGCAAGAGACCGCTTGAGGCGCATCCACGTTGCAACATGATGCACCTATAACTTGACTTTGGAAGCGAGTGCGTTGGGATTTTAGACAATCTTTCTTTTGGGGAATTCGATCGATGTTCAGCACACTCTTGCCAGTGTGCCTTCGCAAAGGCTGTCCCAGCAGGCTAGCAGGCCTCAAGAATTTGGTTCTACCTGCTTTAATTGGGGTTTTTGTTTATTCAAAACCAACCTTTACAACCACCTTTGTAGAGCCCAACATCAATGGGTTTTGGGTTTCGGGCGCTGCGTGCCGCTGGCATGTGCGCAGGTCACCGTGGTGGAGAAGCTTTCCGACACAGCCGCTTGGTCCAAGCGAGCTCTGTGAGGATGAAGCCATCACTCATGAAGATCCTGTTTTTTGTTGCTAAGAGTATGCTTGTCACTCAGATTTGTGGTTTGGATTGAGGGTTGAGGTTTCAGCCGTGGGTCCTTGAGCAAATCAAAGGAGAGGCCCCCTCAAGCCGAAGTCTCAGTTTGCTGACCGTCCCGCAGCATTGGGATCTAATTGACAGGCCCTTTGGCCCGTGAGTTTCCTGTTTTGGGCTATTTCCTGTTGGTGCGAGAAGTGAAGGAGACGCATTTGCAAACACTGGCGATTTCGGCGCAACGGGAGTCCCTTGCACTGACGTGAGCACGAGGTCAAGTAGGGATTCTGGGCAAGGATTCCTTCAGGCAGTACGCTTTTGATTCGTGCTAAGTAGCCCCACAATGTTTAGCATTCCCCAAGGGAGACCAAAAGGGGATGGGTATTTTCTTTGCGTGTTTTTTTTTCCAGCCCCCCCCCCCCCCCCCAATTTAGCAAGCAGCTTACGCCGGCCTTGGGATGCCTTAGACTGTCGACCAAAAGGCATCGCGTCAAATTGGGGGACGTTCCATATCTCAAGCCCAGAAAGGGGCCCGATCCCAAAGAGATTTGGCAAACGCCAACTTGTGAGTTCAATGTTGCCCTCCCACTAATTAACATGGAACCTGACGTTCGGGGGCTCCAGAAGACCATCATTCCTTTCAAAGGGACCCCTGTCAGGTTCCATGCTAATTGATGGGAGGGTAATTATTTTGCTCATCCAAAATTCCAGCAACTTAAAACAAGTCCGCTTAAAGGACCTGACCCTGCCCCGGCCCGCGAATTAAGCACTGGAAACTGTTTTATCGAATTGGGTCACAGTTAGTGCTATTGGCAAGTTCAGGTTCCAAATTAGGGGAGTCTTGCTTGGATCAAATTCCCCCCAATTAGTGGCTTCAAACTGGGGGTGAGTGAGCATTACCCTCCAAACCATGCAAGCCAATCCAAAATCAGACAACTTGACCTCCAAACCATCCCGGCCACCATTTTTGAGGGAAGCTGAGAGCGGGATGGGCCACTTTCATCGCCTTTTCGCTTATACACACCGAGGAGCTCAAGGTGAAGATCATCCGCGGGGGCAAGCTGAAGGCATACGGTTTCGCGGAAGCGGTTGAGAAGTCTTATCTCGGGGCCCCGTGTTGACTCATATGGGTTTGTCTCAAAACATATACGGGAGCCCCAAAATAGGTGGTTTCCTTTTACCCTCAAAAAAGTGACTCCCCCATATGGCAAAATAATTGCACTCCCACCCTTTTCACATGGAGCTTGACGTTCGGACCTGGCCCCTTAAAGGAAAATGGTCGAAACCAGGACCGATTCCGCGAGCGTCAGGTGCCGATGTGAAAAGGGTGGGAGGGTATATCGCTATGAGCTTTCTTTGGGGAACTACCAAATATGGTTGGTGGACATGAATCTTCACCAATTCCCTCATGCCTTCCCAAACCAGAGCCATACCAAAGGAAGTCCATTTTTCAGACACTGATCATTATGTTTGTGTTGTTCTTTAGGGTTCCCGTTTCACCTTGGTTTATGACCGCCCATGTCGACACACAACCTATAAATGCAATACATAAATATAATGTGCTGCTTAGGTTTCTTTTTGCTACTGTTTTACGGGATCAACTGAGGGCTCAGGAATTGAACGCTGTTAGTTGGAGGGTTCCCCGATTGCCAATGCCTACTTGCGATATGGGTAATCAACCGTCAGGGCCAGTTGCCGCACATTTGCAGGCACAGGGGTTGCCCTTGGATTGCTGGACAGTGGTGTCACGGACACTCTTGCGAGTGCAACTGAGGAGGTGTCCCCAGTACAACGGATAGCTTGTCGAGGGGTTCTCTCCAGAAAGCTTGTCAGATGCCCCAAATGTAGAATTCGCACGATGTTTTTTGTGCTTTTAGTTCTCTTTTTGGGGTGGTCCACGATTGGGGCATCCAAAGCTCTCCTTCCGGGTATTGCTTTCGGTGAATTCCTATTTAGATGTCGGCAAACATGTTAAACCTTTGTCCCCAGCTCCTTTCCGGGCCTCTCAGTTGTTCAGTGGCGCCTTGTCTACTTTTTGTTTGGCGGGGTGCCCCCCACCCAAAAGAAGGGTTCCCTCTTCATCTACCGGCTGCCACCGGGCAGCCGCGGCAAATGAGCAACATGCTTGCACCACAGCTCCAGAACAGCGCGGTTCGCAGGCCCGGAAGGGTGTGAACGTCCCGGACTGCGAGATCGACTGTGCCGCGCTCACAGAGAAGGAGCTGTAGGTTGATGTGCGATCGGTTCGATAGGCAGGGAATGAGAATTGGAATGACCCCGAACTAAACCATCCATCCGATGTGGTTTCCGTTTACTGGAGTCCCCTGAACCGGTTCATTCCCAACACGCGGACTCGGTCATTCCCTGAGCACCAGCAACTTGGCTAAATGTGAAGCATGATGAACATATAGTTTCTGTGTGCCCCAATTGCTGCAAGTGTGCAAACCTGATTGCAGGTAGGGCACATTCTGAGCTTTGTCCGTGATGACTTGTCGATGGGATTCCTCATGTCACTCATGTCCACTTAGTTTTGCTTTGTCAAGCTTGCTCAACACGGCAGGTGAGCAAGCCGAGCCGGAACACCTCTGCCCAAGCTGTGACCACCCATGTGGGTTTCATGCGAATTCGTGGGTGGGAGGGTATTGGTTGCACATGCTTGCCGCGTTTGCCAACGCCCTCTGAACGAAAGCAGGCTCAGCGAAGGGAGGGTACCCCTTCAACTCATCATCCCACCGACACGGAATCAATCGATTTGAAGGCAGTGCAACAGAACTGCGGCATCGCACAGCTGGGAGGACATTGAGGATGCTGAATACCTGCTCCAGCTGGACCCACCTGTGGAGTACATTTGCGCACCTCGAAAAGAACCGTCTTGAGCCGCAAGCGGAGTGCTCCGAACCTTTAGAGCACCCACGCGAACTGGGCGTGAAACCAAAGTGTTTGGCTCTCCCTTTGCCAGGCAGATGTCTTTTGCCAGCGTCCTCGGAGCAGCCCCGAAGGATTTGTGACATGAGACCTGTGCGCCAATAGATGAAGGACAGTAAGGGACAGTCCCAATCAGAAACGGCTGCCGCCCGTGTCTTGACATGGTGGACCGTTTCAGTGCCAAGGTTCTGATTCTGACTTCTGGACATCTTGGTTCCTGGGAAATCGCGGGACGAATCGAACCTGTTGCGAGGCACTGTGACTGTGTGGCCCCTTCCAGCCTCAGATTTCAGACTCGCGTTGTGAGAGGTCCAAGGGTTGAGTCCCAATCACTTCACCCATCATTCTGATCAAGCACCACCCAAGGTATTCCATGTTTGCACCTTTTAATTTTGAAGATGGCTTCATCTATTTGCACTTATATTGTTTTGAACTTACTACCACCCAATTGTTAAGGTTTTGGGCTATTTTCTGAAGATACGGATGCCTGAGAAGATTTGGGAAGGTACGGACATGCCCAAACAAGACCCTTTGGTTGGTGCCTAGGCGATGGCCCCAAAATGGCCACAAACCATTGGTCCGGATCCCGACGTGGGACACCCCTGGAGTCAAAGTCATCAAAGGGGCTTCCAGTCGAACGAGGCTATGAGTTGGGATGGGGAACAATCTCGAACGTCCGTTGACGAACATATTTTGTTCCATGTAAGTGATGTCCACCAAAGAGTCCTCAATCGAACTCATGCCAACTGGGACATTCAGGATGGTCGTGGATGTCGTCGTTTCCCTTGCCGTGCTGGTGTCCCACAACGCGTTGGGTTCCCCAACCTAGGTAAAGGGAAACCAACCGGATACAGTTTAAACCATTGTGATTGTTCACGTTCAACAAGTTGGCACATTTCATTTTAGAAGAAGGAAAACCACGAGGACCCCCCCTCCTCCCCATTCCTAAGAAAACTACGAGCCGCCCATACTCCTGGTATTTTTTTTGAACGTGGCGCGAGGTGTCCTTCGCTCAGAAGGCTCAGGACCTGCAGGAGCTCATCGACATCATGGACCGCCTCAAGGTGCCGGCCGAGAAGCGCCCGCCTCTTGGGATCGAAGCCGTTTTCCCTGGCGTAAAGGTTCCCATGGGATGGGTGTTTAGTGACTTCCTGAGTTCCTGGACTTTAGACTTTTTTGGGTTTGGACCATTGTGGCAAACAAAGAGGTGCAGACTTGTTCTGGCCAATCCACTAAGTGATAGGAAGTGAGTTTAAGACAAAAGGCACGAGGAAGTTGATGTTTTGAGGGACTCGCGGAATTGGGATGGCTTATAGGGGTGATTCATTCTCTCACTCGCTGAGAACCAACTTAGCCACCATTCAAAGGAGTCCAGAAGGGTTCTACTTCCTTTGTCCCTTGGGTGGGTTTAGGTGGCAACTCACAAGATACAGTGGATGGCCAAAATCTCCAAGTAAACGCAATATTGAGGGAGTTCGTTTCTTGGCATTCTAACCTTCCTCCCCCCCCCAATGTTGCCCCCGGATTTCAAAAACTCTACTATCAATAGTGTTTCTCTTCAAATCCTGGCACCCCCCAATAAACTGGGGTGGATGAATCCGGGGTTCCCGTCAACTTGTGGAGGCAACCAGGGGCTTAGATCCGAGGAAGATCTGCCCCAAGATCGAGAAGCCCCAAGCCTTGTCCAACATCGAGGGCATCATCGAGAAGTCACAGGCGCTCATGGTGGCCAGGCGGGCCCCCGATGTGGCCATTGGTCGCATTGAGTTGCGTTGCCTAGGATCTTTTATTGAGCTTTTGGGCAAGACGAATATGCTGTCACAAAAAACTGAACATTTTTGGGCAGGGGGAAGCCAGCAATTTTACTTGGATGAGGCAGTTCACATATAGTCAGCAAGACAATCATGGTAAACCACAACAAACTAGGGGGGTTCTTGGCTCCCTTGCTTGCAATATGCACGGTATTGCTTGCAATATACACGGTATTCACCGTGGAGAGTCATGGGCCTGTTTAGAATCTAGACCATGAAAAGGAATCCTAGGGAACTACCCACAGAATCATGGCCCTCGGAGGCTTTGCCTAAACTCAAATGAAACCAAGCCCCCAAAACGAAGCAAAGAACTTACCCTCCCTTCCAGATTGCCATGGTACGTCTGGAAAATTGCCTTTTTGTCAATTTTTCAACAATGGGTTCCATGTTGGAGGACGGAAGGAGCAAAGGAAGCACGGAACTTGAATTTCAACATGTAAGCAAGTTGAATCGCCCAACCCGGGCGTTTCGACCCACTCAGCAATCTTCACTTTTCCGGTAGCTTTCTATGAAAATTTGATCCACAATGAGACTTGGGGCGATTGACTGCAAATGTGGGGACCAGGTAGCCCTGAAAAAAGCCAACATCATCACATGATCCCCGGATCCCGAATCAACATGTGACGGCTTTTGGCAAATCCGGGCATACAGGCAACCACTGTAAAGGCGCCTAGGAAGCCATGGCCATGATGCACAGGGTCAGGACCCATGGCGCAGACGGCTTTGATTTGTCCATTTTGGATTGCACACCTTCCGACATGATCGCCGGACATATGTCCTCGTATTTGCCTGTGTATATATATATATATGTATATTTGTATGTTTATACGAATATACATGCATACATGTCAAAGCACACACATACATGTATATCTATATACTTATTGTATGTGTTTATAGTGTACGCATGGAACTGTTGGGACAATGCGAGGTGTGGCAAAGGCATATCAAACGCTGCCGTTCATGTTCTGCCCCTTGGGGAATCGCCCGCGCTGCTGCATGGCCCGTCTTTTCACGTTCCCAAAAGGAAGCTGCTAGGGGATGAATTAACAATTTACACTTTGACATTTAATTGAGCAACCATGTATATTGAACATTATTATGGGTTGACATGTGCATAATCAGATGACCCCTAACCACCCCTACCCACCAATCCAAACCACCAATTGGAGGGAAGCTGAAATAGCATCTTTTGTTTATGTGGTGTTTGTTGTCCAGATATCACCAAACCGGCTTTGGAAAGCACGGCTTCAGGGGGGATTTGGGTGTGGAGCTCGAGCTGGAGCGCGTGCCCTTCGCCCAAAAGCTGCTCATTGCCCGCGCCAAGAAGGCCGCAGAGACAGCTTCCGCCGGACGCGTCCCAGGGTCTTCCGGGACGTCCCTGGGCTAGGCGTGCAAAAGGGACCATCAACTTAGTGGGCTTGTACTTCCCCTTGGGCGTGCCCCTTCAACCTTTGAGCTTTGCAGACTTGGCAGGGGAAGACGCACAGGGCGGAAGCCCACCCCCAGTGGAAAGTTTTTTGACCGCGGTGTGGGAGGTTTAAGCATCACCGGGCTTGAAAGTTTGTCCATTGCTTCATGAACACCTCTTATGCAAGTTGCCTCTTATGCAAGTTGCACCTGTCATGCTGCCTGACATTACAGCGGCTGATTGGACACCACCCAGCTTTTTGACCTGCGATATGTAAAGGTTTGGGCCGCATATATCACACAGGACTATTTCGTTCGAGTGGCTGGAGGCTATTTTCCTGTCAGTACCTTGATGGGCGTTCAGTCTTCATCTTCTTTTAAATATTCACTAGCCCAAAGTTGAGCTGGGTAAACGGGTTGAAGTCAGCGGGTCCGCCCCCCCCCCCCACATCCGCCCCACCCATTCGGGCCATGGTCAGTTAACACGATACTTTACACTGCCATCCCAATAGAATTTAGCCGTTCAATCAAACTACTAATCCAACAGGCCACCCAGGTGCAGTTCGGGCAATTTGTTTGGTAGTCTATGGTTCTTTTGGGAGGGACATGGGACTCACCAAAGACGCAACAACTGTGGGGACTCATATTAGATGTCATACGAATGATATGTCCTGAAGCATACATGATGCGTAATGTCAACTCTTCCCGCCTTTTGAACCATCGCCAGGCCGGGCTTTTTGTCATCAATGCCACGCAAATGGTCGCGGCTTGCCGCGATTTGGCACACCCGCTTTGCGCCCGTTTGCATTGCCGGAGAACCCCCCCAACAAAGCAAAGGGAACCCGGCACTGGGCGGGAAGTTTTCGAAATGGTAGTTGCCGCTGCTTGCTGCTGCCAAAAAATGCAGAGGGAAAGAAAGAGAGAGGGCTTGAAACACACAGAGATGGGGAGAGAGCAGCGCTGAGGAGAGCATGATTGAGAACCCGGTGCCCACTCGCGCAGAAGTCACTGATTTGCAGAATGCCGTGCTCCTGCGCTGCAATGAGAAGTGCTGGGCCTCCTTTTCTGGTCACGTTTTACACCATCAAGTATATGAACATGACTGCCATCCACGAGGGTGATTTCATGCGTGAAGCTGTGGAAAACCTGAATCAGGGGTGTCCATGTCCATCAAGGGGCCTTACAAAATCCTGCGTTGCATCCCTTGGGCCGGGGGCCTTCGTGGCTTGCGTTTTGTCGGACGGTCTCAGTGCCAACATGGGACCCAACTATATTCCATGGATCCAAAGGGGCCCCCCGTTGTCCCCTTCTAACAAAACCAAGCACCACACCTACAATGGGCTCCAAATTGGCGAGAAGGGGCTTTCCCTTCGCACACGGAAAGTCATGTATAAGCAAGGGGCGCCTCAGGATTTCCAGTTAGGGGTGGGGACGTGGCTGCTCGTCATGGACGCCACCAGGCAATTGCTATTCTGCATGTGTGGTATGTTTGCCTTAGGTTCGACGGCGCGGACGCGGTGATGCTCAGCGGCGAGGCCGCCAGCGGGAAGTTCCCCTGCGAGTCCGTGCGCGCGGAGGCGGATGCGGCAACTTGGAGGGAGCTAGCCACGGAAAAGAACCCGGTGGGTCCGTGGCAAACCATGGCGGCCCAGGGGCCTCAACCCGTGAACTTGGGCTAGTTGGGTCTTGGACCTCTAAGTTTTACCATGCTGACGTTCGCCACCAATCAGCCAGCAGAAAGTTAAGAGTACAAATTAGCGGTGCTAAGGCCTGGGCTTATCCATGCATAGACCTCCGAGGGCCCAATGAGCTCTCGAAAATGGCGGTTGAAGCCGGCGGAAGCCGGGTACGTTGCCCGGAAAGGATGCGGATTTGAACCAGACAAAAAAAAACACAACAAGCATCAACAAGCATAGTTTGTTGGTGAATCTGCCTAGAAATGGATGGCCCTGGTTTGCTTTGGTTAAGTTGCATATACCAGGAACCTTTATTTTACCAAAAGCACACCTATATTTAAGCAACCCTGTACGTCTGGTTGATGCCCTATCCCCCCCAGGTGCACCATGCATCATCATGCGACACAATCCAGGTGAAAAGGGGGGACCCACCTTTTGGGCCAAGGCAGCCGAGTTCACTGGGGAGTACTGCAAGTACAGAACAAGGGAAACCCAGCTGCTTTGGACAAGAGGTCATCTGTGTCGCTCCTTCTTTTGTTTGACGTCGAGGAATGTTGCGCAGCCGTATCCAGATTCGAGCGATTCTAGTAGTCTTAGAAATCCGATCAAATCCGTCGCCATGTTGTTTCGCTTTGCTTGGCTCCTTGCAGCAGTCGGTCTGGCGATGCGTGTGGAGAACACTGAGAATCAGAAGCTTAGCTTTTACATTTCACCTTTTTTTGGCTTTGTGGACAACTACGGCTCCCTCATTATATAATCCCCTGGTCCATTGGCAGTGGGATCCGAACACTCCCCAATCCACCTGGTTGACTATTTTGGGATGTCTCTTCCTTATTGTTTGTTAGGTTCCCGCTTCCGAAATTTCCTCTCCTGGATCTTCGATCTCCGGAAAATGTCTGCATGGGTGTTTTGTGCCGAATCTCCAGTCGAAGGCAGTTTCTTTCAGGGGGATTTTGGGTTGGAAGTTTGGGGGTTTGAACCCCTAACTTAACTCGTTGATTGGCCCTCCTCCAAGCTCCGGCGATTTCATCGGGGCCTCGAAAAGCCGAGGAGGGTGGTTTGCGAGGCCTCGACCTGCACGACATGGAACGCCAGCAGCCCCGGCTGCGCGTGTACGCCTTTCAAGGCGGACGCGCAGCTGGTGACGCGCTCCCAAGAGGCGAGCAGAGCGGATCGATTTGCCCCTGCCCTTGGAGCAAAGAAACCCGCCATGGGGCCGATGGGGCCTGTGTGTGTATGTTCATATAAGGAAAGTGAAACTCTGATAAAAAGAAATGTTACATGCTTGAAAGGGATTTCTCCCTTGAAAATCCAAACGTTGCGCCCGGATTTGTTCGAATGTCTTCTGAGAAGAGGGGTCTTCAACGCGGTCCCTAGGATCCAAGCTGTTTGAAAATCCCAGCTGATTTGAGAAAACCCTTGAAAAGCAGGTGGTGCTTGGGATGTATCCTTCAAAGACCCCTTTTCAACGGAAGTTGCAACGGGCCGGGGCAGGGAGCGAGCCGGCAACAACTCAGGTCATGCCCGGCGAAACGGAAGTGAGCTCACCCATGAGCTTGATTGGGGGATTGCTAAGTTTGGATGCCCATTTTACCCCTGGGAAACCAATAGGTGTCAGGGGCATTGCGGGTAGGTTCTTTAAACCTGGTTCAAACATGTTCAGAGTGGCCACTGACCCAAGAGGTGCTCTACAACTTGGTGCAAGCCTCGCGCTACCTGTCGGATGCCTTGAACAGATCGTCCAGCAGCTTCCTCGCATCACTGTACCCAATCAAGAAGTTCAAGCAGCTGAAGCACGCTTCATTGCTATACTTAACGTCTCACTCACTATTCACTCGGCAAACTGTTGACTTTTTTTGAGTTCTCCCCAAAAAAACCTGACTTTTTATCGGTTTGAACTTGTTGTATCTTTGTTGCGTGGCTGGAACCACAATCAAAGTTCAAACGCATCAAAAAACAATACCTGGGAGTTGGGCCTGTCTTTCCCCAAAAGAAGATGTGGTGTCCCTCTTGCGTTCCTTTTCCACCATGCAACAAGCGTAGCTTCAAAGGAGAGACGCATCCATTGGCGAAGTCGAAGCCTAGGCTTCGCTCTTCAGCGCCACCATGCCGGACCTGAATTTTGTGGCCGGCGCCATCGAAAACATCGAGGTCGTGGATAATTTTTCCAGCGAGGATGTGAGAGAGATCAGTGCCAAAGGCCAGGCACAGGTTTGACGTTCTGCTCGTCTTTCAATGTTTTGTCCTACAACAAAGGGTCCTGCTTATGAGCAACTGTCTTTTGCTCGGTGTTTCAAGCAGGGTTGCTGAAAGCACAGATGGTCACGTTTCGTGATTTGGACCCCTTCCCTTCAAGGGCCTGCTAAAAACAGCGAGAAGGTAAGTGAAAGGGAGCTGAGGGGTCCTTGGTTACTTCTCCCTGTGATTTTGTAGGGGACCCAAGTGGAAAGCCGAAGCCTTTGTCGGGTTCCTGCAAAAAGTGACCTCATGCCAGATGTCGTATTTTTGCAAAACATGATAAAACATGGGGGACCCGCAAAATGGATTGTTTCCTTTTGGATTCCCTTAAAACCCTTGACAAAAATACTGACCCAGGTGTTTTGTGCTGTTTCGTGAGGCGAGTTCCTGCTGCCAGCAGGGGCCTTTCCCATCATGGTGGAGGCAGTCAGCTGAGCCAAATCCTGAACTTGAGGATCCAGTTCTCATTTCAGGTATTGAAGTATTGGAAGAAATCGCAGTTTTTCCCGGTCACCGGTAGTTTTAAGCATTACCTTCTTGGACTAAGTTGGGTTTCCCTTGGTAGCGGTGAGCTTCAGCGGCGAATATCGGGCGAGGTATGGGACCGGGATATGACGACCTCTACCTTCATCGGGGAGACTGGGGTTTCGCTGGTCCCGGGCACCATGAACTACTCGCGGGCCTTGCAGACGAACAAGCAGCACGGCTCGGCCCATCTGAAGAAGGCCGAGACTCGGGGTTCTTGGCTGCTATTGGGGTTCATTCATCTTTAACCTTCAACTTTTGCGGAAGTGTTCTGTGTCCCCTCCTCAAAACAACCACAAAAACAAGGTTTGCTGCGGGCAATAGGCACCTAGTGTTTTTTTCCAACATTGATGAAGCACAGACCTGTTCCACTTCGGGCCCTTGAAATGGAAACCCTTGTGGAGTTTGCCTATGTTTGCCTAGAAAGTATGGTTTCAATGGTGGGGCCTACGGGTTTGTTTAAGTTTGTTGAATAAGGGGGTTGAATGACCTGAGGCCAAGCAGGGATCCCTCGGCACCGTGTTCTTCAGCACCGACGTGGTAATTGTCTCTACCAGGACCGACACCCAGTGGGATGCTTTCCTTTGCATTTGTTTTTTTCCACCGGGGGTTTCCTGGCGTGCAGAGAGATCCACGGGAGCATGTCGGCAGCTTTCCTGAAGCTCCTGGTTTCTCCAAAGACTTGAATGAAGCACAGCACGCGGGCGGGTGTCAAAATAAAGGGGATGCCCAAAAATGCCCAGTTGTGTCCTGCTGATTCGCGCCTCACATCATGCCAAGGATTCCTTTCGGTTGTCAATGTTGGGAGAGATACGTTCATGCGAGGGCCGTCCTAAAACCCCAGTCTTCGGTTTAAATTAGCGCCGAACAGGGGGAAGTACAAGTTGTCAAAAGCTGTGCGTGCAGGGGGCGCGCAAGTGCGGCCCAAGGGATGTGCAAGGTTACAGTTTTGAAGGGTACCCAGCTTCATGAAAGGAGGTGAGATATTTTTGCTGCACTTGCTTAGGTTTTGTGCAGGTCACAAGCTTGCTGCAAAGGTTCCTGCAAGAGAGTGCGTGCTTTTGCTTTGTACACTTTTGTGATTTGTCCAGGGCCAAGGGCTGAAACACGCAGACACACAAAATCACATCTCCAGTTTGCCAACTGCAGTTGCAGTGTTTTCTTCAGCCAGATGCCAAAGGAAGCCAAAGCTTCTGCGGTCATGACTACGACAAAAATCCGCGCAAGCCGCGCGCAAGTTGCGCGCAAGCACGGGAAGCCCCCAGCAAGACATCTAGCCATTTGCTGTCTCGGATGTCCTTTGCGGCGCTGCCTATCAAGCATTCGATAGGCAGCCGCAACATGCACTTTCCTTTTTTCAGGCCGTGTCCAAGCTGTATGGCCTGCTGTCCTTTGTGTTGGGTCGTTGCTGGCCTAGAATTGTTGGGAGTGACCTCAGCGGGAAGTGTGGGTTGCTGTGAACGACAAGCACACTGTTTAGAAAATCTTGCGCGCAATCCACACGAAAACTTCGCAAACCCCGGTCAACAAAATCTAGTTTCTGCGTCACTGTGCGCGCAAGTCTGCCCAAGGACCAAACCCCGGCCAAAGGAATATAGGACAACCCCCAATGTGAAGCGCTCGAGCCGTGATGCATTTCGCCGGACACAAAGCCAAGGACCCCTGAAGCCAGGATTAGCTAAAAGATCCGGCCAGTATGTTGTTGGGTCAGGACATGTTTTAGTTTTCCTGGGTTCGTACAGGGGGTGAACTGGACATATGTTCATGTTTTCGTGGATAAGAGAATCTATCACTGCACGCGTTGATTTCTGTTTTTGTTTTTTTGTCTTTTGTGTGTTCTTTTGGGGGGAGAGCGCAATCGCAAAGGAAAGGAGTTCACGTGTCCAGGAACTGCTCCTTCGATGCCGAGAGCACATGTGCGGACATCACGGTCACTGTGACCTGTGAAAAGGCCACCGAGGCGGAAGATCGATCCGAGAAGCCCGCTTGCCATACGAAGTTTTAGTTTTGACTTCAGATATGGAATGTACGTACACACACACACACACATATATATATATATATGTATTGGTGGGTGTGCATATGTAAACATAGGCAAACCACTTGTTCAGGTAGCCCTTTGTTGGTTTGGAATGGCTTGGATTTGGATTTGAGCTCCTCGTTGCAGAGGATAAATGAGAAACCCCTGCATAACCAATTCCAATCACCAATTAGAGGGAGCTGATATGTATATTGGTGGGTGTGTGTATGTCAAATTAGGCAAGCCACTAAAGTGCATGAATTTACAATCGCCAATTTGAATTGAGTTTCCTTTGGCGGTGATGCTTGGAGGAGCCCAGCTCAAGCTAGTTGATCCAGATACAAAAGCAAGCCCCGAAGTGCTAAAGTAGTCATGGAGTGCGAAACCCTTCTTTGGCATCAGAGTGGTTTTCCACACGCACAAAGGTGGCGAAGATGGACCACTTCTCCGAGTCTGATCCCTTCTGCAAGGCGCGCCCGTTGGGATTTCCTTGGCGGGCTGATAGGACAGGGTGCGGTTGATTGGCAACAAATCCGAAAGCTGCAAGGTAAGGATGAAGACCTCGGACATGTTCTCATCTGCTGCTTGGCCGCTGAGTTTCGTGCTTGGCTTGATGAAGGCTCACTCCAAATCCTTTTGTTTTCAACCTTTTGGCTTCCCTTGGCGCATGCGATTTGGGTGCTAAAAAATAGATGCTTAACCGGTGATTTATGGGTTTGTGGCAACTGTGTTTATTGAAATCGCTACGCGATCCGCCGACGCCAGTGGACAGTTCCCCATTAACAAACTGCAGGGTGCCTCAAGTTTGGGGTCAGGAAAAAGACGTCTTTTTGCCTAGGTCATTTTTCATGTCCCAGATGCTGAGGATGCGGGAAATGCAAGGGATGCCGGATTTGCCGAAGGCATCGCACCGGGTTCTTACAGCCAATCAGCACAAGAGTACATGCAGAGCAAGTAGCACGAGAGCACATGCAGATCTCGCAACACCGAAGCTCAGTCGCAGAAGCATATGCGTAAACACGTGTACTGCAAAGCTCTGGAGCTTAAATTTGTGCAAGCCTGAGAAACCTCAAAGCCGCAACGCAAGCGACATGTTTCTTGCTTTGGCACCCGGTACGCTAAGCGTCGAGGTCAAAATGATGTTTTTGGCTGCTCAAAAAGCTCTGCCCAGACTGCCCGCATGGGGCTTGAATGTGGCAGAGGTCCAGGCTAGCACGACGGGCTATAGCAATTTTCAGTTACCACTTGCTCACGAAAAGGGAAGCAAAAGCACATGCCTGGAGATTCATTCTCCGGCCTTTTCCTAGGCGTTTTAGTTTCCTGGTAGTTTTGGGTGTGCTGGGCGTTCTAAGTGGTTTCTAGGAGTTTTGCGCGACCCCCGAGCCCAAAAAGCGTCTTTTTCTGATTTGCGGGCGTTTGCGGGGTTTTGCGGGCGTTTGCGGGCTTTTTGCGGGCGTTTTGCGGGTAATTCTGGGCGGGGAAGGAAAACGTACCAATTCTGAAATCTCACAAAAATATAGAAGCTTTAGTAGTTTTAGGCGACTTCACGAAAAAGACATCGAGATTTACGAAAAGCAAGTCAAAGCCGAGAACTACCAGGAAATTCATGGAGAATGAATCTCCAGGTGTATGAAAGCAAGGCTCACTTTCCGTTTTGCTTTCGTGCCATTCGTGGCTCTAGCTATTGTTTTGTTCTCTCTGTCTTGGGGGTGGTGCGCAGCTCATGCTGGGGCTTCTTTAATTGCGTTTCCAAAACATAAAAGACCGGACTCGAGACTGCGTTCGTGTCCCCTTCCGTTGGTGCAAGCTACAAAAAGCGACAGCAACCCCATCGTTAAATCTGCCGCCTGCGCGAATACAAGTATGACAGCGAGATGGAGCTGCGCATACGATGCGTCGCAGGACATTCCAGACAGAAGGAGCACAAGACGTTTGACTTTGGGTTGATGTTTAATGGGATCTATGGCACCCTGACTGCGTCGTGGGTCAGAATTGGCACTGCGCAGCCAAGGCAACCCACAAGTCACCGTGGATCAGCAGCAATAAGAACCCAGTGTGGACCACGGGCAACGTATTCAGCGCTTCGGCTCACACTGCCAGGTCCATTGAAGTGGCCTATATTTGCTTGATGATGAGCCACCTGGTAAAAGGGGGTCACCACCATGATGTAGGTCCTTGCCTTGCAGATCCAATTCTTATCACGGATCTTGGAAGTATTGTAGAACTTGAAGATTGAAGAAGACAAGTCTCCTCTTAAAAGTGCCCCTTGTTTGTGTCCATAGCAGTGGCCGGGAGGCTCAGCGTAAATGGCGGCTTGAACAATTGAAGGAAAACACTCTACGTACTTCTGACGACCCAAATGCTCACTTGAATGGATCCAGTTGTGCATGTCTTGCTGGTGTTTTCTCGCTTTTGCTCGGTGAGCGAGGACGTGTTGGATGCAGGCAAATCCCCGCCATTTGATGTACATGTACAGGAAGGGGGCTCGGCATCAGACAGTATCATGTTAACCCCTCTGAATGATTTTCATCAGGCTCCTCACAACCTCCGGATCACTGGGTGACATGCAGGATGGCCTCTTAAAAGTGCCCCTTGTTTGTGTCCATAGCAGTGGCCGGGAGGCTCAGCGTAAATGGCGGCTTGAACAATTGAAGGAAAACACTCTACGTAATTCTGACGACCCAAATGCTCACTTGAATGGATCCAGTTGTGCATGTCTTGCTGGTGTTTTCTCGCTTTTGCTCGGTGAGCGAGGATGTGTTGGATGCAGGCAAATCCCCGCCATTTGATGTAAATGTACAGGAAGGGGGGGTTGGCATCAGACAGTATCATGTTAACCCCTTTGAATGATTTTCATCAGGCTCCTCACAACCTCCGGATCACTGGGTGACATGCAGGATGGGTTCAATCCGGAAGCTTGTGCCGGGCCAGCGAGGCACTACCTTTGAGGGTGTGGTTTTGGAAAACGGGCGCCCGTGGGCCATTGACTACCAGGCCAGGCAGCGACAGGATTGATTCGGGCATGGGCGCTGAGCCGATATTCAACGGGAAACCAAGAGGAGACCAATCGTAGATCAGGTGCGCCCGGCAACTTCATATGTGGGTTGGTTGGACGTTCGATAAAACACCGATTTTGAAACCAACTAGGGAACCGCATCAGTGGCCGGTGGTGCCCTGAACCTCCGAATCTTGATCAAAAAGTCCGGACACGTGAGCATTTCAGAAAAGTCGCACGCAAATTCTCTTGCACGGGCAAGGGACGGTCCCAGCCATTGCGACTCGTCGCCCCTGAGATTCTTCTGCCTATTTTAGAGCGAGCTCACCTGGGGGTATAACGAGCTCACCATGATAAAGGTCCTTTACTTGCGGATCCCTTAATTCAGCTTTTGGAATGATAGTAACATTGTGCAGATTGGTTTGTTGGGTAGTCCCAGGTTTGGATTGCAAAGCACGTTTCCATTTCCTGAAATGAATATGGAGGAGTATTTTTTTCGTTTTTGGTTTCTTTGTCTTCTTGGCTTTTTGGCTTCTTGGCTTCTTGGTTTCTTGGCTTTGGCTTTTCGCATCCTCTGCATTCCCAGTTCCTCTTGCGGCTTTTCTCTGCTTTTGGTGGCTTTGGCTTTGGGCATCCTCTGCTTTCCCAGATTTGCACCCTTACCCTCGCTACTTTTTAGACTGTTGACAGAGATTTAATTACACCCCTATTTGAATCATCACTTTTTCGAACATCCAATTTCGCGAGAAAATGGTATAAAATACGACAGTTTATGTAATGTATGTATGTCTGTCTGTATGTATGCACTTCTTCTAACATCATACGGGAAGTCACCCCCGCCACCCCCCCCCCCGCTGTTTTCTTATATTCTACCGCACCTTTTCTTGAATCATTGCACCCCTAATTGAATCATCTGCAGCCCCCACCCAACTTCAGTTGTTTTTTTACACTGTTCGAATCATCACTTCTTCGAACATCCAATTTCGCGAGAACATGCTGTAAAATACGGCATTTTAAGTAATCTATGTACTCTATGTATTAAGTATGCATGTATGTATGTGCACTTCTTCGAACATCATAGGGGAAGTCACCCCCGCCAACCAACCCCCCCCCCCCACGGTTTTCTTATGTTCTACCGCATCCTTGCTTGAATCATTGCACCCCTAATTGTGCCGCCCCCACCCAACCCCTCCCCCCCCCCCCCACTATTTAGATTATTTACACTATTTGGATCATCACTTCTTCGAACATCATGGGGGGCTGCCGCCGAGGTTTTTTTTCTACAGGGATTGAATTGCACCCCTATTTGAATCATCATTTTTTCGACCACGTCAACCCGCCCGCTACATTTTAGATTTTTTTTACCCACGATTTGTTGGTGATGCTGGGGATATTATTGGTTGGACATGCGGGGGATGTTGAAAACGATGCTGTGGATGCTGACGGTCTAGTATAAAATTGGTCATTTTCACGAGAAAATTATGTAAAACACAACATTTTACTGGCCAAAACGAAAAACGGAAAAGAAGAATCCCCCAAAAAAAGAACAACACAATCCCAAAATAAAATCCGCACCCAATGAATATTGTCGATTTTCATTGTTGGTTTTGAAGGGAATCTATCACTACTGGATATTGTTTTTGTCAGGGGACATAAGCAAACAGAGGGTGACGGTTGAAAAGTCATGAACGCTTTCCTTAGGTTTCGATTTGACGGGACCAACATTGCCACCAGCTTGCCGGGGCTCTGACACAGTGATACCAGGGAAACTTGCACCCCCTTAAGTGACGGATGTCTCATGTTTGCCAACAGCCGCCTGGGGTGATCTGGGGGCTAGTTTCCTATTACGCTCTTTTAGGCCGACTGGGATGGACGCCTCCCTGATCTTCATCGGGATTCCCACCCTGCTTTGTTTTGGGTTAAATCCCTAACTTGGGTTTACCCTGTTTCTGACACGTGTGCTGAAGCATTCGTGGCAGGACATGCTGGATCAAGTGATGTCCAACACTCGCTTGGTGGCGAAGGTGACAGCGCTGGGTGGCAAGGACAGCGAGCTGATAGGATGTCTTTCTGTTTTCGGGCCCCCTAAAATGGTTGCTTGGTTTCCCCGTCTTTCTCTGAAACGACCAGCCGAGGAGAGGCTTCAACATTTACACTCCAACGGTTGTGGGTTTAAATCGATGTCACTACCCCCACGGCCCCTTACTTGGGGCTTTGTAGAAACTGCCGCTTCGCTGGGTGCCCCGGGACCTAATTCTTGAGGGCCATGCGGCTCCGCACCTGGCAGGGAGCTATCTTGTTTTTCCCTTTTGGAAAAGATATGTTTTGTCTTATTGGCTATTTGCAGTGTTACTTTTCTGTTAGGGGGTGACCACATTGGTCAAATGTAGCACCCTGGCTGACATTGGAAATGCTCAGAGAGCCATCCGACTCAGTGGAAGATACCCCGAGGGTTCCCAACAAAAGTACCGGGTCAGTAGCCGGATTCCTTGTTGGTTTCCCTGTTGTGCCACTGTTTCAAATGTGAACTCCAAACTGGCAGATTTCCCCTTCTCACTTCCGTTCCCGGGCTTCCTGTCAGGGCCAGTCCAAAACTCACCAGGCCCCTTCTCATCCAGAGGATCTCCTTGGTTTGAGCAGGTGTTTTTTTAGATGCGTCCTTCTACCGGCATGTCCGGAACCCTGAAGCAAGGCCATAAAGTGTTGCGACAGGGCGGGTGGTCGCAACATGCGATGATGGACTTGATTCAGCCCCTTAAAAGGGAAACAGCACTTTGACTTTTCCTTGAAGGAACACCCAAAAGAACATGCACTAAGTTGTCTCAGATTTACGGATCTGGCCCGTCCCCAACACGCAAGGAGTGCAGTGAAATCCCCGTGAAGTCCAAGAAGCAGGATCAGATCTGCAAGGCCTTCTGGTCACTTGGCTGCTTTTCGGTCGGATCTGTAGCCTTCAAAGAAGAACACGTTGGGAGCATGCGTGTTTTTTCCCACCAACCAGCCTGCCACCAACCGGGTCTCCCAGTGCCTGTTTTTGGGGGCCCAAACGACCATGGGATACCTATTCCAAAGGCAATACGCACTTGCCAAAACCGAATGGACCTTTCTGGCTCTTGGCTTATTTTTAGTCATGGCCGCACAAGGTTCACCTGTTGCTGCTGGGTTTCTGAGGGGCAACTGATTGCTGAGGACCCAAGTGGATGATGAGGCTCTTTCCGAGGTGACGGACTGCTTGACTCTCGGACCTACGCCTGCGCAGTCCTTTACGGAGCCCATTTTTAAAGGCTGTTCGACTGTATTTGGAGCCAGAACCGCCACGAACCATGTTGGTAGAACCAAACAGTCGATATCAGTCGATGTTTTTTGGGGTTTTGCGCACAACTCAGCTACTTTACAGCCTGGAGTGTTCAACAAACAAATATGTGATTCGTGATGTCACAGGATGTTCGTGACATGTTCGTGACTTGGTGAGATCTGATCGAAGCCCCCGAATCTACCGACTTATTGGGCTGACTTCCCAGCCCAAGCCTTTTGCCCTTGCTTTCGGCCTGCACCATCCCTTATGGAACCCTGAATTGGTGGTTTGAAATTGTGGGGATTAAAATTTGAACACCCTTCCCAACCCAATCCACATTTCGAGGGAAAGGCAAACTTCTCGTAGCTGAGGAACCCCGAGGATGCTGCCGGCCTGAGCGACATGCAGAGCCATGCCAAGCTGGCGAATACTTCTTCCTTCTTGCAGCTGGCTATCGGCTCAGACAGCGCCAATCGCTCCCTGGCTGTGCGGTTTTTTTCACATGTGTTCTTGTGTTTCTTCCATTTGCTGCAACGCATATGGTGTATTTCCTCCTTTTTGGTTTAAAGGGAATCTATCACTACTGGAAAAATGTGGCTTGTCTTTTTCTGGGGATTTACGCAAATGGAGGTTTTGGGGGAGTTCCCCTTTCAGTCAATTTCCACAAAAGCTACACAAGAACAAAAGATCAACTAAAATCTCCCTTGTTGAAAAACCAACTCCAACAACAGGACTATGCTACGCCTGTGGCGCCGCGGCCCGGCGCAAACGGGCGAAGCGCAGTGGAGGCAGCCGCCGGTACGGCGGCAACGGCGACGGGAGCGGCGCGAGCGTCTGCATATGGTTCGCCGTACTCGTTATCATCCTTATCCTTTGTATGCTCTGACCTCGGACAGGTCACTTCGGGCAAGCAAATGTGCGGCGCGCTCGTGGAGGGCGGGCCCAAAAGCATCGCCCTGACTCAGCCCCAAATGAACAGTTCGAGGGGTCTCAAAAAAATAGTCTTGCGGCTTGTTGCCCTTAATCCGAGGAAAAGGCAAAGTGGGCAGCCTTTTAGTCCCAAATATCAAATTGTGCCCCTTTTCCTGAACAGGGTTCCATGCTTTCATTAACAAACACTTTATATACTGTTGATTCCTCCTGGAAACCCCGATGAAGTCTATGGATCAAGGTATTGGAGGCGGAGGCGGTACGCGACTTCTTGAAGCCGCAGGTGCCCGAGTGTCTGGCTGACTTCGAGAAGAGGAATCCCAATTCAAGGGGGCAACTGAACTAGGGATGGGGATCAACTTCGGTATCACAAACCATGTGAGAGTCCTGGGCGATTGGAGTGACGGTAGGGCCCTCCCTCGGGCCTCTCGAGAACTGGTTCTCGCAAACCTCCCAAGAGCTGTTCCTGAGGCAGAAGGGCGTTGGGGAGGGGGCATGTGGACGTGTTCAAAGTTAGGATGTGTGACAGATGTTCTGCGGCTTTGCTTACCGGGGGGGGAGGGGGGGGGGCAGGTGCCACATGCGGCAGTGGTGGATGAAGCCAACAAGCCCCGTGAGCTCGACGTTCTCTGACCGCAGTGGGCAACAGCCGGTCCTTTGAAGAAGGGTTCTACTTATTTCACGACGCGCTCACCATGGTGTAGGCCCTTCTTGCAAAATCACTTGCTTCAGCTTTGGAATTGTCGAATTTGAATGGTTATTCCTGTTTTTGGCCTCTCAGGTTTTTGTTCCCCCCAGTCCTTTCTTCCCCTTGATCTTCGAGTTACGCCAAGCTTCAAAACTTAGGTTGCCTGTTCAACTTGATTTCTGCCGTTTCGGATTTCCTCCAGTTTCCCCTTCAACCAGCAACAAATGCTTGGTGCAAGTTTGGCCCAGAAATGGCGAGGGGAGTACGTAGAGGCCGCAATCGCACGCGCTGGAACACGAGCTGGGAATTTCAAGCTCCCGAATGACTTAAGCCCTGAGGTTCCCCTCTTTGAGGAAGTCACACATCTGCCGGTTTCGCACAAGATGGAACCCTCACCCCAGGTAGGCACCCGCGCGCGTAGGCTGAACAATTCCCTTACTCCCATCTCCTGCCCATGGTAGATGCATTTCATGGCTATGGCCAGGGGATAAGCATTTTCGTTGGGCCCATGGTGTCTGATTCCTTCGCGAGACTGACGGACCTCTTCACGCCTCAAGCACTCCAAATGCCCTTTACACGAATATATATGATGCTAAAAGAAATGGTGGTGGATTGAGGTGGTGATGTTTCAGAGGGTCATCACACGTAGTCTGAAGCGCAAGGACTGGGAAGGGGACCCCCTATTCGTCAAGTGGGGGTTAGACAAATCCGGGGTTCACTCTACGTATCCAATTCGATTAAAAGATTGGAATCATGGGTCGGGGTGGCAGTCCAGTGCAGAGTTTACAATTTATGAGGAACACTTCACCAAGCATTCCCCCGGATGAAATCCGGAGTGTACTCTTGCACAACTTGCGGAACCTACGGTTGATGATCCACCGGGTGGATTGGTGGTAGACATGGGCCAAACCCCCCAAATCCACCGGGCTACCTAAGGACAGCAAGCGTAAGACCAAAGTGGTGGCTTCATTGGGCCCCGCCTCCTGGAGTGAGGACCGACCTGAGTCGCTTCTTTTCCCCATGGCCACCGGTCCAATGAGAGTTGCCTTTGGAGTAGGGGAAGTACGCTCACTCCCTGAGTTCCCGAACTTTAAAATGTTTGGGAAGACAACTTCAGTGGTTCCGGCCAATCCTCTCGCAAATTAATTGAGTATAGGAACCCCTGCGCTCTAAGCTCCAAATGATTCCAGACTATTTGGCATCAGCCTTGCCAGAGTGTCCACATGAGCCGGTTCCCGATTGGTTTGTTTTTCTTGGGTTGGTTTCAAGGCAACCTATAGGAACCAACAATTGTGTGGGGTCCCCTTGAAGAAGATATTGTAAAGGTGGTATCAATCATCATATTGGGTTTTCACGAAAGCTAGCTGTGCTTCTTTTAGGGGCTGAGCTTCCCGCGATGTCTGATTCAATCAGATGGGGAGCACTAAGAAGAACCCCGTCTTCGAGTCTACTTTCTCCGGCGGGTTGCCGACACATCCCCCCCACCCACCCACCCACCCACGCCGCTCGCGAACCCACACACCACGCGCCACCGAAGCACGCGCTCGCTGCGAACCCACACGCGCAAGAGGCTGCAAGGTTGTTTGCCCAACGGCCCCCCGACACGGAGCATGCACTCACCCACCTTAGCTTGAGCGCATGTGTGCCTGCTTGCGTCCGGCGCGCGCGCGCGTCGCACGGGCCTCACACCGAAAGGCAATCAGATCAAAAAATGCATCCCCGGCAGCCCGTCCCAGCCCCGCACAGCGGCGGCGGCCGCACTTGCGCAAGAAAAAAACCGCTTACTCGAGAGCAGACTTGCCTGCCATGCCCACTTGTACCGCAAAAACCTACTCTCAGGGGGCCAGGATGTAAGGGATGCTGGAACGCCCAGCTGGTGATGCAGGAATGCCGGGGATGCTGGCGAAGGTTGCGAGGATGCAGAGGATGTTGGCGGCGATGCCGGCGACTGTTCAGGGCGATTTGCATGGTATTTACAGTGTTTATTGAAGGTCGGGCGACGTGTCAGCAGAAGCCCGTCGCAGGGCCAGAGAGGCCGGGATGTTTTGGGGTCCAAGTGTTTGGGCCGGCCTGCGTGCAGGTGATGCAGGCAAGAGGAGGAGCATGGATCAGCGGTACACCCCCTACGGGTAGGGTTGCCCTCGCTCTTTGAGCTCGAAGACGCACAGCGCAGCTGGATTCCCATAATCTTGTCCACATGTTTCCAGCTGGGGGGCCTGTCTCTCTAAACATTTCTAGACGCCCACTTAGGATTGCTAGTCCCAATATCCTAGCAACTCTTGAGTTAGTTGGACATGTCGTCGTTCACCCGCCTTGAAGTGTTGCTTTGCTTTACATTTGGTTTTTCGACCAAAGGAGTACTGACTCAAAAAGCCACACGCCCATCAAGGGTCAGCCCAGCCCGTGCATCCTTGTTATGTTTCTTTCTTGCATCGAGACAGCGCATTGTTTTTTTGGCCAGGGCAGCACGCACGCCATGTTTCAGGTTCCCCACCAATCCAAACCACCAGTTAGAGGGGAGCCCAACGTTGCACCGGCAAGGTGCTTGACTTGTTCGGAGATGATTTCTTGAAATGCCACGGGAAGACGGCGGAAGAAAGCGCACTCTGGATCCGCCGCCTTCTTCAGCCTTTGTCAATTTGTCCCACCTCAACCAGGACAAAAAGGCTAGAATTGTTCGGTTTTGCGTCCCAGATTTCTTTTCCAGATTCTTGGCGCAACCCACAGGAGATGATCCCCAAGATGATCGCGGCCGGCACGGACATTTTCCGGCTGAACTGCTCGCACCGCCGGGGCGGCGACTTTGAGCGAGTCTACCCGCTCATCCGCAAGACGGCCAAGGAGCCAGATGCTGTGACATTTGCAGTGAGGTTGGATGGCATTGATGATTTGTCCATTCTTTTCAACCGTTGTTCTTGTCAAAAGCCTTCCTTTTTCCATATGCGCATATTTGCACTTTCAGGCGCGGTTTCTGCAAACAATTTGACGTCAACCATCCGCATCTGACCAAAATTCCTCCTCGGCAAGCTCTGAGAAGCTACGCTCCGCAAATACAGTAAAAACATGAAACCTGGGAACGGGCCCCTCGTGACCGCTTTCCTCTAGATGCGCGGAGTGCAGGGGGTAACAATATGTCTCCGCTCATGGCTGTGACTCAATTTGGTTGTAAAGTACCTCACAACCCCTTTTCAACTGGTTAATTAGGCCCTTACACGGGTTCATTGCCATGATTAGAGAATTCACTATGCACAAGGCTCAACGAAGGAGGCAGTGTGCCGGGTGACACGGTTGACTGCGTTGCAGGTCACAGGGCCTGCAAAAACATGACGTCGGTTGAAAAATAAAATTTCCCCCCCCCCCCCGCTACGTCCCTTGCACTAAGGCCGGGGGGATGCGATTTGTAGGTCTCGGCCACAGCCACTGGATCTTCTGAACAGCCTTTCAGTTTTCACTTTTGCCGCCTCGACAATGCGAGTGGTCGTAATGACCTGCCCATGATATCAATTCTTCCAGGACGGCCTGAATTGGAATGGAGACACCTCGATCACGCACCTGCCATCACAGACATTGGCAGAGACGATCTGTCTACTTTTGACGGAAGAGGGGTTGAATCGCTTGCCCTTCACACGGGGCTATTCAGAGCTCCTCGCGAGGACTCCGTGATAAGGACGTCGCATTTGAAGTTTCTTGTCTACGACTGTGGAGGCGCTTACCATGGCGTACCCCGAATTTCAAGGCTTTGAATTCCAGTCGTTTGGTGCCCTCTGCCAAAACCCCGGCGGTTTTCTCAAAATCCTCCCAGGAGATGGGCAAGGATGTGATTTGCCTTGGGGACCTCCAGGCCCGCGAAGACCTCGTGGTGTGTTTCTTTGTGAGTTGCCCTCCCGAAGAAAACTGGCTGACCGTTGGTGTGACCTTAACCCTTTTAGCCGGTAAACAACTTGCTTTTCCGTGAAACCACCTGAAAGAGGGTCAGTTCGAACAACATGGGTTTTGCAGGGAGCCCCTTTCAGCTTCCAGAGTTTTCGGCTTTCATGTTGAGTTACCTTTGAAACAGCCATGGAACTGCCGCGTTTCGTAAGGAAGGTGGTTTTGGAGAGTACCTTTTCAAGGGCCTAGATGACAAGAATTGGGAGGTGCGGTGTAAAACTCAAAACCAAATGCAGTCGTGACAAACCTTGGGCGTATCTTTGGCGTATTTGTTTGTAGGTTTTGAGCAGGGTGGGGTGCGCAGAAAGCAAAGAAACTCGTATGCTGGGGCCCCACCCATTTGCAGACACGCCCAGGTCAATCACTTGGCTTGCGATCGACGACCACATGATCACCTTATCATTGCGTCCCCTGTTCAATCCAGCTTGCTGATTGAAACCGGGGTGCACTTTCCAGACACCACAAGCGTTTCAACACTGCCGTGGTTCTAGGTTGGCTTCATTTCGGGCTAGTGCGGGTGAAGCGCAGGGCCCAAAGTTCCGCGTGGGCGAATTGGCGGCGGACCCCGTGGAGCTCAAAAACGGCGAAGTCTTGGAGTTTGGCAACTGGCCGTTGAGACCCGTGCTCATGTTTTTGTAGGTTGATTTTGGAGTTTTTGTTTGGCTCTGCTCATTGTTAGCAGGGGGCTGCAAAATGACAAGTTTTGCTACTCCTGCCAGCGGTTGGAAAGCTCGTCCGATTTTAGATTTTAGGCTAAGGGTAGACTACACCCCAAATTGGCTAGATTCTCATGTATGTCCAAAACGAGGGGGCGGGATGAAACAAACAATCTGGGTCCTGACAGTCAAGGCTTCCAGAAGGCCCAGTTCCACACCATTCCCATGCTTTCCCCTGGGTACACCGAAGACACGGTATCCTCATGGCGACAACACCATTGGGTCCCAGAAAAGGGATGCAACTGGCGCGGTGCTTGGAAGTGGAGGGGACGGAGTTTCACATGCCTTTGGGTGGCTTGAAAAGGAAGCCACGGTGACGACCCATGTCTAGGGGCCTGCTATTTTGAAGAAAGCAGCCGTTGCCACTGGGCGAGGTTTGTTTAAAGCGTGGCGTTCTGCGCGCAGCCTCTTGCCATCCTCTTGCACCTTGGGGACCTCGGTGGCTGTGCCTGCTAAAAGAAACTTCAACTCACTATGACTATGACAGACTCTAAGCTTTTTAGGGGGCCACAACCCGCACGGCAGTTTTCTCACCAGCAGTTTGGATACCACCAAAGTGCTCCTTTAGTGAGTATCACGGTTTTGCGGTAGCATTTGTTTGCGGATTTGGCAGTTTGGGTGTTGCTCGTGCCGCCCCTCATTTGGCTGCGTGCTGAGGTATTTGCAAAGATGATAGCGACCTTATCCGCCCTGGGCGCATCACTATGAAGCCAACTCTTGAGCAGAATGCCCTCGTCAAGGCATGCGGCTTGCTTGCAGCTTAATCGGAGTCAACTTCGATCAAATCTGAAGGACTAAATCTGAGGATTCCACACACACCATTCCCAATACTAGGCATTGCCCACTTTTTCGGGCTTGCCACCCCTGAATGGTATGGTCCGCGTTCATTCGAGGCTGACATTCTTTCAAGAGTAATCTGGATCGTGTTTCTAGACAACGGTTTGGATGTGGCTACTGCGAGTCATCTGCGAATCCACCCCTGTAGGATGTTAAAGGAGCACTAGAAGATTATATAAACAACGAAAACACCAAGTGGGGGAAGGACACGTGAACTCCACGCAAAAAGCGCAAATCCACCCCGTTGTCTAGAGTCTTAGGCTCATGAGCCACCCCAAAGCATCCGGGGGTTTATTGGCGAGTCGGCCGAGGCAAGCCTGGCACACCTTTGCTGCTGGAGGACGGCATCATGGAAGTGAAGGTGGTCGAGAAGTGCTCAGAGACCGAGCTCAAGGTTGAGGTGGAAGCCGCCAGGGTTTCCCTAGATGTGGGTGGACCCGTTATCCATATTTTTGACGTCCCTTGGCGCCCATGTGAAACTGGGCTCCTGAAAAAATACACACCTAGTTCCCCGTTGGGGTGATTTCGTTTGTGAATGCGTTACTTCAGTTGTATTTTGGAGTTGGCACCTTTTGCTTGAGCAGGTTCGAGGTTGGGATGCGGGAAAGTTGGTTTTGATCATCACACCCTTTCAAAGAACCAAAGGGAGGTTGCTGAAACGAGCCTGGAATAAGGAACTACACCTTGGTGGGATGGCTTTCCAGAAGCCATCCCGCAGGGTTGCGGATTGCGAGTTGGTTGGTGCCACCTTTTGTTCATGCTGAAGACTTACGGAAAACGCAAGGAAACCAACAGCTTCGGAGACCTCAGACCTCCAATGGTGCCCTGCTGGTTTTCAAGGTTACCCTGTAAAGTCAACTGGATGTTTCTCTGTTTGTTGTGCTGTAGAATGGTATGATTCTTTTTGGTCCCTTTAAACACTAGCTACACCTCGGGGTTTTGCTTTCTGGGTTTGTTTATTTTGGTGGGAGTCTGCAACGTTGCAGGGGCTGGCCAAGAGCGCTACATGATGTGGCTGATAAGCCGACAGCACATTTTCTCATCCCCACCCCCTGAAAAAATAAAATCGGGGCGGGGGGTAGGGATTCTCCGAAAGGCCACCGAGCGCAGAGATGGGTCATTGTTTAAACCGCCAGCCCCGGGTCCCTGTTGACGGGGAACCCAACGAAGCAAGTTATGTTGACCGTGGCTCATGTGAAAACAGGGGGAAGGGTTCAACCTCGTGATCCCCTAAAATTGTTGGCTTTCTTTTCGTGCCCATTTGAATACCAAGCAAGGGATCGACCAGGGGTATGTGTTTGTTTGAGGGTACCCTTTGGTGATTTCAAGGGAAGCCAACAGTCAAAGGGTTGGGTTACAGGAAAGTCTACAAGAAAACAGCTTACTTAGGGCCTTTTGGGCCATTTCCCTGTGATTTCCCTGCAACCAAATCCTTTGAGCAAGAAAAGCCCGGAGAAAGAGGGTCCTTTTGGGGCTTTCCGCCAGAACCCGCCAAGCGGCGCGAGCGGCGAAGCGCGAGCGCCAGGTGGTCCGTGGCGGCAAGCTGAAGGCGAGGAAAGGCGTCAACGTGCCATGGCCGGAAGAAACCCAGTGCTTGTGTGTGTATGTGGGTGCGCGTGCGTGCGTGCGTGCGTGCGTGCGTGCGTGCGTGCGTGCGTGCGTGCGTGCGTGCGTGCGTGCGTGCGTGCGTGCGTGCGTGCGTGCGTGCGTGCGTGCGTGCGTGCGTGCGTGCGTGCGTGAGTGCGTGCGTGCGTGCGTGCGTGCGTGCGTGCGTGGGTGGGTGGGTGCGTGGTGTGCGTGGGCGTGCGTGGGCGTGCGTGGTGCGTGCGTGGTGTGCGTGGGTGCGTGCGGTGTGTGTGGTGGGTGGGTGGGTGGGTGGGTGGGTGGGTGGGTGGGTGTGGGTGGGTGGGTGTGGGTGGGTGGGTGGGTGGGTGTGTGTGTGTGTGTGTGTGTGTGTGTGTGTGTGTGTGTGTGTGTGTGTGTGTGTGTGTGTGTGTGTGTGTGTGTTTGTGTGTGTGTTTCTGTGTTTGTGTGTGTGTGTGTCTGTGGGTGTGGCTGTGCGTGTGCGTGTGCGTGCGCGTGCGCGTTTGCGTGTGTGTTTTTGAGGGTACTGTTTCACCCCGAAAAGGACTACCACCCCACTGTTGTAGTCTCCTTGTTTTGACGCATATCCCATATGTGCCATGGTCAAAAGCTTCTGACTGTTTCTTTGGCATAGGGATGGTCATCAACCTTTATACACTTGCAAGGGTTCACAAGGAAGCCGTGACTGTGGCCCGAGGAGTTTGACCAGAATACAGATGTATGTTGTGCTTGATTATCCACTAGTCCATGGTCAATTTTGGCAGGGACATTGGCAATACTAAATCAAGTACAGTACCTGGCAATACTAAATTTAGAAAAGCATTGGCAAGCCCAAGTCCGATCCTCCCCCAAGAGGGTCCAACAAAACGTAGGGAAACCACAAGGACATCCACCAGTGCACGTAAAAGGACCCCCCCCACCCCGCCCTTTGCCGGGGTCCCCGAATTTTGAGATCCGGATTCGGATCTAGGTGCCGGATGTGGAAATCGACTGCGCGGCTTTGACGTCCAAGGACATCGAGGCAGTGGGGTTTTCAATGGGTTTGCTGACGCCTAGATTTGGAGGGAGCTAAATTGGGACCCCTAAAAGGAGTTGGATTGATTCTATACTTCTATACACCCTTGTCAGATCACCGATTTTGTTTTCCCAAGGGGGAAGGCAAATTTCGCAGCGGACGAAGTCAGGCAGGTTGGTTTCATTAGGGCTAAGAAGCATCCCAGCGGGATTTTGTCCATCCACAGTGACATTCCTACAAAACTCACCACCTAAATTCAAAGGCAACATGAGGCTTTTCGGCCATGGTTTGCCCTGCGTTTAACATCAGCAGGGATCAATGGTCACTGCCCCCCCCGAAGGTCAGACAGCATGTTGAGTCAGCGGCAATTTCGGGTACTGTAGGCTATCAGCCTCTATTTGCAACGCAGGTCAAACCGTGGCCGTTTATCCACAACAAGCCTATTTACTTGGCTGAGCTCTCGCAGAGCTCAAACAAAATGGATGGTTGAAAGTGGCTGGCAGTAAGGCAGTATTTCCCTATAAACCCCTTGGGATTAGCTTCAGCTTCGAAAAGCAGGCGCACTCCATTTGTGGCTTGTCTCGAAAATACCCAAACTCATTGCCGGATAAAACTTGCCTTTCAAAGTTTTTGCCTTTTGGGAGGTTAACTTGTTTGTATGTTTCCCGAAAGCCAGCCTTGAAGAGGCTTTACTTGGGAGGTGGGGTGACAAGATTAAGGGTACCCTCACCCTTCCGTTCTTGGTGGCTTTCCCCCTTACAAAACGCTCTGGCCCCAAAACGGCTGGTCCATGGCGGGCTGTGAGGATGCGGAATTCCTGCTGCAGTTGGACCCCCCGATCGAGTACATTTGCGTATCCTTTGCGCAGAAGGGCCACTGAGCTTGGCATTCAGATCTGCGAAAGTCAGAGCGAGCTCTGCTTTTCCAACCCCAATCCGAGTTTCTAGATCTGTCGATCACGTTCATTTTTCTTCTTCCGCAGAAACGAATCGAATGGGCGCCCTGGCTACTTCCCCCTGTAAGGGCATAGAAACCACAAAATGGTCCAGCGGACATTGGCCAAATACCACTCCAAAAGCAATGCATAGTGTCCCGTGACTTGCATAGTTTCACCTTTCCTTACTTCTTTCTTTTGTTTTTGGTGTGTGTGTGTGTGTGTTTGTGTGTTTGTTTGTTTGTTTGTTTGTTTGTTTAATCTCGGGAAACCAACAGGAAAACCGAAGCCATTGCTGGGGTTCTCCAATTTAAAGGTGATGTTCCCAGACAAGCCTCACAACCTACCGGAGAATGCCAGGAACTTCACCGAACCGACAGAACTTCCCGGGGATGTCCGGTACAACCAACGTCGCTTGACTTTGGGCCTGGGGACCCAAGGTCAGGACCTCCAGGAGTTGATCGACATCATGGACCGGCTCAAGGTTCCGCAGGAGAAGCGCCCGAAGATCTGCCCCAAGATCGAGAAGCCCCAGGAGAGTCGCCCTCTTCTTTTTGTTTCCGTTCGAATCGAGCAAGGCGAAGTGATTTCTTTGAAAGAAGCCCAGAGCGAAATGGCGCACATAGTTTAGGGGTTCGTTTGACTGGCAATGAAAGGGACACCACCAATTTTGGAATTCCCCTGTTTGGAAGCAAACACGGATTTGTCTTTAAGTCTTTCAGAATCACAGAAGCTCCTTGCAAGCAAATCCCAGCTGATTTAGAGTAAAGCCGGGTGTTGTTGCATATATCTCAATGTATCCTGTAAGGAATCCTGCTATAAGGGGAACATGTTGATGATCAATCAAAGTGGCGTTTTGCACAGGATTTGTCTTGATGTGACTTCAACCCCAGCGTTTGACAGCAAACAAGCAAAGAGGCACTTGACCCAGCGAGCCCGAAAAAGGGACTGTGGCGCGTCATTCTGTGTGAGAGGCCTTCACCAACATCGAGGGCATCATCGCCAAGTCGCAGGCATCGGCAGTTCGGTCCACGTTTTGTCACATTTTACATTTTTGCCCTTGACTAAAGCGATGAGCAAAGACAATTCAGGAACCTTGTGAACCCCTGTTTGTTTCGTGGGTTTCCATTAAAATGATTCTGGCACCAGAAAGGGTTCCTGTTTTGCCGCTTTGCTCTCGACTAAAGTGATGGATGAACGAAGACAATATTTATATCAAGTTTAGGGTTGAAAGTTAGCCACGGCTTGCGTATGATTTGTTTGCCTTTGTTTAAAGCCCCCCAAACAAGAAAGCGCAACTCTAGGAAAAAGGAAAAAGGAAAAGACAGCTCAGCCCCCTTTTCAATGCAAGAAACAGCCGCCCAACTTCCTCCAAAAAAATGAAGGCGGAGCCACCAAGCCGCAGGCGCTGATGGTGGCCAGAGGAGACCTGGGGGTGGAGCTGGGGCTGAACCGCGTGCCCTTCGCCCAGAAGCTGCTGATCCAACGCGCCAAGCAGGCGGGGGACGGGCGCTTCGGGACACATTCAGTTTCACATCTTGGATGATACTGTGAATGGTGGCGCAATCCGTTCACCGCCTAAGAAACCCTGTAAATACTAACTATAGACAGTGGTTTCCCATAATGTCAAAGTGGTGCAGGATTTCGTCCATCCACAGCATGTGCTCATGTTTTCGCATGTGAGTGGGACATTGATATCATGTCCAACCACAAAGCCACAAGCGGTGGACATGAACCCCCACCGAATTGTGATGTCCACCAAGGGGTCCCGAATTGACATCCACAGGGGGTTCAGCCATTCAGAAGCCTTGGATGGGGCAACTATTGCTAGGGATTCAAATTTCTTCTGGTTCGTGAATCCGAATTTTCAATTAACCTCATTTCAATTTCGCAGAAAGAACCCCCCCAAATCCGATTCTTGGTTTCGCTTGAAGCTTGGCGGTTGGTCCCGAGTTTTGTGCCAGGCTGGTCTCTTCGTGATCACTGCCACGCAGATGGTCGAGCCTTGGCTGCCTTGGCCATGGCTTTCCTGACGCACAGTGGATGGGAGGGGAAGGGGGGGGTTGGGTTCTATGGACTGACTTCGGAGTCATCCGGAGGACTGGACCCCTCCAAATAGACAATGTTCTTAACTGTGGAACTAGCCCTGGATAGAACTCCAGGTAGGCCCGAGGTCAAGACGAGCCCGGAGAATGCGGCATCCCCCAGTGAAACCCCGTTCCTTTGCACTCAGCCCCTTTGGCTTGGATGGCGTTCGGCTTGCACGGGGGAAGCAGCGGGTGTGGCCTGTGGGGTTTGTAATGCTACATTACCCATGACAAAAATAGCACATGGAGGAAACCCAAAGAGCATGACAGTTTTCTTTTTCATTTGGCCTTGTTTGCGTTCGCCCTGAGATGTCCTGAAGAGCAAATTCGGAACCGAAGGAGGCTGAGATGGCCTGGGTTTTGGGAGGGTAGTGACACGCCGGTTCCATCTCCAAACTTCAACCGCTGAGTTTTTGGGCGGAACTCAGTGCAGGGCCCAGGCACGATTCGCAATTGACGGTGGCAAAGCAAAGTAGCCGGGAAGGACCCACCTTGTTTGCGAGAACCTGGTTCTTGAGCGTGTCCTGTTGAAAGGGGCCTATTGACACCGCCAAGGAGAGCATGATCGAGAACCCCGTGCCCACACGCGCAGAAGTTTCTGATGTGATGCTTCTGAGCTCAAGCAATCTGTCGCGAGAGAGAGGGCTCGCTGCTGTGATTCAAGCTTTCTGACGACCAGGCCTTATAAATTGATATACTGTCTGCCAACGGTCAAAAGCAATTGTTTGACTAGCAGTCCAGTCATCGGGCGCCAACCAACCCGTAGATCCTCCGAAGCCCAAAACTGACGACACGGCCATTCTTGGGCTAATTGTTTCGAGACAAGCCGCCAAAAGAGAAACCGGGGCACGTTTCGGGGGTTTTGCATTGTGTTGTTGTGCGGAATGGACATCCAGCCCCTGGCACCGTGTGACCGTTCGAAGCATGTGACAAGGAACGCCATTTGGGACGGCTCGGATGCTGTGATGCTCAGCGGGGAGGCGGCCAGTGGAAAGCACCTCGGAAGGGAACCCAGTCCAGTGACACGTCGTTTCCTTTTTCGGTAGATGCCCTTCCTCCTAACATGGCAGTGGGGAGGTTCCTTTATCACTTTTTCCTCTTCAAGGGACCCCTGTCAGGTGCCATGGTACGAGGGAGGGTGGCTCATAGTGATTGGTTCCCCCTTAAAGGACACCCAAAAGGCGTGGTTTTTCTTGACGTGCTTTTCCGGCATTTCTCCAGCCTGTTTGCCACCCTCTGCTTTGGTTTGGTGGATTTACCTGTCAAACCCAAGAATGGTTCCAATCATTTTGCTACCAATTTGAGGTGACTGCCGAGGGGCGGAGGTTGAAGGGTTCAAAGACTGTTTTTCGACAGATCGATGTGAATTTCCCAGACTGGGGCAGGGGAAATGGCAGCCGCATCTAACTCTGATATTCGGTGAGTCTCCTTACCTTTTTTGCTTGCATTTGTGGGAAACCCAGCCGTGGTGGGAGAAAAGAAAAGCCTGGGCCGCTTTCGGTGGGCTGAGCGAATCCAGGCAGTATGGGGATTGGCTGATCCACTTTATCACAGGTTGCAAGCATTTTCCGCCATCATGATATGTATAGTCATAATTGCCCAATGCGCTGATTGCACTCCGTGTGGTTTTGGCTCAAGAAAAGGGTGCGCTCCGCAGTGCACCCCAGAGCCGAGATATTGCATTTTGATGGTAGCGGGTGAGCCTCGACGGTCCATTTGGTTTGGAAAGCCGTACGAGGGGCCCAAGGGCAAGAACAAGGGCAAGAAGGGCAAGAGCAAGGGCAAGAAGGGCAGGGGCAAGAGCAACAAGGAGGAGCCGCCGTGGAGGCGGCCCGCTCGCGGCAAAGGCAAAGCCGCAGAGCCGGTCGAGGAGACCGGGGCAGCGGAAGAGCTGCCGAAGGAGAGGCCGGAGCTAGTTGCCCCTCCGAGTGAAGGAGAAGAAGACACCCTGTCCGCTGAGCCTGCCGCTGAGTCAGAAGCAGACTGGGGAGGATCCCAGGCTGCATCTCCTCCCTCCTCAGAGCCAGAGGCTCTGCCAAGTGGCCACAGGGGCCCAGAACCGGCTCGAGGAAGCCGGGCAGAGGAGAAGGAGGAGGAGCTGGAACAATACACCAACGAGGACAAGAAGGAGGACCTCCACCCGCCGCAGAAGAAGCAGTTTGAGCCCGAGGCCGCGGACTTCGACCTGGAGCAGAAGGACCAGAGCGAGGACGAGAGCGTGTGGGGCGATTGGGGCAGCGGGGGCAGGATCCAGCCTGAGCCCGAGCCCAAGGTCGCTCACACGCCTAGGTCGTCAGGATCTCGGTGGTGGCAGAGTGCGACTGGCAAAGACAAGAGGAGAAGCCAAAACAGTCGGCACTTTAGGATCCTCAAAGGCCTCCTGAAGCTCGCGCAGAAGAAGCAGGAAGAGCCATCCGCGGAGCTCCAGGAGGAGATCGAGAACTTCGGGCAGGCGCCCTGGAAGAGGCGCCGGGTGCAGCCCAAGACACCACCGAAGTCCCCGCCTAAGTCCAGCCCTGCTCCGAAGACACCGCCGAAGGGATTCACAAAGGCCCAAGGAAAGGAGCCTTCACCGGGCGCTGAGCCCGAGCTGCTGGCACCGGTCGCCGAGGCAGCCAAAGCTCTCGGCCGACGGGTTACGGTGCACAGGAACATACAAGAGCTTGCGGTGGCAAGGACATCCCGCGGTGAAGGGACGAGCGAGCAGAACCTGGCCTCGAACTACCGCCTCAGGAAGGCGGCATCGGCAGAAGCTGCATACCGAGCCGGAGCAACGGGCTCGGTGGCCAAAGCCATCCAGCAGAGTGTGCTGCAACTGGACGGGTTAGGGAACCCGTGTTCCTCGTGCGACGAGAGGACTCGCCTTCAGAGGCCATCGTTGTTGGCCAGGGCCGCAGCAATTGCAAAAGGGGCGGCAAGGAGGCGCGCACCGGTAGGAACGACCTCAAAGTCAGTACCGGAGGCTATCGCGAAGCCTCAGGTGAAGCCACCTCCTGCAAAAGCGGCTATAGAGGCGAAGGTACCACCTCCATCGCCAAGACCGAAGTGGGTGCTCAAGGAGAAGGCCCACATCGAGAAGCCCAAGAGCGAGCCGAAGGTTTCGCTGGCTCGGCCGAAGCGGCCGCCACCTCCGCCACCGATTCCGTCGCCGACTACACCCCTGAGCGAGACCGAGGGCAGTGTGCACCTTTACGATCAACCGGCGCCGGAGCCGGAGAGCGCTCCGAAAAGCGGATCGAGCTCGGGGTCGTACTATAGTACAGAAGAGTCCGGGAAGGCGGACTGACCTCCCGGTGCTTGGCACCGGATATAAGGCATGGAGGAAACAGTGCGAGAGTTGCAGCAGGCAGTTGAGCGGTTGTCACAGGAGAATCAACTTCTTAGGCAAGGCCAGGCAGGTATAGCTGCTTTGGCAGAGAACCTTGGTAGGTTAGCTACAAGCCTGCAGAGGGGAGATAGGAAGTTGTTGATAGACACCAAAGGGATTGGAAGACCGGAAGTCTTTTCCAATGATGACGGCCACTTCCGTAGATGGGCCCGGTCTGTGGTGAACCTCACAACGGCAATCTTTGGATCCAGTTTCCAGTCAATCCTTGAATGGGTAGTTGATCAGGATGAGGAGATCACTGTTGAAAAGGTAGAAGAGGAACATGGAGGCGAACTGGGAATGGCCGGACTGGATGATAAGGGAGACCAACTGTATAGGTTGTTGTCATCCCTTACTACTCATGAGTCCGAAGATCTGGTCATCAATGCCAAGAACGGGTATGAGGCATGGCGAAGGCTTAACAGGAGATGGGACCCCCTCACCGCAGGTAGGAAGAGGAACATCCTAAGGGCCATCCTCAACCCCGAAAGAGTTAAGTCTTGGGAAGCAGTTCGACCGGCCATGGAACAACTAGATGATTTGATGCGCCGATATGAGGCCAGAAGGAACGAAAGGGGCGAGAGGGAAATCCTCTCTCAGGACATAAAGTGTACGTCCCTAGAACTTCTGGTTCCAACCGACATTGAGCGCCACCTCATTCTGAACAAGAACCGGCTGGGAACCTACGAGGAAATGAAGCAGGAGATTGAGGTTCTGATTGAAACAGTCACGGGAGCAAAAGGGACGGTCCATCGACCGGGGTCCAGTGGGGCTTCGGGATCGGGGCGAGGCCCCGCCCCGATGGACGTGGACGCCTTCACGAAGGTGCTCAACTCGCTGGTCAAAGGCTCGAAAGGTCAGAAAGGAGGCAAAGGTAAGGGAAAGGACAGCGGTGGAGGCAAAGGCAAAGGCAAAGGAAAAGGTAAGGACAGCAAGGGAAAAGGCAAAGGCAGTGGTTCAGGCAGCTCAGGACCCGCAGGAGCATGCTTCAACTGTGGTAAGCCCGGCCATAGAGCGGCCGAGTGTTGGAGCAAGAAGAAGGATGGAAAAGGTTCCAAAGGCTCAGGGAAGTCTGGCTCCAAGCAGAAGCATGTGGCAGGATTCGAGGACGCCGACTACGAAGCTGGAGACCAAGAAGAACAACCGGAGGCCGAAGTGGGAATGTTTGAGCTGGGTGCATTCACCCAGGGAGAGCCCCCGAAAGACCCAAGCTGGGTTCGGTTCAACCTTGATACGGGGGCTGCTCAAACTGCTATTCCAGTGGATTGGAAAGACCGCATCCCCACTAAGGAAGGAGCCCAGATGATGTTCAAGACAGCATCGGGGGAACTGGTCCCTGGGACCGGAACCGGGACGTTTCAAGGTAAGAGTGAAACAGGTTCCAGGTGTAAAGTCACAGGGCCATTAGCACCGGTACACAAACCGTTGGTTTCAGCTTACAAATGCCTCAAACATGGAAGGATGGCTGTTCTTGATCAAGATGGTGGACAGTTGATTCCAGTAGACTCAGCGACAGGAAGGAAAATTCAGCAGTTGCTCAACAAGCCCAGTAAAGCCCAAAAGAATACTTGGTTGCCCATATACCAAGAGAAAGGAGTTTACAACTTCTATTTGAAGTCGGAAGATTGTTCGGGTTTTGGACGGCAGTCCAGCGAGGCGTAAGTCCGGCCAAACCACTTGCAGCGGCAGATGATGCCGTGGGTGCCGGACAAGGGAACCCAGAGGCACCAGCGGGCCGACCCGCAGGTGTGCCATGGATGAGAGCGGCGAGATCGCGCCGCCCGCACTGGTGAGAGCACCAGGAGGCCCATCGAGGGCCGAGGTTGCGGAGCATGAGGCAACAGGTCACGTGCAGTATCGCAACTGGTGTCGGCATTGTCTTGCCGGCAGAGGATTGGGTCAGCAGCATCGCTCACGACCCGAAGAGGACAAGGCGAGCGATGAGCTCGCGACAATCTCGTGCGACTACACATGGATGACGCGAGATGGAAAGGAGGATGGGAAGACTAAGCCTATCCTGGTGATCCGAGACAGTCGGACACTGGCCGTTGCGGCCACCTTCGTGGACGCAAAAGGACCGACGCCATATGCGGTCAAATTCATGGCGAACTTTATAAAGCATCTTGGTTACCGTCGTGCAGTCTTCAAGAGTGATGGTGAGCATTCGATCGTTGCCCTGAAGGAGCAGGCGGCCAAGGAAGCAGGAGTGGAGAATGTTCCACAGGAGTCGCCGGTGGCTGACCACCGGGCGAATGGCGCAATCGAGAACTTGTGCCGAGAACTCAAAAGGCAGGTGAGAGTCCTGCGATCCTCACTGGAGGAGAAGTTGGGTCGAGTCTTGAAGGATGACGACCCTGTGCTGTCTTGGTTTCCAAGGCATGCAGCAGACCTGATGTGCAGGTACAAGAGAGGTTCCGACGGGAAGACACCGGAACAAAGGAGGTGTGGCCGAGAATGGAGAAAGCCGGCAATCGCCATAGGAGAGCGGTTGTATTACCGTGAGGTAGGAGAAGGAGCTAGGCCACTCAAGGAAGGCAGGTACATAGGTCACCACGGAAGGACTGGCACTTTGCTGGTTGTGACCTCAGAAGGAGTGAAGAGAGGCACTGGTGTTCGTCGACTTCCAGAAGAAGATCAATGGAATCCACAAGGATGGGAAAGCCTTAAAGGCTACCCGTGGGAGGTCTCAGTGCGAGCGCCGGGAACGCCGGGGCAGAGGGCCCCGGGAACTCCTGCTCAAGGAGTGGAGGACCTGCTGGTCAGTGAAGACCGGGTTGAGGTTCCGCCTCAGGTTGTGCCTGTTATGGCACCGCCACAGCAGCGACGGATTTACATCCGTAAGGCAGATGTGGAGAAGTACCAACCTACCGATGGATGTCCTGGATGCACTTGCGTGCTACTAGGGGAATCCACTCAGTTGCCGCACACTGAGATGTGCCGAGCGAGAATCGTCGGTCTCATGATGGATGATGAGCAAGGACGACGCCGTGTCGAAGCTCACAAAAGGAAAAGAGAGGAGACCGCGGAAGTAGGAGTGGAAGCAGATCTCCCAGCCCAAGAGGCCATGGGAGAGCCGGCCGCTGAGGCCGGAGTAGGATCTAGGCAAGACCCTGGACAAGTGATGGAGTATGTGGAGGATCCCGCGAAGAGGGCTGAACTCAAGAGAGCAGCAGCAGACCCGCCAGCATCGAGTAGCCCAAAGAGCAAGGCGAAGCCGACCACGCAGATCAAGAGACCGGGAGCGCTGTATATAGCGCCCGGAGCCAAGCAGAAGACGCAGCAGAAGCAAGGTGAGAAGCGAGAGCCCGCAGTATCTCCTGAAGAACTCCGAACGGAGACTCAACCGGCGGCTGACGCCGAGACTTCAAACACCCCGGACAAGCCCCCAGACGTGGGTGGACTTGAACTGGGTCGATTGAAGAGGATGTTGAAGTCCATGGTTGGACGGAAAGTAGAGAGAGCGTTTTTGGCTCAGGAGGTGGAGATCAACGCGGTCGAGCTGGAGCAGATCACCAAGCTGTGCGTGGAGATGGGCGCTGTTGATATCATGGAGATCTACAGCCCGAAGCGGTTCACGGCCCAAGCCGGGCAGTATGGCTTGAGGCCGGGCTTTGCGGTAGACCTTGAGGAGCAGAAACCGGACGGTTCCTACTGGGATCTCAGCAAGACTGAGGACGTCCGAGAGCTCGAGGAGTATGTGGACGAGGTCGAGCCGACATTGCTCACAGGGAGCCCACCTTGTGACCAATTCTCCCAGCTCCAGAACATCAACAAGTACAGGGTGAGCCCAGACAAGAGGCGCGAGAAGATGGATAGAGCAGTTGCTCATTTGCATACCGCCTGTAGGTTCTACAGGAAGCAGTTGCAGGCAGGTAGGTTCTTCTTGCATGAGGCACCGTGGAGTGCTACCTCTTGGAAAGACCCGGAGGTCCGTGAGCTCACTGAGAGACCGGACGTGTACACTGTCCGAGGCCCAATGTGCAGATGGGCTATGGTCGCTACGGACCGGAGGGGTTTGCAGGGCACAGGATATGTGCGGAAAGAAACTGGCTGGATGACCAACCATCCAGGTTTGGCCCAACTGTTGGAGGGCGAATGCACCAACAATGTGCCGGGGAAACCATGGCACCGGCACATCCACCTGATCGGAGGACTCGCTAGACCGGCGGCCCGTTATCCGCCAGCGCTAGTGCGAGCGGTCCTGAAGACTTTGAAGAGCCACCTTGTAGAGAGTGGCCAGTTGAGTGCATTGGACGCAGCAGTTGCAGGTCCAATCCCAGAGGAGAGCTTCGTGACGCCGGAAGACGTGGAGCAGTACTGGGACGACGTGAATGGTGGGTTTTTGCCACCAGACCGAGTCAGGGAGGCACGTCAGCTCGAGTTGGACTATCTTAGGAAGCAAGAGGTTTACGAGAAGGTGCCGCTCGAGGAATGCCTCAGAGAGACCAACGGGAAGGGTCCAATCACCACCCGTTGGATAGACACCAACAAGGGAGACCCCGCCAATCCCAACTTCAGGTCGAGATTGGTGGTCCGGGAGATCAAGGCCCGGAAGAGTCCAGAGGAAAGGATTCCTCAGAACATGCTGTTTTCGTCAACACCGCCTTTAGAGGCTATGAGGCTGCTATGTAGCCTATGGGCCACTGAGCGTGTATCCCATGGAGGACGACCACTCAAGATCGGACTTTGGGATATATCAAGAGCCCACTTCTATGGCGTACCCAAACGCCGCATATACATCCAGTTGCCGGACGAGGACGCCAGTCCGGGAATGGTGGGTCGTTTGACTAAGTCGATGTACGGGACACAGGATGCCCCTAACATATGGCAGCAGCACTACACGCAGCTGTTGATCAAAGCCGGATATCTCCGGGGAAAGTCAAATGGCTCAGTGTTCTATCACCCGACACTGGGAATAAGAGTGCTGGTGCACGGAGATGATTTCATGGCGTTAGGAGACGCCGAGGCGCTGAAGGAAGTAGATACTTTGCTTCGCAGTGCCTACGAGTTGAAATGGCTCGGGACGATAGGTGATGAGGAAGGAGACCACAAGGAGGTCCACTTTCTCAACCGGCTCATTCGTTGTGAACAACATCAAGGAGCGAGTGCGATCCTGATCGAGCCAGATCGACGCCATGTTGATTTGCTTGTGCAGCAGCTTGGCATGGAGAATGCCAAGGGAGCGGAGACACCGGACGTGAAGAAGTCCGTGGATTTGCAGATGCAGGAAGCCCGGAGCCCAGCTCTACCGAAAGAGCAGGCTTCCCTGTATCGCTCATGCGTGATGAGGGCAGCGTACCTGTCACAGGACAGGTTGGACATCAGCCACGCTGTGAAGAATCTTGCGAGGAAGATGGTTTCTCCTACAGAGGCATCTTTGCAGGATTTGAAGCGACTGTGTCGCTACCTCATCAAGAAGCCGGACGTGTGTCAGGTCTTTGCACGGCAAGCCAAGCCGAGCAAGCTCCGAATCCAGGTGGATTCCGATCATGCCGGAGACGCAATAACGAGGAGATCCACAACAGGCATGGTTGCTCTGTATGGGTTGCATGTGCTCAAGCACAGCAGCAATGTGCAGTCGACCATCGCTTTGTCGACTGGGGAGTCGGAGTATTATGCTCTTGTCAAAGGAGGTTCAGTTGGTCTAGGCCTACAGTCACTCTTGGAGGACTTTGCGGTCGAGACCCAGGTGCTGATTCAATCAGATGCGACTGCAGCAAAAGGAACTGTCAATCGGGCAGGTCTGGGAAAGGCCCGTCACATCCAGACGAGGTTCCTGTGGTTGCAGGAAAGGGTCAGCATGGACCATCTGAGGGTGGAGCATACCCCTGGCAAGTCCAACAGGGCGGATGCTCTAACAAAGAGCATTCCAGGTGTACAGATGTCTGAGACCATGCGAAGGTGTGGTTATGTTTTCCTTAACCAGCGTAGCAAGGGACAGCTTAAGCTACTAGAAGGCTAAGGTCCCTGGCCAGACTCCGCTACCTATATTGCTGTGCGAGCGTGTACAGAGACGCTCTTCCAGCAAGGAGGAGTCATGATATGTATAGTCATAATTGCCCAATGCGCTGATTGCACTCCGTGTGGTTTTGGCTCAAGAAAAGGGTGCGCTCCGCAGTGCACCCCAGAGCCGAGATATTGCATTTTGAGCCATGTAAGAAGCCAGCACGTGTCAACAGTTATCAGGTACCAGGCCTTGTGGCTGGTTGCGTTGCCACCCCTCAAAAGTCATTGTCAGAACCCCTGAACATGCATTCCAAACACAAGCATGGAACCTGAATCAGCCCCCTGCACTTGTGTCAAGCAAGCTTTTTCAGGTTCCATGTCCACAACGGCCAGTCTTTTCATGGAGCGACGGATTCGGCCGAGGTACCCCTGTGAGGCTGTGATGGCAGAAGCTGCCGCCAGCCGGGAGGTGCTTTGCGGCCACTTTCGCGGGCCACGTTTCGGGTCTCCAAGTTTCCGCCCCACAGAGATTTTCATGGAAGGAGGGGCAAGCCGCAGGTTTTAGCCAAAAACCGCGGGGGGGGTCCCCCGAGCGAAATGAATTTCTTTGCGAATCAGGGTGTGTTGGGTTCAAGATTCCTAGTTTTGTCCACGTTTCCCTTTATCAACGGGTGGGCTAAATATGAAGAAACAGAACATGTGTTTTTGTGCGGTACCCCTTATCGTTGGGCCAACCCTAAGGAGGGCCCAAATCAAACCCAAAGGGGTCTTCCCCAAAAGGGGCTCCTCTAAAACTGACGGAGGTCTACGTTTAGCGTTGATCTGCAAGAGTGACCGCGTGCTCAGCTTGGGTTTGGAGCATTTTATTGCCACCCAACCAATTTGACGTCTTTTGGGCCAATCCACTGGATCGGAAGTGACAGGAGGGCATGGTACGGCCCGCAAGGATACCCCATTTGGTACGGCCCGCAAGGATAACCCATCTGTGTCCATGTCCTGTGTCTTCAAGTCTAGAACGTGGGATGCAGCAGGTAAGGGGCCATTTAAGATGCGCTTGGTTTGGGTTTTTTTGGCCAAAATGAGGTTCGCCCAGAACTATTAAACCCGTCCTATTAAGAGAGGGTGGTCCCCTCCTAAAGTGATGAATCTCACTAAAAGGGCACACCCCGTTTAATCAACCAGGGTTTCTTAATCCAGGATTAACATTACAAGCAAATCTATCTGAGCTTTTCCATTCCTTCCATAGCGCTGTAGGAGGGGAATCTAGAGCTTCCTCCCTGTGTCCTTTTTGATTGGTTTCCTGAAGTTTTGCAAGGTTGCCGGGTGGGGAATGTTGAAACAATGAGCTCCCCTGGCGCCCTGCCCTAAGCATTCCTTTCCACATCAAGACGTGCAGGCGGAGTCTGTGAAACACCGGCTTCAACAGGCGTGCCCCTTTGTTGCCGCTTGGGCCAGAAGTCTGGCGGGGGGGGGGAGATACAGGGGATTTGCGGGGTATGATTCACTTCCAATCCCTCGAAAGCTAAAAGAGATAAAAGAGGATGAACATGCCTTGGCACTTTTGCCGGACCTAAGCACTGCTTGCTGCCGCAAATGGCCGCTGCCGGCGTGAGCCACTTCTAGAAAGTGTGTTGTAGAGCACAGTTTGAGGGAGGGGAGGGAGGGAGGAGGGGGAGCAGGAGGGAGGGAGGGAGGGAGGGAGCCCAAATACGCCCTATCAGATTTTGCCTTGCACTCTGCTCAGCCTTGCGGCTAAGGCACGGTCCAAAGCTTTATATCGGCCGAATAGTGAATCATTCCGAACAGTAGAGCCACCTGAAATGGCAAGTGTTGGGCACTATGTGAGGAACTACTCTGAATTAGGCACTACTCTGAATTCTGGTGAGCTACCTGTAGACATTTGAAGAGCTAGCCAAGGACATAGCGAAACGACCATGGACACGTACACACGTATAGAGTTGGGGCTAACGAGCCCAACTACCCCCAACATCATTAGCTAGGTGACACGCCAAGCTGTTAGCATTTTCATGTGTGTTTTCAGTCTTTGCCCCCTCCCCCTCCCCCTCCCCCTCCCCTCCCCCTCCCCCTCCTCCCCCGCCCCCTCCACCTCCCCCTCCCCTCCCCTCCCTCCCCTCCCCTCTCCCCTCCCCTCCCCTCCCCTCCCTCCCCTGCCCCCCAGCCCCTGTGATACAGCCCAGGCCATTGACGGCCACATGCCGCTGCGGCCGCCCAAAGCCGTGCACTGCGGCATGGCGCTGAAGCGCCAGGAGACGGACCACAGCAAGCGCAAGACCAAGGTCGGGCCTCGTTTGGACACAGCTTCCCGTGGTTCCCCCCCCGCAAAAAACAAGCAAAGAACAACAAAACAACATACTCATACATGTCTATGTAGTATATATACATATACACATGCATGTACAAACATTATATATGTGCGTGTTTATATACGTGCACATATATATATATATATATACATATATGTATGTATATCATGTATGCAGGCATATGTACATACACGTGTGGGTCTAAGTGCACATATGGATACACATATGTGTATAATAAAACATAGATGTATATATATGTGATATGTGCTCCGCACATCTCAAAACCCCTCCTTTTGAAGGGCTTGTAGGTTGGGTTCCTTCAGTTCGGGCAATGTCGACCCCGGATGCGTGCTAGAACCTATTGCAGCACTTGCAGGCGTGCAGCTGCCTCAATGATGCGGATTCCATCTAAAGTGGGTCCTCGATCTTCCACCGGTTCATGTGTCACCCGGGTTTGCAGGTTAGGTTTGATCCTTGACTCTTGGCTGATTGGAGGGTCACATGTTCGGGTGGCAGGCTCGATTAATGCAACCTCATCCCTGACTAGTACACTCCTCCGTTTATCCGAGGTTATACAAGATTAAGCAGGCCAATGAGACCTTTTGGAGGTTTCCCTTGGCCATTTTATGAGTCTCCTGTGACAACAAATGGTGGTGCTCCTTTTGATTCCTTTTGCTTTCCTTTTGCCAACCTGAAAAGGAACCCATGAAAAAACACGCAGATATGTCCGCTGCCTACAAAGCAACATGGAACCCAAAAAGTGGTCCCAATAGAAGATTCCTTTCCACATTGTTGCTTTATTCCCATTTTGGTGCTTTCTCTCCCAGGTTGGATGTTGGAAGCGGGGTTCACCACCGACCGCCAGGTGGTGGCCAGTTTAGGCCCCGCCTCCTGGAGCGAGGAGATGATCCCCAAGATGATCGAGGCCTCCGGTCGAGAACGCCCGGGATTGTGGCGTCCCATGGTTTAATCCTTCGTTGGTGGTTTGGATTGCTTTTGGGTAGAAGGACCCTGGTTCTATGGGTAAAGGGAAGCGTTTCTCGGAACACTTTTAAACTGCCAATCCCAACCAGCAATTGGCTGGAAGCTGATTAAAGTGAAACCCTCAAAATTGCCCTCTAAGTGGTGGCTCAAACAGAAACAGCCCCCGAAATGTACTCTCGCATGCCTGCTGGAACTTTGAACCCCGTGGAGCAGGCATTCCAGCGATCTCCAGGACCTTTTTTTTTGCTGGCAGTGACTCATACTTGAAGCCCCGCTCAGTGGTTGTTGTGTTTTTTGCCCATATCCACCCTCAAATATGCCCAGCAAGATTGTATAGGCTTGTCCCTGGAAATGTTCACTTTGGACCCAGTTGGTCAATGGTTTCTCACCTCACGAGTTTCCCTTAAAGCTTGATAATTTAAGCAAGAAGGCTTCCATGGGCTTTGTCTGGTGTTGACGAGCCAATCATGTTTGCCCAAAGGGAAGCAGGAGGATGCATCATGGTCGAATGTTTCCACACTCCTGGGCTTTCACTTTTGCGCCATGAGTTCGCGTTTTGCCTCGAGCTGATGTTTTCAGGCCGGCACCGACATCTTCCGCCTGAACTGCTCCCATCGCCGCGGGGGGGACTTTGAGCGAGTGTATCCCCTGATCCGGAAGACTGCCAAGGAGCTCGGGAAGCAGGCGCGTGGAACCTGCAAAGCGGTTTAAACCCATTTGGGACACGACAAAGCCATGCGGAACCACAACACCAGTGGGATCGGGTTACGTGGATCCTACAACCCAACCGTTTTTTTTGCGTTGAACGGGTTTTATATGTGAAACCTAGACCCCGAGCTCTTAGGTGGAGTGCCTCGGGGACCTGCAGGGCCCCAAGTTCCGGGTGGGGGAATTGGCGGCAGACCCGGTGCAGCTGAAGGATGGTGAGGTCTTTGAGTTCGGCATCTGCAAGGAGACCTCGTTCGGGGCTCGGGGAAACGAAAACCCCGTGGATTTGAACACGGGTGGTGCATGTGGGTTTGATGACGCGTTTTTTTTCCAGGGGTCTCTGGTGTGAGTGCATGCGTGCGTGCGAGCGAGTGTGCATGCGTGCGTGGGCGTATGTGTGTGTGTGTGTGTGTGTGTGTGTGTGTGTGCGGAATTGGACACGCTTGGAAGAGTGGTAAAAAAATGATTTGGGATCCAGGCTGGTTGTTGTGACCGAATCGCCCCTTAGACATGTTGGTATTAACGAAAGGGTTTTCCAATTAACCTACATAAGGTTGGACGTTTTGCCCGAGGGGAAGAGCAACCCAGGATTTGGACCGGACAGACATCATCTCGTGCCCCGAGTCCTAGGCATTGAAATTCTGAACGAACAGTTCAGACTTGTTCTGGCCAATTCCATTAAGGGGGGTTCCTTTTCACAGAATTGTCATGGTTCCCCCGTGGTGATGCTAGTTAAGCTTTAAAGCCTAGGTTTCTAGTTGGACGGTTAAAAGCCCCGCGCATTTAACCCAGTTCCCAGTTTCCGCCATAGCAGGTCGACGGTTTGTGTCCCCTTTGGTTACTCACTTTTCGTAGCGATGGTAATAGGATTTGTCATTGGCAGACTCAACTCACCTCGCCCTTTTGCGCTTTGGGCTTCTTTCATTTCCACTGTGAAGCAGCAAATAAGTTACTCTTTGCAGGTGGCCAAGGGGCATCAACTTGGCAGGATGACAACGACCTGATCCGCCCGGGCCGCATTACCATGAAACCGACCATCGAGCAGAATGCACTGGTGAAGGCATGCGCCTCTTCCGCAGTCAGAGTTGCAGAGTTCAACCTTTCCTTGGTGCCACTATGTTGACTGATTTGTCAAAGTCAGAAACTGGTTTGAGTTCCATTGGCTGGTGTTTGGTGTGTCCGAAGCGCTCCAGAGAGACCTTTTGAAACTAGTGATTTGTCCATTAAACGTCAGGCCTTTTGCTCAGAGGGTTAGGTCCGTGTTGTTAAAGATGGCATCATGTATTCAGAATTTGCCGTGCCGCCAGCTGATAGCCCATGCATAGTCGGGTTCTTCACATGGCCCGTGTTGAAGTGTGATTTGTTCCAAAAAGACGCGGAACGCGGCTGGCGTTTTGCGTTTGAGTGGATGGGTCCAAAAGGCAGCGTCGGCTCTCGTTGGCCCAAAGTGTGGCTAGAGAGAGAGATAGAGAGAGAGAGATAGAGAGAGAGAGAGAGAGAAAGAAAGAAAGAAAGAGGGAGAGAGTGAGGGAGGGAGGGAGGGAGGGAGGGAGGACATGTTTAGGGCTCAAAAGGACTTGGCGTGCAGCAACTTTCCACGTTTCCAACTACAGCCTGAAGCTTCTTCCGCTTGCCGAGGCCAGCCGGGCACGCCTTTGCTGCTGGAGGACGGCATCATGGAGGTGAAGGTGGTCGAGAAATGCTCCGAGACCGAGCTCAAGGTAAAGGTGGCACCTCGGCCTATGTTTGGCCCATGGTCCTGTTCTTTCTCCGTCCATTTGCGGAAGTGAGTTTGTTTCGTTTTCCCCATTTTTCCCCTTTGGGTTGCAAAACCAAAAAGAGAAGCCTTTGGTGCTCTTTTCCAACCACCCCCAACCACCGGCCCCCAACCACCCCCAACCACAGCATCCCGGGCTGTTTCGCATCCGCTACGAGGTCCGCGGAGGCAAGCTCAAGGCGCGGAAGGGTGTCAACGTGCCCACGGTGCAGATCGACTGCGCTGCCCTCACGGAGAAAGACGTGGAGGACATGGGGCCATTGACCCCGAAGTGCCCACACACCTGGGTGGCTTCCTTTCTTATTTAAGTGTTTTGCCTTTGGAAACAATTACCCCCTAAAAAGGGCGACTTCTTTCTTTCTTTTTGCAAGAGGGTTGTTCAAAAAGTTAATTCGAGGAAGCCAACTCATTTTGGCAGCTCCCGAATGTTTAGGCAAGCCATAATTTCCCCTTGTGGTTCAGAAGCGGCAACTGGGTTCGGGTTCTACCCCTGCTATCAGGGGACAACCTGATTTACGCAATCATGTAGCATCCGGAAGGAACCCCTTTGAACCCATTCAACGCGTCAAAGGCTTGGCATTCGCAAAGGAATCAGCTGCATTGTTTGGACGGTTTGGAGGGGCCACTTGGAAGGTCGCCTAAAAATCCCGCTTTCGAGCCCATGTGATCAGGATGCGGAGTTCCTCTTGAAGCTTGAGCCGCCCATCGAGTACATTTGCGTCTCCTTTGTGCAGAAAGCTCAAGACCTGCAGGCCGATTCCGCGACTCGAGCTCCGGGAGGCCCTCGCTTTTCACATGACGGCGGCTCGAATAGGCCTGTTTGGAGCGGACACCCGCTTTAAACGACTATGACTCACGTGCAAATTCAGGATGTCGCTCGTTTGGCCGTGATATTCAGGAATGACTGAATTGGTGAAAGGTTGGTAATGATTCAGGTCACCTTCCTCTCATGTTTTATCCGGGGATTTGACAAACTCTGGTGGATTCATGGGGGGTCCTATGCAAGAGGGGATGCTCCACAACCCTGCTATTGCTTTATCGATCCCGGTTGATTAGTTTGGGGTCGACATTCTATATTCCTTTTTGTCCACCGCAGGTCTCTGTGTTTTGACCCTCAACCTGTTTTGTGGGCTTATAGGCCAAAGGAAAAAACAAAGGTCAACACATAGGCTTGGGGTTTGAACAAAAAGGCCCTCTCCTTCTTCCGGCTTGTGCAGGAACTGATCGACATCATGGACCGTTTGCAGATCCCTCAGGCCTTCTGGGCCGATCCACCGCTGGCTTGGGTCGCGGGAGGGGGGGGACAATTTCAACGATCTCCATTTAGTAGCTCCCTTCCCCACAAATTGCTCACAAGGTTTAGTCATTTATTCTCCCCAAAGGGAACCCTCCACAAACAATTCGCCTGACAGCTCCTTGACAAGAAGGTTGCCTGAATTTTGAACAGTCAGGCAGTTGGTACCTGCCTCTGCGCAGGGCAAGGGTTGCAAACGGGTTCTGAAGCGCTGTTTTTATCGATTCACGGAGGGAATCTGAAGAAAACCATCCATTTATAGAACTTCCCTTTGGGGGGATTGGACCCCCTTTTTGGGCCAACCATGTCAAACTGCAGTCCGCATAATTGAATGGACAAAATACAATCGGTAAATGAACCTGCACTGTTGTGGGCATGTTGTTGGATGTTTGTTTTCTGGTCCTGTTCAATTTTAGTGGGGGGGGGGCTGCAAAAAAAGTTGTAAATGAGCATGGTCATTAAATACAATTCAAAGACGAATAACACAAATGCCATCTGCCTCTTGGGCTAAAGACCAGGCCAAATTGCGAGCTCACCAATTCTGATTTCAGGTTTTGGGATTGGGCATTTGCGGATATTTGGGCCAGCCAGAAACATCACTCAAATGCCTGCTGTTGGGTTTGATCTTTGACCTTGAGCTTTTTAGGCAAATGTGTGCGTTTCCACCGCAGGCCAGCAACACAACGGAAATCAAAATGGAAGCCTGGTTAGTGGGCCAAGGGCGAAAGCCTGCGGGTGCCCAAAAAGCAAGTTCAATTCATGGTGGTCGTCCTGTCGTAGTGCACAAGAGTCGCCCCGATGCTTACCCGGGCCTGCGTTTTTGTTGGTGGTGTAATTTTGACCCATGCCCAGAAGAAGATTTAGAGGATCCCCAAAATGTGGTTTTGGTTGCGGGATTTGCCCAACGTCGCGCCGCTAGGAGCGTCGCCCGAAGATTTGCCCCAAGATCGAGAAGCCTCAGGCGCGGCCGTCGGTCCCCCCCTTTTGGCTCACTTCCTGAGTTCCTGGGCTTTATACTTTTTGGGGCTAGTCCAAAAGTTTGCTGGCTTTTTGTTGGGCCATCCACTCAGGAAGTGAGCTGGGGAAATCAGCCACCCCTGGGTTGAAGATTGCCGGGGTAATCAGAGAATGTTGCATTGGCCAGGAAAGGTGAAGAACAAATCGGAACAAGTATCCTTAAAGACTACTTCCTTGAAACTCATAGATGGGCCCTTAAAAGCCGTGTGGGAAGTCAAGGTGGTTGCGGCACCAGCTGTTGTTTCCACGGTGATTCGCGCACTTTAGCTGCTCATGAACATAACTTGGGTTTAAGGTCCGCAACATCATTCTACTGAGTTAGACACTTGTATTACACGTGTAGTGGTTAACCAGCCATTTTCCTGTAAGTTCTTCAAGCTTTGTTTTCCCTCGGCTACCTTTCTTGCAAATGGACCCTTTGTGCAGCACTATGATACCAAGTACCTGCCCGGAGTCTAAATAGCCAATAGCCCAAAGAACACCCAATGGGATGGACAAGCTCCTGCTTAACATGCAAGAAACCATCACAGCAGGACTCCTTGTGGGGGCAACTCCTTTTGGGTTCCATGAGAATTTGACTGTTCATTTTTCCTGACGCGTTTTTCCCGCATCTGGCGCCCGGTATGGCTTCCTGGCAGGCATTGACGAACATCGATGGCATCATCACGAAGTCCCAGGCCTGAGCGCATGAAGCTGGGATATCCAAGTTTTGAAGCGGAGCTGAGGGAAGGGTGGCAGCCTCCAACAAATGTATACCGTGCACGTGGATACATAGATATATATGTATATATGTATATACATATATATATATATAGATGTGTGTGTATGTATGTATGTACATATGCATTTGTGTATGGGCATTAGGGGGATTGCCATTTGCGGTCCAAAGATGTCCAACCTCCAGAGATACAGCTGAGAGAGAGAGCAGGTTCTGACCATTTGCCGCTGGTTGAACTCAAAGGGAAAACCCACCTGAAGACTGATGGACTACTGAAGTCATCCGGGCAGTCAACAAAGGAAGCCTTGCTACAAGCCAGAGGAGTTTTGACCAAGTGCCTTGAATCTGGCCTGACGTTGCGAACCTTGCCTCATGGAATTCTGAGCTGCCTCAGATTGACATGTCCCAATTTCGCGGCTGCAACATTGCCGCAAGGCGCTCATGGTGGCCAGAGGGGACCTGGGAGTGGAGCTGGAGCTCGAGCGGGTTCCCTTCGCGCAGAAGCTGCTGATTAGGACGGGAAATATCCATGGGCACACCTCCCACTGCCCCTCCCCAAAAAAACAAGTACCAGGATCTAAAAGGGCCCACGCCCGAGATCCCTACCTGCGCCTCCCAAGGTTTCAGGGGTCAAATTTGGATTTCCTTCCGGAAGTTGCTCGCCAGTGGGCATTACATGACTTCGAGGTCCAAACATGAACCATACACGAAGTTGAAGAACTTCCCGGGCTCTGTGCCGATATGTTCCTTCTAGGCCGGAAGGGAGCTGCCAATTTGTTTCGCCGGTTGGTTGGTTGTCCATGGTTGCCAGTGTTTGATATGAGGCTTGGCCAACATGTTTTCCTGATGTGTCCATGGTTGTTATTGTGCGAAGGACGCGGTCTAGCCACAAAAAGCAGCCCACGAATTGTCCTATGCAAGCCAGCGATCTGCTGTTCTGTTCGGCTCTTTAGGACACAAGTGGTTTTTCCATTAAACTTACAAAAGGTCAACCCTTGTTTGCAATCTTACTAGAGGTCGTTTTCAGGCGTTTTCTGACCAGTCCACTCACTGGTGGAGGAACCCGTGTGAAACCCGTGTGAACCTGCTAAATATGTCATGTCTCCATTCCGGGCCTCGCATCCAGGAGGGCCAAAGATGCTGGCCTCTTCGCTGCTCAGCTTGACAGCTCGGTCCAAGGACCATGCACAGATCATGGTAACGATATCTTGGGTGGTTGCCTTTAGCTTTGATGTCACCAATGAACCAGGTAGGAGCTTTTCCCCTTTTCCCCTTTCCCCAACAACAACTTCAACTCTTTGGGCAGGGAGGATCCGCAGATTTTGGGTGCATCACCCGGAGGAAGGCTAAAGATGTGCAGCTGGGGGGCCTGGTTTGGTATCTTGCCCGAAGGGACACCACACGCAGGTTGCTTTGCTTCGTCGAGCTCATTTAACGGGCCCTAGCATATTTGATCATTCGGGTTCAAATGGATTTCCACCCATTTGACGTGGTCTCCACCTACACGAGACCTAGCCAAATCCTCGGCTCCCATGGGAACGCAGCGCATGGTGTTCAAGAAGGTCTCTTTGGTTGTTTGTGCCGAACTTCGGGGGAATTCGTTCGTGTTTTCCGGATCTTATGCAAGTGGCGCAAAGGCTGCTGTGCACAAAACAGTTTAGCAGCTGTTCAAGAAAGACTGGCATTTATTTCCTTTTGAAAGTTCTGTCGAAATCAAAGCATTGTACTTTCCTACACTTCAGGTCGCACCCGTGGCATGAACCTTGAAAGAGGATTTTTTGAGGAACCCCCTGATTAACCCGGAGCCCCTTCGGTCCTGGTCCTTTTGTAGCCAATTGAACTGGACACCTCTTCGGTTCTCGCCTTCTTGGCCCTTTCACGGCAATAGGATTCAACAGGACTTTACTTCGAATTGCAGCATCATTTTTTGTTGTTGAGCTCTAGTGGGTCACGGTGGGTTTTCTGTTAATGAAATGCATTTTTGATTTTCAGCGCAGACCAATCAAATACTAAGCAAACAGGAAAGCCCCTTTTCTGGCAGGTTTGCTGGCTTGGCTGCTGCACGGTGGGGGGTACCTTTAACTAGGGGGGGGGTGTTGGGGAGGCCCAACAAATGTTTGGGTAGGGATTTTGGGCAAGCCTTGTTAGCCCTCTACTTTAGTATTGGTGGGAATCTGGGATTCAAAAGAGGACACCTTTAATCCGGGGGGGGTGCTAATCGTGCACTGGCATCAGTGGCAACATTGCGTTTTGCCGATCCGCTCTGGAAGAAAGTAGAATAAATACCATAGAACTGTCACTTAATTTTTAGATTATATCGCTAGGTCTCTCAAAGGCTGAGTTTATGCTCATGTATGCCCCTGGTATGTCCCACTAGCTGATTGGCAAGTTACGCCTGGATGGCTTGGTAGTTTGCCAAGCCCCCTTGGTCCAAAGTGGCACGGCTTCGGGTCTGAGCGCTGAAGAGGTCATCAACGCCACGCAGATGGTGGAAAGTATGATTGAGCGCCCTGGCGGTATGAAAATGCAGCCGATGATTTAGGGACCTCTGAGGGGGGATGTAGGGAGATCCCGGGAGAGGCCTGGAGGCATCATGTTCCGGGTTTTTACCGCAGTGGCCATAGCTCCAAAACTTGGCCAGCCGTACGCTATTGGAGTGTAGAAGGTTTTTAGAAGGATGTATCGCATATCCCCGGCACATCCCGGCACGAACCACTCAGCATGCTTGTCAACCAAGGAGGCTTCCAATTCTTTTTCTACTAGTATCATGGGCAACTGGGTATCAAAGATGTTGGAGCCTGCTTTCTGAAGGCAGGCCGAATGCTTGATGGCTTACCATGTCATGCATCTTTTTCTGGAAGGTGTGCTTTACGAGACAAAACAGCCGGTCCTACTTCAAGCTGCGGTGATTGCTGGTCTTAGACACACGTATGGTCGCCCTGAACTGTCTTTGGTATTCCAAACGTTGCCCCAATTCATTGCTGGCAAAAGGGCTGGCCTGATAGCCAAATCGACAAGCTACGGGTTCATACGTGATTTCATCGTTCGGTCAATCTTACCTCTAGCCTCTGGTCAATTTGAGAGTTGTTTTTCCTGGGGTAGTGGTTTGGGAGCTCGCGGCATCGGCGAGATGGACATCCAAGGCAGCCGGTGCCTACCCGCGCCGAAGTGAGCGATCTGCAGAACGCCGTTCCCAGACCAAAGACTTAGCATTTTTGGGTGCTTAAAAGATGATAATTTAACTATACCCATTTGGACAACGGGGATTGTTGTATTGTTTGGATTCTTGCAGGTGCCTTCTATCACGCAATTTTTCACCTGCTGTCTGTTTTTTTGGTTTTCCCTTGGCAAAGTTGCCCAGTTGCTTTTGCCATTGCCTTGTTGGCGTTTGTTTGCACTGCGGCCTCGCGTTTTCTTTTTCCCCGTTGCCCTTTACAGTGGCCACTTGCCCGTTGTGGGTCAGGTCTGGGACGGTGCGGATGCGGTGATGCTCAGCGGCGAGGCCGCCAGCGGGAAGTTCCCCTGCCGCTGGGCTGGTATGTCAATATCCCTTGGCGGTTGCCAGCCGTCTCCTTAGGCTTTTGTTTTTTGTTGGTCTAGGGGGGGGTTTGCATTGAACCCACTAAACAATGAACTTTTGGCAGGGGATCTCAGACATCAGCCCACGTTTCTTCTCTCACTTGCCCAAGGCGAATCGACCTTTTGACCGCTTGATTTCCCCAGTTTGGTCCATTGGTCATGGCCGCAGGTGACCTTGTATGTGTGGGTCCTTTTTGGGGCAACGGAGTTTTTGATGTGTTTGTTGAGTGGTAGCTGGAACCAAGTCAAAGTTTGCACTTTGGAATCCTTTGTATTTGAACTAGGGCTCAACTTGCATTTTGGTTTCCAGCCACTAGAACGAGACAAAGCCCAGACAACTCAGACGTTCCAACCACCAGTTCGTTTAGCTAGCCACGCTTGTTTACTTGACGAGTTGATGAACGAAACATCAACTGGGGTTGAATTGGGTAATTTTGACCAACTCGCTCCAAAAAGAACCGCCTTCTGGACACGCCGACGCCTTCTCCTAGCCTCCCAACGGTCTGCAAGCGCACGAGGTGAGGCGGTGCGCGCAGAGGCGGACGCCGCCTTGGAGGCGGAGAGCGTGAAGCACCTGCTGGTGCCGCAGGTCTTCGATGACTACGCCCCTCGAATCCCCTCGAGCAAAAAAGCCAAGAAACTAAGCCCCCCAGGAGTGCCCTTTGACCCAGTAGTGCCAACTTTTACCGTTTCTTTTTTTGGGGGGAGGGTTCCCCTACTAAAATTTAGACTACAGAAAAAAGGGTACGCTTATTCTAACCTTGGTTCTGATTTGTACTGGAGGACCAAGTAAAGGTACCGACGTCTCCAAAATGGATCGGGTTTTTCAAGGGACACCACAAAGAAACACTTCACCTATTTTGAGACAGACCCAGCTGGGTATGAATTTTGGCATGTGTTTTTTTGAGAGTGCCCTATTTAAGACAAACCAACCACCCTGTTTTGACACTGACATGCGCAAATCATGATTTTTGTTGGGGGCAAACTCAAATGGGGCCAGATGTAGAACACATTATGTTTGGTCAATGCTTGATAAAGCTTACCAGTTGAGTCGCCGAACTTAGACCCAATGGTAGAGTTATTCATCATTTTAAGAGGCAACAATGGGTTCCCGTGTTTCCCGTTGCCAGTTTAGGCGTCACTTGGACCGATTCTAGGTGAGCTTCCTTTGGGGTGATGTTGTCGGAGAATTGATTGAGAGGGTGCGTCTTCTTTAATTAAGCCTACACCAACAGAACAAAAAACACAAATATATAGACATAATTGTAGACATGTATACATACATATATTTTGTTATTTATTTGGCGGCCGGGGGGGGGTCGCATGGGGTCGCCTAACGGAGACCCAAAAGGCCCAAAAGGAGCCAACGCCCAAACGCAAGCGCCGAGGTGGTGGAGGAGGGCAACAAGCCGAGGGAGCTGGATGATGGCAAGCGCAAGACCAAGGTGGTGGCGAGTTTGGGCCCCTCCTCGTGGAGTGACGAGATGATCCAAAAGATGATCCTGGCCGGGTCGGAAGGGTCGGGTGGAAATGTGTGGTGAAGTTGGTGGAGTTTGGGAGCTTGGTGAATTTTGAGAGGGTTAAGGAAAAATGACTCTTGGAATCCATCCGTGGTAGCCCACTTCCTACTAATTGGTTGGCAGGCATGAATCCTCACCTACATTGTGCCCACGAAAGGTCCCCGCGTGAAATCCATGCCCATGTGTACATCATGTTAGCGTCCAATTTGTTGTGTTCACCGACTGCGCCAGTTCTCAGCAACGGCTTGGCTGGCCGCTGGTCGATTCTCAGCGGAAGGCCTTTGGTTCAGTAGAAGCATCTCCTGGACATGGGCCACGTGCCCATGCCTTCGAAAGCCAGAGGTTTGGCTTGCGGCTTGGTTTCACGTTGGTTTTCTCGACAACCATTTGGGTCGGGGTGGAAGTAGACAGCACAATTCCCTGCCCAGTTCGGTTCCAAAATTACTCTAACCTACAGAAACAGAATTTGTGCTATGTACCACCCTGGTTGTTGCAACTCACTCCCCAAGTGTCCTGGACATATTGTTCTTCTTGTTTTTTTCTTCTTTTTTTTTTTCCGGGAAGACGATGTTAGTTAGGTGGCAGCCAACAAGTTGCGACTTTGTTTGGATCCATTGGGCAAGTGAGTCCACTTTATATGGGTGTGTATTTTTTGAGGTACCCTTTTTTCGGGTGGTTTCAAAGGAAAAACATAGACACTTAGAGGTTGTCTTGCAGACTCAACCCTCAAAGAACCATCCCCCCTGAACAAACAGGTTGCAACATGTTGAACCCTAAATGTCCACCATATTCCCCTCCCCCCCCCCCTCCCAATGTGTGCATATACCCAGAGCAACACTCTCCTTGACGGGCGGCGTATGCTTCCAGGCTGGCACGGACATCTTCCGCCTGAACTGCTCGCACCGCCGAGGCCAGATCTCGGGTTGGAGAGGCTTTTGCTCCTGGGGTGGGGTTTGTTCAGCTACCTCTTGGGACATTTTTTTTGGTTTAGTGTGTGCTTGAAGTAGGTTCCTCAAGTACACCCCCACCCTGTGAACCCGTCAAAAATGAAATGGGAAGGGGATTCCATTTGTGTCTGTGTGACACTGTGTGGTTTTGGAGGGTACCCTTGTCACCGTGGACTACATGGAAAACCACAAAAAATGTTGAAGTTGGGTTCCGTCAACTTAGAGACATGCCTGCGGTGTGCTGTTCCCTTTTTGATGTTAGGACGCAATAGACCTGGGGACCCCCCGCGCCCAGGTGGAGACTTTGAGCGAGTCTACCCATTGATCCGCAAGCATTCCAAGGAGAGGGCGAGCAGCACGCAGTCTGTACATGTGTTTTTTTCTTGCTGGCCCTCAGGCTGGGTCAAGGTACCATTTGAAGCATCTTTGCCCTTGCGATGAACCAAGAACATATTTGGGTCCCGGGCCATGTCGAACGTTGGCCAAGAAGTAGGGTTCTGGGAAAGAACCTAGAACCCCCTGAAAGGAGAGCACAAGGGATGGCTCACATGGATGACTCCTCGAGCTGTTGACCGTTTGGCGTTTCCGCGTTGCCATGTTGACCAATTCTCGGCAAGGTTCCAAAAGGGTAAGCATTTGGCCCTTTGGACAAGTGAGACATGTTAAGGCTGACTGAATCACCTGCCCAGTTTCTGGGCTTCAAGCTTTTTGGGAAGGTCCTTTGGGTAAACAAAAGTCCGGACATTCTTTGTCCACCAAAAGGGCTCACTTCCTGAGTGGGTACTGCCGTGCTCCATCGTTGTTATTTGACGGCGTTGCCCTTGTGCAAGCCTATGCTCAGTATATCTCAATTTGCTTTGCAGTGGGAATCGCAGCACTGGCCGTATCCGTGCGCAAGAATCACCCACTCCCCGAGTCACTTTAAAAAGGTCATTTTAGTGGACATTTCAGACGTTCTGGCTCCACTAGAGTGAGAGAGTAGAGCCTAGGGACAACCAAGATTAGCCCGGACCAAGGGACAAGCTCAAAAGATCCTTGGGCCGTGCTTTCAAACGTTTCCAATCCATTTGCGCGGGGCGCGGTCGGGGGACTCACCATGTTCTCCCATTCGCCTGGGATCCTGTTTTTCAGACACCCATCATGGGCTATGCAGGGGTCACCCAATTCTTGGTGTCATGCCTTTTTTTCAAGGGGCCACCCCGTTTTGTTCAGTCACCCACTTGTTGGAACCCGCTTTTTTGCGGGTCGACGATGCTAGGAGCTGGGCGTCACAGTGCAGTGCCTCGGTGACCTCCAGGGTCCCAAGTTCCGCGTGGGCGAGCCGGGGGCCACAGAGACTCGAAGGATCTCTAGGGTTGCACCCATCTCAGTTGATCAGTTTCTGGGTTTCCCTTGAAGCTGCCTGGTCTAAAAATTGGAAATTGAGGGACACCTGACTGAGAGTCTCGGTAAAGCCACTCAAAAGCGGAGAAAAGCGGGCACGGCGGAGTCATCCCATCGAAATTCTGGCTCGCCTGGGCCGGCCGAAAGAATTGGAATGCCACGGGAGACTTTGCTTTGGCCGCTTATGTTGCACCGGCCGCGGTAGCTGGGAAAAGCTTCTCTTGAATCTCTCGGAAGTTGTATCCATCTTTGAACAATCCACTTATTTTTTGGGGGGAGGACCAGTTCAGTGGGGCAGCTGAATCAGTTCATTTCAAGGGCTCAACTTGTTTTGTCTCGACCCTTTTTTTTAACCCCGGAAGGCTGGCGGGCGATCCGGTGGAGCTGAAGAATGGCGACGTCCTCGAGTTCGGTGCCTCGGCCTATCCCGGGGCGGCCGGCCAACCGAGGCTTCTCAAAGATTTATGGAACATCTCACGGCCCGAATGTCTGGATTGTTTCATACTCTTGGGAGGGCAAGTTTAGTGGAAAACAACGAGGAAGTCTAGATGCAAAGGGTATGCAAGTTGCTATATGACCTATTTTTCCAAGGAGCTGGTGGTAAGCAGCTTTGTCAAAGGCCGATTGTCTCAAGTTTTGGGGAAGACTAAGCCGAAGGCATCTAAGGCGGGTGAAAGTAAATGGCGAACTCAGCACCCATTTGGGTTTAGTCATCCCCCTTACCGCAAATCTACCGGGTATTGTGCCATTTACTGTCGGCCTGGTCCATCCTGGTCCACATTGTTTAAACACACAATTGTACTGCTGTATTGACTTGGGACGGCGGGTGTCCGTTGCATTCGTTGCAGGCTGTCAAGGGGCCGCACCGAACCCCAAGAGATCTCGGAGTTTTCGTCTAGTGGCCGGGGACTGGTGAGGGGTCGGTGGGGCTAAGGGCCTTTGCGTCTGCAAGGCACAATTTGTGCAAGTGGATCTGAGGCATTTGCAAGGACGACGCCGACACCATCAAGCCTGGCCGTATCACCATGAAGCCAACCACAGAGCAGAGACCCGGCAAACGCACACTTGGCGTTTTCGCTCGTTGTTCAAGGGCCTGCCCACGTGCGCCATGATCGAAACGCCTTTTTTCTTTCAGTTGGTATGGCTGGCCACCCCTTTAAGGTTCCTGCCAAGGGAGCCATGGCACACTATAAGTTGGGATCAAGGAGCATGCATCCCTGAAGAAAATGAATCCCCCGCAACTTGTGGCACTTTTTGTCAGACACTCGGAAACCGTCGGAAAAGAGCAAGTTTTTGAGAAAGAACAACTGGGTTAAACCGTTTGGTGCAATGTCCCCCCCAGTTCATAACTCTCACCCTCACCAGCAAACAGGCCTTCCCCTCTTTTCAGGCCAGTTGTTGGTTTGGATGGGCTTGATGATTGAAGCCCTGGTTCTTGTAGGGCAAATTGGAAAGCCCGAAACACCAGTCCAAACCAGTAATCCGCTTGGAGGAAAGCTGAGGTGATGTTGAAGTCCAGGTTCCAATCCAGCCTCACTTGGCCAAAGCGGACCTTTTCACCTTTTGGTTTTGCCTTGTTGGTCCATGTTGAGTAAAGGTCCCAAAAGGTGATGACCTTTTATTTCCAGGTCCATTGAAAAGCCAAGTGAGCAACCCTCGGACCCCCCCAACAAAACATATATGAAAAACTGAAGAAGAGTTTTTAGGGGTTCCCCCTAAGGACATACCCATATCCCCTTGCACCTATCCGAGGAATGCCCTGGTGGAGGCCTGCAAAGTGGGCACGGTGCTTCTCATCGAGGATGGCCTCATGGAGGTGAAAGTCACCGAGAGCCCCGGATCGATCCAAGAAGCCACCGGTCGTACGGTCGTACGGTCGTACGCCTGCGGGCCTGGAGAAGAGGTTTTTGGGTTTGCCAAAAGAGGTTTGCGTCTGCCAAAAGGTTCTACCAAAAGGTTGAAGTTGATTAGAGCCTATCTTATCTTCGAAGAGGGAATTGGAGGGTTGGCCTCAAACCCGCTCTTAGCTCTTTTGAACTTCTATGTTTTGTCTGCGTTTCGTGGCTGGAGCCAACGTTGAAATGTTAATACGAGGTTCACAGCTTAGATCCTGCAAGGCCTCACCAATGACGCCTTTTGCTTGTCAGGTCAGCAGGGAGCGCCACAGTTTATGGCGCAAGCTCAAAAAGACCAGCAAGGAGCCTGTGGTTAAATGCGGGAAATGTCTCCATTTTCTGGGACATGGTATGGAACCCTGAATGTGGGTGGTGGGTCCACCTCTTTTTTTGGGGGGGGGTCCTTCCATAGAAAAGGGGGCCCGTCGGCCCTGGCAGAGTCCTTTGACACCCCTGAATGAGACACCCCCGGAAGCCCCTGAAGTGCTTAATCCGTTGGGTTCTATTTCCTAGCCCCTAAGCCTGTTTCTGACACGCTTACCTTCGGTTTAGGTGCCCAGGAACAGAAGCTGCGAATGCTTTGGGTTGTGGGCTCAAGGGAACCTCCTCTTCTTGGACGGGCGTTCCATAAGATCAACCCGTTTTTTTCCCATAGCTGGCCACTAGGGGCCGCGGAGGGGCACAAGCCCCTGTCCAGAACTCAGCATCTGAATCCAACGCAAACTTTTGAACCCTTGAACTACTGTTGCTTTTTGTTTTCTCTTTGGTGGCTGAACACAATGTTTACAACTTATCAAGCCCCAGGCATTTGAGTCCTTCCCTCAGGAAGTGCTCCAATACCGAGCTAAAGGTGGAGGTCCTCAGGGGTGGCAAGCTCAAGGCAGGATTCGATTCGCCCTAACCTGGAAGGGTCCAGGCCTGCTGGCTGCAAATTCCAGCGACGTCGTTGCCGAAAGCTTCCACATGTCAGCTTTCTTTCACAGGGATCCGATTTGTATTTTAAAGGTTATCGACCGACTTGTTGTTTGGTCAGATTGAATTTCCCGCAAGGGAAAAGCAATGGATGGAATATGTGTTGTTTTTCCGCACCCCCTGTTTGGCACCTAATCTGGGCAAAAAGAACTCTACCGCCCTCATTAGCTCGAGGGCAAAACTTACGAGCTAACCTACAACGAAGGTCCTCGGGTCTTCGGTATTTGCAAATTGTGACTGACCGTATTTTGCAAAGTTTAATGGGCGAGTCTATTACAGCAAGTTTGGTATAACCAAACGTCAATCAGTGTTGCCAGCTCAAGTCGCTAAGAGACTTGCGCTGCTTTGACGCCAAGCTTTGTGACAATACCTTCAACTGGCGCATCAACAGCTCCACTGGTTGTTGCAATCTGCTCGCGCCCCGAGTTTTCCGGACTTCAAGCCTTTCGGAAAGACCGTTTAGCTGTTTTTGGCAATCCACTCAGCAAGTGAGACTCACTTGAAATCCTGCGTTCGTGCTGTTCAGAAGGGAACCCAGAGGGACCCCCCAGACCAGCCCAGTTGCCAGGCGCGCAAGGGCGTCAATGTTCCGGACCTGGAGATCAATTGTGCGGCCCTCACCTCCAAGGACCCCTCCCGCGTTGCCATGGCACCAGACAGGGGATCCTGTCAAGAGGAAATTGATCTTCCAGATGCCCTCGGACAGGTCCTATGTCTGTAAGAGGATGGGTGGAGACTTCATAAACCAAGCTACGATCATAAGAGAACCAGTTGTCCTTAAGAAAGTTGTAGTGTGTTCGCGTGGAGATTTATTTTCTGGCTTGGGAATTTCAGACATTGGCCAGATTGCTGCCTTACCCGCCTTACACGGGATTCACAGACTCTTTAATCTGCAAAGCAGCATGAGTTTTCTGGGGTGAAGTGTAAGGGTAAACGTATGGAACCCTTGCACAAACATGGAGCCCACGGAAGAAGCCTCCGTTCGTGTACTGTCAGAGCAGGGAAACTTTTGGGGTTTGTCTCCGAATGAAAGGAACTCCGAGCATGGGGCCCTGGGCCTAGGGCGGTTGCGACGTCACCCACCCAGGATGAAGGTTTCTTTTATAGGTGGTTTCTTATTTTTGGCTGGTGAATTCTATACGTTGCCCAGATGGGAAGCTTGCCTTAGCGTGTTTTTTGAACACAAAACAGAATAACGAGGGCCCGGTGTAAAATCAAGAAAGCATGGACCAAGTGGTTGGAACACTGAATGTCAGCTGCGATGCGATTGGTTCTTGCTCTCCCACCAAATGTCATAGACAGGGCCCCTTGGAAAATACTCTTCTAGGAACCTCCGGGTCCTTGGTCCGGACCGGCACCAGAGACAAAGTTTGATCAACCAGGCCCCCCGGCTATGGCAGAGCCAAAGGGAGGCATTCACTCAATGGCACGTTAAAACACATGTATATATGATAAACGGGGATTGTTCAGAGTCTTGGACGAACACCAGGGGTTCACCCCTGGAATTTGCTTTATTGCTTCATATTCCCTTTGGTTGGAAGGCAAGGATTGGATTGGGGGACCTCAACCCCACCACCCTCCCCAGGACATCGAGGATGCAGAGTTCCTCTTGCAGCTGGATCCCCCCATCGAATACATTTGCGTTTCCTTCGTGCAGAAGGGCCAAGACTTGCAGGAGCTGATCGATATCATGGACACCTACCTGCATGCTTGAGTGCTATTGCAGGGGCGCATGACATGTTTGCTTGAGGAATCTTAGGCGATGTGTACCCCCGGTGGAACCCCTAAACCTCATTGTAAACTGCAACGGAGGTTGCGGCTTTGTTTCTTGTTTTTGATGTTTAAGCCGTTTTTTTCGCATGATCGTGAACAAGAGTAGCATGTAGATTATGTTTGCCCCAGTTCAATCAGGGTGAGCACTAAGTTATGTTCAATTAGACTCTTTTGGGATCCGGCCTGCCATTGTCAGAATTCCTTAGATAAAAGGATGCAACATTTGAGCCAGTGAAAGCTGATGTTTGAGCAATGCTTTGAGCTATGAGTATTTTTATGTTTGTAAATTGATGATCAGCTTTGTCGGCTTGTATCTTTGTAAAGCTAATGCTTTTGGTATGCATGTATCCTTCTATCTTTAGCTTACTTCTCCAGTTTTTGTTTTATACTTGAGAGCCAATTTCCTGATTGCTATCAGGTTGGATCTTTAGACACCAACTTTTTGGTTGAAATCAATGAGTTTCCCGCATTGGACCCACAACATGTGAACCGCTTTTTGCAGAGGGGCCGTTGCAGCAACCAAGTTTGGGTGGATTTTGGCGGAAGGCCATTTTGGAGGGCCATGTTTGTGAGCCATGTCTAGATTTATGCTTGATTTGGGCCGTTTTGGTGGCCCACCGAACGCCGCAAGCCGCTTTTTTTGGGGGTCGAGCCACCAAGGATCGCCTCAAGATCCCGGCGGAGCGCCGGCCCAAGATCTGCCCCAAGATCGAGAAGCCCCAGGCACCGACACGGGAAAGCTGAGAAAGGTGGAACTACCCTCAAGAGAAAATCAAGAAAACTAGTCACCCCCTGCTCACTTCCCCAAGGCGAATCGACCTTTTGAGCTTTTAGTTTCCTCTTGATCCATTCCCCCGGATTTCACCCTTGGCAGGGTGGTTTTCAAGAACGCCCAAAGGAATCCACTGATGTTGACGTACCCAAATACCATATAGAAATACAAGGAAATACACAACGAATGCTGGGAATTCTTTGTTTGCTTTAGTCCTAAAAGTTCTCACTTGCGCCAAGGCGAATCGACTGGATCTGACCTTTCAGTTTGCAATAGTTTCCCCTTGGTGTCCCAAAAAAGGTTGACCTTCCATTTGCGGGTCCTTTGGGCAACTGAGCTCTGGACTTTGTACTTTTAAGAAAAGGAGGCAGCTGTGGACACCAACGTTTTTGTTCTCCATATTTTCAGCTGACCAGAGTTGTATGCTGTGGTCGCAAACGGTTTTGCCCCTCGAATGAGATAGCAATAGGCTTCGGAGTTCGGAGCATTCAGGGAGGGTTCCGGAAAAGTTCCGCTGGGGATGCCTGGGCGTACTTTGTGTCAGGGCTAGAACCGGCTGCCTATATCTCCAATTAAGGAATCACCTGGCCGAGAGGAAACTCATCTAAACACGTGGCAACCACAAGGGATGTTCAAACCGGGCTGACAAGGGACATGTAGGGACCGTAACGCTGGCTTTTTTATTTTGCCACCAAAGTTGCTTCAAAATCCCTGGCGTTAGGGGAAAATGATAGCGTTTAGAGGGAAAATCATTTGCCAGATGATGCAGGGCATCCACTGAAAGCATTTGGGTGTATCCTGTAGCGAAGTCGGTTAAACAACACACGTTCCTGTTGTTTCAAGCAAAGGCCTTCTCCAACAAACAAGCTTGGGAACCAATGAATAGGGGGGGTCCCTTTTTGTTCCTTGCCCGTAGTTTCGCTTGGTAGGCAAGGAAATAATGTATAACACTGGCGGGCCTTATCACATCTCAGCACTTCCGGTTAGGGTCGGGTGGTGATTTGTATGTTTGCTTATGTTGGTACCTATGTTCAGGGTTTTAAAGGGAAGCTCAGGAATTTGATTTTAGCTTCATGTTCCATTTTGTTGGAAGACGCGCGAAAATGGCACCCCCTCCCCCTGAAGGTATAGGCGGGATTCATGTGCTCTAAAGGACATGTTGCAGGAAATCTATGTTTAGTGTGGGTTTGCCAACTTTCCAGTAGAAGTTCAGCTGAATTCTTTGAGATAATTGATGCACCCCTGCACGAATTGGCCGGCGAATCGAGTCAGGCGCTGACCAACATTGACGGCATCATCGCCAAGTCGCAGGCTGGAAGACCGTTGGGGTTTCTTACCATGTTTGGGTTTGCACAGATGTGGGCATATGTGGGCCAAGTATTGCCTTGTTGTTTAGGGGTTTCCCCTTTGTACTCATCACCCCCCCCAACAAGAACAGAAAAAAGGAAGAAGAGGAGAACAATATTATAAGAGAGTGTATCACCTTGTTTTTCCCATGGCCGGCCAAGACCAGAGTGCTGAAACTTGCATGATCGCTACGCCTGGGAAAGAGAAGTCGGACGGAAACTGCCTAATTCGCCGGAGGCGCTGATGGTGGCCCGAGGGGACCTCGGAGTGGAGCTGGGCTTGTACCGCGTGCCCTTCGCCCAGAAGCTGCTCATCGCGCGTGCCAAGCAGGCTGGGCTCTTCGAGCCTTGGCACGGAGCATCGAAAGTGGGACGGGTCGTTTTCTTGCTGCTGCGCCAGTTCGGGAATGTGGGAATGAACCCAGGCTTTGGTCCCCTTAAAGGAAACCGCAAGGGATGGTTTAGAAGGGTCATTCCCTCATTGCCTGCTGAGCACTAGCAAGCTTGTCCATTTGCTATAGAAAGCACCTGGGCTGAAAAAACAACCCCGCGCCTTTTCGTTATGTAAGGGGCCGTCCCTTAACTTGTTTCGCAGGCCAAAACCATTGCAAACCGATACAGAGGGGAAAAAAAAAAAAAAACGATACCCCCAGAAGCCATGAAGACACACATCAGGTCCTAGTTGTTGTCGCAAACCAAGATTGCGGAATCATAAATTTGCAGGGCCCAAACCGATACCCAAACCGATGCCCAACCGATACCCAACTCATTGGCCGCCATGCCGAATCCAACCAGCTGCCCTGCAGCCTTCCCTGGAGTTGGCAACATGTACTTTGTGTACTACAATTGTACTGAAAAGTTGCGACTTCCGCTGTGGAGCTGCCAAAATGTACTTCGTATACTACACCATACTACACTTACTTGCACTGAAAAGCTGCGACTTTCGAGCCGGAGCTGCCAAAGTGTACTGCGCATACTACTGAAAAGTTGCTACTTTCCAGCTCAAGCTGCCAAAATGTACTTTGGGCACTACACTTGTACTGAAAGGTTGCGACTTTCCAGCTGGAGCTGGGAGCTGGCAGAGTGTACTTCGCGTACTACACTTGTACGGAAAAGTCGCGACTTTCGAGCTAGAGCTGCCAGAACACTGCAAACCGATGCAGAGGAAAAATCCGATACTGACCGATACTGAGACATAAGGATACAAGGGTTGTCCACGGGTTTTTTTTTCAACCCACCTGGAAGAGAGGTTATCACCTGTTGGCACCTTGGGCGAGCCGGGAAACCAGGAAACCAATAGGTGAAAATGTCATATTCTTCCATTTGCTGAAGTTAACACGTTTGACTTGCTCGTATTTGTTGAACAAAAGAATGAATCAAATCCTTTGTGCGGTCCAAAGTTGTTTCTCGGTGAAAGCCTTGGGCGGCCGTTGTGATTATTGTTGTTGTTGTTGCTGCTGCATCATCTCCTTTCTCGTACTTTTCCCGTCTCTAAATCGTCATGATCATCATCATATCCTCAAAACCAGGCCATGCCAATGGATGCAGGGCGCTTTCCGAATCATTTGATTCAGAGAATAGATGGCTTTCAATGTTTGAAGAAGTAAGAACGTCTCCTTGAATTAATGACATCGTTTGGTTAGATGGACGCAGGTGAGCATTGGACTAGAAGCGCCTGGGCCGCCCGCTGAGGTATTGCTCATATCAGCTCAGTTAGGGCCTTGCAACCCTACTGGTCAAAGGGCACAAGGCCGCCTTTCAGGTTCAGTGCCCATTGGTCAGGATTCCTTAAATCATACATCCACAAACCATGGGGAACCTCTCAATCAGCTGGTGGTTATTTCTGACTGGCCCCGGATGGCATCCTTTGGGGGGCCCTGCCAGACTTTGTTTCTGCGGGGTTTCCATCAGTTTCCCTTTCCCCCAGCAAAAGCTGACTTCTTGGCAGCAGATTCTTGTAGAGGGCAAAAGGGAAACCAATCCAAAGCCCCCTGTCCGAGGGAAGCTGACTCTGAGGTGATCAACGCTACACAGGTGGTGGAAAGCATGATCAAGAACCCCGTGCCCACCCGCGCCGAAGTGAGCGACGTGTGCAACGCTGTGTGGGATGGCGCGGATGTCGCCTGGAGAGCAAAGCACGAATGGCATACGTGAGCAGGGGGTTGGAGGTATGGAGGCTGAAGCACCACAAATGCAAGTTCGTAAGGCAGTGTGATGTATGAATAAGCTCCATACCTGAAAATGCCCTTGAGAAACATGAGAGCTACGTCCTCGGAACCCGGGTAGATGAAAGTTGGGGGTTGTCCCAACCAACAGGGTTCGATATCTTTTCTGATGCATTCTTTACATGGTGCAATCGGTCGGTCGGTCGGTTGGTCGCTCGGTCGGCCCACCGGTCGGTCGGTCAGTCGGTCGTGCGTTTGTTGGTTGGTTGGTTCCTTGTGGTCGGTCGGTCGCTTGGTTGGTTTCTTAGTGCGTGAGTGAGTGAGGGAGTCTTGGTCGTTAAGCACGGCTGGGTTTTGGGCCCTGTAGTGCAGTGGCACCCTTGCTTCCCTTTTGTTTGGTGGTTTCCTCACTAAACATACGTATGGTGAACCCTAGCCCTAAAAGGGTTCGGAGTTTGTTTCTGCCGAACGGGACGCTGGATGCAATTGGAGAACAAGGGCATTTTGCTTTGCCGGCCGTGTGCTAAAATTTCAATAGCCGCCGATAAGCTTTAATTTGGTGAAGGGGAACCGCAGGGGATAGGCATTTGTGTAAGTTTCCAGCTCCGATGCACCGAAGGCTGTGATGCTTTCCGGAGAAGCTGCCAGTGGTGACTTCCCCCTCGAGGCTGCAACTTGACCAGGAAGCCCCGGGACCTGATAATTACGGGGTTTCACGACGAATTTCTGCGGAGGGGTCTCCTCCAAACTTATGTTGGATTTGTTTTTTAAGGATGGGCCCAATATGAAATCCAGCCCTACTGCGGATGGACGAAATCCTGCACTTGGAAACCATGGTTGAAACCATTTGGTTGGTATTCATTCCAGAGTTTCTTAGGTGGTGATCAACGGATTATCAATGGGTTTCGTCCATCCACAGTTGGAAGAGGACCTTCCGTTTCAAAAGGGGCGCCTGGTGGCTTATAAATCGCCCACAAGGGCGTAAGCGCTTGAAGGGCTTAAGGTGATGTGGTTCTATGGTTACGGCCATGGATCGGATTCTGGGAAGTGACATGTGTTTGGCTGCGCGAGTTACACATACATAAATGAGACCTCCATGCTTAATGAATCAGAAGAGGGTAATTCACGATTTGGCTCCTTTCCGGGGATATACAGCCACTAGCACCCGAAAAGCGGGTCAAGTATTGAGAACCAAGCTGGTTTCACCCTTTGCAGGGTTGTTTCGAAGAAAGCCCAAGGACAACCCCTGATGTTTGCCCAAATGTATCATAGAAATACGCAATCAATACAAGACAATATCTTTCTTTAGTCAGACAAGTTCTGACTTTCCCAAGGCGAATTGACCGGATCTGACCTTTAGTTTTTCCCCTTGACTCATGGTTAGTCATGGCCTCAAAGCTTGACCTTCTATTTGTGGGTCCCTAAGGGGCAACTGAGAGGCGTTCAAGATGAATGTTTGGGGATCGAACTGCTTTTCCGGACCATGTCCACCAGTTCTACTCCACATGGCCCATGACAAAATGGTTCCCTTAAAACATGGTTTTCTCTAATCCACATGGTTCCCTTAAAGCACGACCCAAGCCGCCCCAAACGGACCCCCGGGCGCGCGCGCCGAGGTCATGGCGGAGGCCTCTGCGGCCCGGGAGGCGGAGTCCGTGAAGCACCGACTCCGTCGCGCCTGCCCACCGGTGGAGTCATGCCCTTCGGCATGGCGCTGGCTGATTCGATAATCTTCCAAGTGGTCAAGAAGATGTTTGTTTTCCTCTGGTTGTAAAGGGAATCCATCACTGGACATATTTCTATTTGTTCCAGAGGACGTAAGCAAATGGAGGGCATGAGAATTGGCACGACCCCAAGAAACACCATCCATGCGTTTTGGCTTCCTTTAAGGGAATCGCTAGGTTCGTTCCCAACAACCTGGATCAAGGCTTTTGCAAGGGGAAGGAACTTGGGAAACAGAAAGGGTAGCAAACAGACAAATGATTCGCACAGTTCGAGTTGTGTTTGTTTTTGTTGTTGGGTGAACAAGCTTAGGAAACAACAATCACAAGGCGTCCGGGAGGCTAAGAGGCTCAAATGCTTAACTAATAGAATGACAAGAAACAATATTTGCAAGCAAAGTAAATGTTCAAGAAGCAAAACCCCTTTTGCAATCGTTGTGTGTAGCATTTGAGCTTCTTGTTCATTGTTTGTTGCTCTTTGGCGTTGGCACCCAGCTTGTTTAGGAGGATGCCCTTCAAGCCTTGCTTTCAAGCTAAAGTGTGACCCATGCACCAAGGGCATGTTACTGTACCACTCTGAGACTCTGAGGTGAAGTGGTGCCGCCAATGCTGCACGTGAACATGGGCAACAAGAAGCAGGAGCCGCAGATAAAGACCTTGTGTGACTCCTCTTAGGGTCAAGCATGTTCAGGAGTAGCGGCGGAAGGCGCGCTGTGCTTTCAAAAAATGGCGACCAGTTTCAGCCTTGGCGTTGTTCTGAGAGAAGTGGGCTTTAAGAAGTAAAACCAGCTTTGAGGCTGAGCCACGAGTACATGTACATTACACGGCCTTCATGTTGGTTGACTATTTGCCCTGGCAGGCACTACCTTTAAAACAAAAGGATCACAACCCCCCAACGGCGATCAATGGTTCTGTTAAGTGAACATGGTTGTTGTTATTTGAGGTCATGGGCAATTCCCTTGTTTCACACCCGGTCGACCCTGGCCCTGGTGGCACAACCTTCAGGAGACGGACGACTCTCTGAGGAAGAGCAAAGTGGTGGCCAGCCTGGGCCCTGCCTCGTGGAGTGAGGCCGACGCAGGGACGAGCTGTTGGAGCTATCACATTTGGGTGTGTCTTTTTTGATGCTACCCTTTTGGTATGTTTTGAAGGGACGCCAAAAGGAAAACCACCATTTTGGGGGTAACAAAAACGAGAGACAGAGAAACAGAAAGGCAAAACACGCTACAAATGGAAACACCAAGGGAAAGAGAGAGAGAGAGAGAGAGAGAGAGCGAGAGGAAACAAAAACATGGCAGTGGACCCCTAAATATCGAAAGTAAGAAAACAAGGGGCAACCCTGATTTGCCATGGCTTGTGGTAAGTGGTTCGCAAGAGCCACACATTTTTTGCCATGCCCAGCATCAACGGTATATGGGCCAACACGCAAAGGCTTGTGTCTCCTTTGCAAGCATTTGTGCTGAAGTTTCCCTCTGAGTAAGCAAGGGGGGTGGCCCCTTAAATGCCATTCATAATCTCATTTACGTGTCCATCTTGCATCTTTCTTCCGGCTGCCAAACGGAACTTGCAGACCCGCCACTTCACAATCTTACGCCGCGAACATGCTACGAGAACATGCTTTCAGAGGGCTGAAATTAGAAAGCAGCCGGAGCCTGAGTCACTGAGTCAAAGCAAAGTAGTGATCCAGGAGATGATTCCCAAGATGATCGAGGCGGGCACGGACATCTTCCGCCTGAACTGCTCTCACCGCCGGGGTGGGGACTTCGAACGAGTCTACCCGCTGATCCGCAAAACGGCTCACGAGATGGGCAAGAAGGCCCTCCTGCGATTTGTTTCGAAACGCTGGAAATGGTCAGGGATAGGTTCGGCCGACAAGACAAAACAGTGAAGAAACCCTCGAAACAGGCATTGATGTTCGGTTGAAAGGTGCCAACTTTGGGGAGAAACAATTTTCTCAACAAAAATCAGTGGAGAAAGGTCATAAACTTCCAGGCGGTAAGGAATATTTGTGTAGCCTAGTCACAGACATCTATCACTACCAACTGGAATAGGTATTTTTCCAGTGGACTGCAAATGGCAGCATAAGAGATTAGGGAATATTACTGACATGCTGCTCATGTGATCATGACTTTGGATTCAAAGTACCCCACAGCCCCATTCTGATGATTGAGCCCTTGCTCCATGGCATCCCACAGCCCCATTCTGATGATTGAGCCCTTGCTTCCTGGCGTCTTTTTTGGAGGGCCTGTTACACAACTGCCCGGTTTTCGTCAGGTGGAGTGCTTGGGGGACCTGCAGGGCCCCAAGTTCCGCGTGGGCGAGCTGGCGGGAGAGCCCATCGATCTCATCAACGGCGAGGTTCTGGAGTTTGGCCACAGCCCCGGATGTCGAATGTTCGGCTTGGGGCGAAACCACACGGCGGATGTTACCCATTTGTTTGGGGATGTTCAGGGCTGAAAGAGGAGACCTTCCTGGAAATGGTCCCCAAAAGGAACCCTGATAGGCTCTAGACCCTATGTAGAGTCGCAACTATAGGATTTGTTTGGGACGGCTAGTGGACTGGCTTTGGGCAATCCACTCAAGAAACCGAGTCGTCCAAGCCGCATCGTCCATTAAACCTTGTCTGGGGGTTCCTCAGGTATTTCTTGATATTGCAACCCGTGATGAAGGTCTGGCCCCTCCCTTTGGGGATGCTTGGGTTCGCTCTTTCGCCTTGTCAATCTGGAGAATTTGCCCAGAGTTTGAGAGTCTTCAACGGGAGCCCCGTATGCCTCGCTGGGCGCCCTTGATCAGGGTTCCGCAGTTTATGGGCTCCTTATATCTTGTTGCGTGTTCCACATCTCCTTTTTTGGTCGCCGAGATTTGATATCCAGTGAGGCTGGGTGTGTAAAGTAATAAAATATGAACATATCCTTGCTGGGATTGTACGCATCGTGGTTTTTGCACCCAATTGTAGTCTAGTCAATTTTGCTGACTGGGCAGATTCGCAACTTTCTACTTGTTGAGTGATCTTGGTGGCCGCAGATTGGTAAGTTGTCACGGGAGTCAGCAAAGAGTTGTCCAGCTGAGTTCGGGCCCGTTCTGCGCATGCCTTTCGCCATTTAAACAGGATGTATCTGCTCATTTGGGCTGGTCGCGTTTGGTTTCCACCATCTGAAAGTGGCCTCCTATTTTTGGACCCCCACCCATGTTAATCGCACGTATGCCGCCCATTGTTACCAAGAGCTGCTCTTGAGCGCCCGCCCGGAGTTTCTGGGATGATCGGGCAAACGTCATTGACCTCGACACATCCAATGAATGTATGTATGTACATATATATATATATGTTTATTTCTATACACGCATTCATACATATATTTACACATACGCATATATCACGAAAGCTAGCTTTAGCTAGCTGAAGTTTCTCCTTGCGTAAGCAAGGTAAGGGGCTCAAATGCCGAAAGATTGATTTTTTCTATTTGAGCCGAAAAGATTGAAAAACATCAATTATTTAGACCCCCCCCCCCCGGGTCTCAGGCTCGATTCCTCCCTGGTCCATCCCCCCCCCCCGGGCAGTGGCTCAGTGTTCAGCAGTCTCGGTTTGCCCGTTTTGGACTTGGTGCTACGAACTTTTACATGTTCCACCGATTCAGCTTGTTCATTTGAGACCTCAGTCTTCTCAGTAAACCACCTCGCAAGAATCTTTGCACACGCAGCATGCAGAACCCAGAGGTGCTTTAAGACAGCTTCTGACGCCTCTCGTTGTTTTCATTTTTCAAGGTTTGCCACGCCACCATGTGCGTTTGCGTGTCGCATCCTACGAATCTTGCCGGGCCTCTCGTTGTACACAAGCTACCCATGAATCCACTCTGTCACCGACCCATCTCATGCAACAACTGCTAGCTTTCGTTCACCCGCTCCTCAAGTATATATATATATATAGATATATATGAATAGTTATTTAGTTACAGATGCGCACACGGGTTTCAACGTTGGAAGCCCGGTGACGGAAATGTTTCATCTGCTTCTTGCACCGAGGCATCAGCGTGGACGACAACGACAACATTCGGCCAGGGCGCATCACCATGAAGCCCACCTTGGAGCAGAAGGCGTTGATCGCGGCCTCCAAGGTTGGCATCGACCTGTTGCTGGAGGATGGCATTATGAAGGCCGGGATTCGGAATCCGGAGCTGTCAGCCTGAAAGGGGCTTCCCAAGTTTTTGGCCGGCTTCCCCCAAAAATTGCCTCTTTTTTTTTCCTCTCGGGGCTTTTCAAGGGGCACATCATAGCCACGTAGGTGCCAGGGTTTCTTGCAACATGCGTTCCAACAGCCGGATGGTGCCTTGTAAAGTTGTAAAGGAGGCCAACTTTAGCTTTTGAAGCAATGTAGCTTGTGTCATGGGCCTCCAAGGCAAACCTATGAAGGTTAGGGACCTGGCGGCCTCATGCAGGGATAGGCAGGAAGTCCATGACTGTGGTTTCTATACCTTCGGTGCTGTCGCCTTAGTGGTTGCCAATCAGAAAGAGCCCATCGCGGATAGGCTGGGCAATTCTCGTTTGTCCACCGATGAACAAATTGGCACCTCAGGTCCAAGTGGTGGAGAAGCTCAGTGACACTGAGCTCAAGGTGAAAGTTATCCGGGGCGGCAAGCTGAAGGCGGGGTATTCCGCTTGACTGCCTCGGTACGACCAACCAGGGAACCTACGCCCCACCAAACCGATTGCCACGAAAAAGTAGAAGCAGGCTGCAGGAATTTTGACTAGACATTTCCCAAACGGCCGCCAAGCATTTCCTGTGGTTTCTCTAGCTGGTGACTCAGAAAAACAAGCATGGGACAAATTGGTTTACCGGGCGGAGGTGGAAAGAGAGCGAGAGAGAGAGAGAGAGAGATTCAGACAGTTTGCTTGCTCAGCTAGGCAGCCAGTGGAAGAGAGGTGGCCCAGGGCACCTGTAGTTAGACTGGTGGAGAGGTCAGTGGGAGAAATCACTCGTTTAGTGTTGGTTTCAATTTTTGGGTTTTGGACAACCATGTTTATTGTTAGGTGGGACTTGGTTATTAGGGGGAAGAGATTCTGTTCCCCTTTTAGTTTGGTGAGTTCGGGACCTTCATAGGCGTGTCCCAATAGCGGGAGGATTCGAATCCCCCAGAGAGTGTCCATTGGTTTCTCTTTAAGCCGACCCCAAAAAGGGTGCCTTCAAACAAAAACACACATGCAAGTGATCAATTCCCAATTTTTTTGGGATTCGGGAACATGGTTTGATGTTCAGTCGGGAATGTCCTGGAGCTTTGGGAGATGGACCGCTCAGGATCTCAAAAGGAAACCACCAGTTGGACGGTTCATCTCAGGGTTCCAACTCGTTCCCTCACAGCCAACAAGCGGCTCTCCCCAAGGCTTCCGCAGGCTTTTCTGGAAGCCTTTCTTATCGGGAAAGTTGGATAGGAATCCTGGCTTGGTGTCACAGAAAACGTGAGATTGTCCATAGCCATATCTTAGGCCAATTCATTGCAAGCATGCTTGTCTTGTTTGGACTCTGCTCGCCGCTGCATCCTGGAGCACAGGCGCGAAAGGGCGTGAATGTTCCGGACGTCGAGATCGACTGCGCAGCTCTGACTGCCAAAGACATCGAGGACTTGGATCAAGTTTTGCAGTCGAGACATCCAGCAAGAACCTCAAGCTGCGATCCCTCCGAATGCATCCGAAACGATGCCCTCCGCGGATAAACTGGAGGAATCCCCTCGCAAAAGGGCGCCCGGTTGCCATGATCAAACGCTAGGGGAAAGTCTCATGTACAACCTGGCGGTAAGAATCAACCATCATTTGAATCCATCAAGGCCCTTTACTGGGTGCCACATAGCCCATATGATACTTTAATTTGTGCAAAGGGAACCCAAGGGGATGGTTTTCTTGTGTATCCAGACCCCCCCGCCTATTCAGCACCCAGTTTAGTTGTTAAATGGTTTCTGGTAGCTAGAAGCACCGCATTTTTTCTGCAATCCCAATGCCTCAAATGAGAGGATGCAGAGTTCCTGCTGCAGCTGGACCCACCCATCGAGTACATTTGCGTGTCATTCGTGCAGAAGGGCCAGGACCGTCTCGGAATCGACCTACAAATGTTGATTTGCTGGCGGTTCAACTTTCATGCTGGCACACCCAAATAGAGCCCTCATTTTTTCTACCATCACTGGACAAGTGGGGTCCATCGGGTTTGAGTTGAGGTTGGCATCTGAAACACAATCTGATCGGCATGTGTCAAGGCCCCAAAAGTTGATTATTTTTGTTTTGATTTTGGGGACCATGGTGGATTGAGCTTGGATGGCCAATTGTTTCTTGCGCACCTTTGGTATCCTTTGGTGTTACACGAGTTCATTGTGTTTTCCGCTTGTTCATTTGATTCCACAATCGAAGCGCTTTTTTGTTTGGCTTCGCCACCCGTGTAAAACTATATTTCAAACTGGCTTCCAAGAAACTTGCTTGCCACCAAAGCGAACCGACCTTTTAACCCTTGCTTATGGCCTGATTTGGTCCATGTTTCGGTTGAGCTTTTAATGCTAACCTCGGATCAAGCAAACAAAAAGGCTGGTTGATCGATGGGGTAGTCGGGGCTTACCACTTTTGGAGCGGGTGTCTCGCCTAATAGGGCGAGTCTCCCAGGTCGGGAACTGGTCCCAACGCTTGCGTCAGGACCTCCAGGAGCTGATTGACATCATGGACCGCCTCAAGGTGCCGCAGGAGAGCCATCGAAGTGACCAGCTGAGACATCCACGCAATTTCTCGGCGAAATGCCCTCAAAGAAATCGCATTGGGGGCGGTTTCAGGGAAACCGGGAACGAAGAGTAATTTGGAGGATGCTCCATGTTCCAAATACTCACTTACAAAGTGACAAGCGTTGCCCCAACAGGCTGCAACTACCCCAATAGACATGGAAGGGACAGGCCCCTGCCTCTTGGCTTGGGGGTTTCCTTCCAAAGCGGTGGGCAGTTCCATGTTTGCTGGTGAGTTGGGACTTGTATTCTCAGAATGTCCTTTGTTCATCCCAACGAAAGCAACCAAGGGGATAGATAAGCGCCGAGCATTTTGCTCAGGGTCTTGGGATTGAAAGGAATCCAGCCATTCGGTTCTCATTGTTGCAGCGTCATGAACCTGCATCAAAGCTCCAACCCTCAACTCCAACCCAAAATCAACCCTGAACTGCAACCCTGAACTAACCTAAGGGAACCTTGAACTAACCTAAGCTAACTCCAACCAAGCACAACCAAACCTTAAACAAACCCCAGCCAACCCCCAGCTTTCCACCAAGCGAGAGACCGCGCTCAGGAGAAGCGCCCCAAGATTTGCCCCAAGATCGAGAAGCCTCAGGCGCTCGCTCTGCCGTTTGGAAGAGCTGCCTGAACCAGATGGGAGCAACTTGGTCAACGGTTTCCTTTCCTCTCTTCTCACAGGATCCCTACATATTTCCGCTTTTCAGCCGGTAGCATGACCTTTTGGTTTGCCACTTTAGGATGAGTTGTCTCATGGTAGGGGGGAGCCCTGTTGCACAAGGGATCAAATTTTCTACCCTCCCCGTTTTGAGGGTTCCAGCGCTGCGCCAGCTAAGCAACGCATGTGGAAATGGCGGTCCATTGCCGTCCTCCATATATTCCAAATGCCCTGAGACCCTTGTGGCACATTTTGGGCTTTCGGCCCACTTTCTACTTTCTGTTTGCGAGACCAGTGAGACTTTGGTTGTGCCAGAATTGGGGGGGGGGGGGGGTTAAGTTGCAACTTGCTGTGAGGGCCTCAAGCCTTCTGAATCGTTCAAGTAGCGTAGTCATGGGTCTCAGAAAGGGTCAACCACCTTCCTGCGCTGACTAGTAGCGGTTTCCCATGCGCAGGCCCTGACCAACATTGACGGCATCATCGCCAAATCGCAGGCGCGACGCGGCCGGCGTGATGGGGGGGATCGGATTTTGTCAAGTAGCATGGAACCGGAACAAGGGGTTCCCAAAAGAAGATTCGTATTATTTTTTTTCTTTTTTTGGCGGGGGGGGGGGTGATCCCGAATTGGATCAGATTCTTCACAAGGGGAAAACACCTTTCCAGGGTGAACGGTCAGGGTCAATGCATCTAGGGATCCTGCTCACATGCTTTGGACGCCGGGGTGTCATGGGTCCACATTGTTGTGGTCAAGTTGACCGCCAGGCGCTCATGGTGGCCAGAGGAGACCTCGGAGTGGAGCTGGAGCTTGAGAGGGTGCCCTTCGCCCAGAAGCTGCTGATCCGCAAAGCCAAGGCAAGAGCATGGTCAAGCCAGAAGGGGGTGGCTCGTCTTTTTGTGAGATGGCCTTTCTGGGCTTGAATCAAAAGAAAACCAATCGAACACTATTTGTTTGGCGGGCACCCTGTTTCAAGATACCCGCATCACGCCAGAACGGCGAATGGCTGTGCCGCAACACGCCGCATCACTGAAGCGTGTTCTCGGCATATCCGCAAGGAGGGCCTCCTTAAACGTTTTGGAACATGTGTGTTCTTCAACAAATCGACAAGTTTATCTGATTTTGCACAGGGGGCAATGTTCCGGGCAAACTTGGATAGACTCAAGCAGCTTACAAGCATGCATGTAAGTAGGCTAATTGCGTTGGGTCCCCTGCCCTTACGAAGTGCTGGGTCCCCTATCCTTATCTCAGTTGTTCAAAGCCGGCCTTTCAACCTTTTGGTTTTCCCTTATTGGTGCGCTTTTAGTAAAGACCCCAAAAGGTTGACCTTTCAATTCTATTTGGGCAACTGATTTACGTGGCGCCAGAGAGGGGAAAAAAAGAACAAGAGAGGGCTCGCTCCCAAGGGATTCAAACCGCCAGGATGCGGGGCTCTTCGTGATCAACGCCACGCAGATGGTGGAGAGCATGCCCCGCGGCTGCCATGGGAGCTGCTTGGGGTGGCTCGTAGATGAAGTACCCCATTAAGTTGGCGGTTTGGGTTGGTGGTTTTGGGATAACCCCTGGTTTTTGTGAGTAAATGAGAAACCGTCCCGGAATACCGGCAAACCACCGGGCTCCAAACCAACAATTAGAGAGAAGCTGAGTAGATTGGTTTCCTCCCCCCTTGGTGTTTGAGACTTTCCAAGGTTTTACCCATGGCGCTTGAGGATTTTTTATACGGTTCCTCTTCAAACTCCTCGGCTTATTGTTTTTAATGCACCTGTTCCGCTGGATGTCCACTTTCTGCAATGGTGCTGGCTCTTATCCAGCAATCAACCAGCCAGTTCATTTGGTCCCCAGTTTGAAAAGCTGGCCTGTTTCAGTGCGGAGGCGGCTTCCCATCACTGGAAGTGGCAAATATTACCAGAATAGGGCATGCATGAAGTCGTCAAGCCAGCTGAGGATCGAAAACCCAGTGCCAACCCGCGCGGAAGTGAGCGACCTCCAGAATGCTATTTGGGATGGAGCAGATGCTGTCATGCTGAGTGGTGAGGCGGGGCAGGGTGGGGCTTTCGGCTTTTCCTCATGGGTTTGTAAACCCACGTCTGGCTGCCAAGTTGTCTGACGTCGGTCGCTTTAAAAAAGCGGCAGAAATAACACCCTGCAAGACTTTCAAGCTATTCCCCTCAAAGGATTGTAAGGCCCAGGTGCCAAAAGCACAACGCCTCTTCCCGGGAGTCGCAAGGCCGCCAGCGGGAAGTTCCCCTGCGAGTCGGTGAAGGCCGAGGCGGCAGCGGCCCTCGAGGCCGAGAGCGCGCCTTGGCTCACGTCAGATTTCGCCCAAATCCTCCGAACCGCGGCCGATTCCAGATAATGCAAGTGGGGCTCGAGATGGTTGACTAGGGTGCAAAATGCCCAAAACCCCAAAGAGCCGCAGAGCCGCAGCCCTAAACTTGAAAGCATACCCTCCCATCTTAAACATTAATTATGCGCATAGAATCAAAAGTCAATGGGTTAAACTTCACCATTTGAGTGGCAACCAACGGTTTGTTTGAACTTGTTTTTGTTTTTTTTTTGGGGGGGAGGGGGGGTGCATTTTTTTGGGGGGGAGTGAGCAAAATGGTGTTATGAAGTTGTAAACCCCATTTAGGAGGTTGTTGAGATTTGTTGAGGTTGTAACCCCAACTAGAGCCGAACAGTTCGGCGTTCTTGCTACGGTTGGTAGCAGGAAGTCCACGGAAAGGCATCAAATTTTAAAGGTTCCCCTATCTTGACACGTGCAGACCGCAGGTGGTGCCGTTGTTCCAACGTGCTTTACCAGGGCAAACCTTGCTGAGGTTAGCTGCACGAATTTGGGGTGCCCAGTTGTCTTTTTGCCGGGCAACTCATATTCAGTTTAACCTACAAATGAATCACAATGAAGGTTATAGTGGATAATATCCCAACCCTTGGGTTTGAACATTGGCAAAGTGCATTCCATGGCTAGCTGGCTACCCTCCCAACATGGCGCCCCCTTCAAAATGGAGAGTCTTAAAGGGGCTGCTGCAGCAATCCATCGGTGCGAGGGTATATGATATTCAGTGACAATAGAATATGTGTGGGGGGGGGGGGGTATTTTGGTGATCCTTTTTTGGAGTGGTCGTGAAGGGACACCAAAAAGACAACCGCAATGCTTGGGGCCCCAATAATTTGGACACATTCCCATGTCATTATTTGGTGTAGGCCTCGTTTCTACCGATCATCGTTTGGTTTTTCTTACAAGGAAGTTGTATGGGTGGACAGGAAAGGTCGCAACCTGGTCAAGGAGCCTGAAAACACATCTCATGTAGGAACACCACCCTTCACGAAATATGTTTCATTTGTTTGAACCTCACCTGTGAACTTAAGGGTTGGTTCTCCATTTCTTCAGAGACCCCCTTGCAACCTGCGTTTTGAGCCATGGTCCCATCCCTGAAGCGACTTGGGAGGCGTCTCCCTTTTGGAGCCGCGCTGAGGTCAAAGACCTGCTCCAGGTGCGCTTGCCCCTGGACTACTGCTGCGACGAGGGCAACAAGCCCCGGGAGCTGGACGACTCCAAGCGCCGGACCAAGGCCCAAGCAACGCAACGAAGCAACAGGGGAGCCGAGCAAATTGGTGAGGTGTCATAGGCCCAAAAGGTGACTGGCTTTGTAGGTGTCTCATGGTCTTGCTGGTGGGGCTGTCAGTGGATTCTGCCCTTGTTCCCTTTTTGCTTGGTGCCCCGCAAGCAGGAAACCGACGCAAAAGCAAACATGGCTGCTTGGCCAAATCGCCCTGGAGAGACCTTTTGGAAACAAACGGCTTTTCAATGAAACATGAACCATCATGAACCTACAAACAAATGATTGACCTTTTGCTCGCAGAGCAGCCCAGAAGCAATGTTCCATTTTCTCCCCAGGGCACTGAGACTGGGCAACCGGGGGAATGCCCTGGACGATCTTGGAGGTGCCAAATGACTCGCAAATTCTTGTTCTGCGGCATCAAACCCTTCGAATTGCTAGAGCTGCTTGTGACATATACCCTTATATAGAGCGCGAGCTTCCTTTCGTATTGGTAGCACCGGAGTGGATCTACCTCCTCAAGTTTGTCACTCAGCTTAGCTTGGCTTGGCCTGTTGTAATGAGCCAAGTGATTCGTGTTACGGTTTGTTCTTCCTGGGGCTACCCCCTTTAGAGTCACAAGGAACCCACGCAACCATGACTATATATATTTTTAGGCGAGCCTTCTTTCGGGCCATCCCTTGTTGAGTTCCCTGAACGTGCGTGATGGTTTTGTCAATTACCTATTTGCTGATTTAAACATGTTTGAGCGAACTTTGAAAAATAACGTGACGAGCTTGAATCTCATTTTGGTGCGGCCAGAGCAGCCCAGACGTTGACGAAAGATGGTCCAAGTTTCAGCAATGCCGCGTGTAAAGCATGTAGTTTCTTACAAGGCGGCGAGTAGAAGCTAAATTTGTCAGATTAGAAGCTTCTGTTGAGCACTAAAAGGCGTAGATTCTGAGCGGCTTCCATCAAAGCGAGCCCTTAGGCTGAAGAAATAGCGAGCTGTTCGCATGTACTGGTCATGGAAAAGTAGTTTATCCGGATCAGGCACCTGTTCCAGTGCTTGAGTGGTTCTGGATGTCACTTGCGAACATGGAGAGACACGTTTGAACTATGCTTAGATTTGTTCAGGCGCTGTCTGACAAGAGCTTCCGTGCGCCCATTGCTCTTGCAGCCAAATGCGGGCCCCGCATGGAAGCATTTAGCCGCTATATAGTCCCCTTGTCGAATTGGTTCAAAGTCAATGTTTAACGTTGGACGTATGCTTGAAACCCTATTATCGCTCTTGTTCTCGCAGGTCGTGTCCAGCTTGGGCCCTGCCTCCTGGAGCGAGGCCGGGTGAGTTTTGGGGTTCCTTTCAGGACATGGCCTTTATTTTATAAAGGTATGGTGGATGCCCTGCCTGCATGGAAGCAACCGGAAACCTTGTTCCTTGCAATGTGCATATTTCAAATTTCCCAGACCCCGAGTTACTACGCAGGGTGCTGTGGAGATATGCCCAGATTTCGTCCTCAAGCAAACACAGAGGGACCAACGGCATCCGTACCAGTGCGAATTGAGGAGGGTGTGTCTTTGTTCAGGGGCCCAGGCGACCCCACAAAGGATACCCTCAAAGCGGACACCTCCCACAGGAGCATAGGTGTTGGTTAGAGCTAGATGGCTTTGCCAGGGCCATCTATTTGTCCAAAAGGAGACCCGCAGGAGATGATCCCCAAGATGATCGAGGCGGGCACGGACATCTTCCGCCTGAACTGCTCCCACCGCCGGGGTGGGGACTTCGAACGGGTCTACCCGCTGATCCGCAAGACCGCCAAGGAGATGGGGAAGAAGGCGGGCCCAAGGGAACGTTTACGGGAAAGTGTGGGGTACACACGGAGGTCCCTATATATATTTCCCTTTTCGAACGTTTCCCCATTAACAAATCGAGGCGAATCATTCCGATTTCCTGCTGCCTTGCCCTTCCAAGGTGAGATGAAGTACCCTCTACTTCACATGGTGTAGCCATCAGGGTCCCCATGAGGAAACCAACCGCTAGGTTTGAGCCTACCTCGAGGAAACAGACGAGACATGGGGCCGTTTCCGCCCGCCCTGATCTGTAGTTCGAGCCCGGATTTGTAAACCCACTTTAAAGAAATCCGGACTTCCACTAAAATGAGTGGGGAGCTCCCACTCATCATCAACAAGTTCCACTTTCCTTTCCTTTGGGTTTACATGTGGTAACATCTTACATGTTTGCGTTTCACTGAATATGAACGTCAACATATTCAACTCCCAAATAAAAACAAGTCCCTTCCATGGGTAGTCTTGGGTGTGACCTTAGCGCAGATGTCCAAAACACGGTCCAAACCAGGACCCCCCCGAACGTCAGGTTCCATGTTACTTGGTGTGTACCTACAACAGGTCTAGCAACCTTTCGGGTCTCGAAAGCCCAGTTTCGGGAGAACTTACCAAATCCTGTTTTGTTCAGGCGGGGGGGGGGGCGGTACGTGGAATCTACGAAACCCGTTTTTGTTGTGCGTATGTTGGGCATGTGGAACCTACAGCGTCCCGGGCCAACGGAGGTGGAGTGCCTCGGCGACCTCCAGGGTCCCAAGTTCCGGGTGGGCGAGCTGGCCGGGGAGCCGGTGCCGCTGCAGAACGGCGACATCTTGGAGCTCCCAAGCCGCAAGCCGCCGAGGGAGGGGTTTTCCGGGTCAAAAGCTCAAGTGTGGTCCAAGCCGCCCCCCCCCCCCCGCCTGTTCTGTCCGTTCTAAAGCACAGAGGCGAGGTTTTGCTTTTGCTGCTCGAATTGGGGGGATGCCTTCTTAGAGCTGTTGGCTTGCATTCGCTTTTTTAGGGTAATTTCTGCCCAAATGATTGATTATGGATGAGCAGGGGGAGGGATTCTTGTTGTTCTTCAACCTAGCTGTTCGTTTGCTTGAACCCTGCTGCTTTCAGGGTCCGAAGACGGGTTGGGGTCAACGAACACTTGCCTTCGGCTGAGGTTCGGGATTTGCGTGGATGACAACGACAACATCCGCCCAGGACGCATCACAATGAAGTGCTTTGGCCGGCAATCGGAGCACGAGGTTGATAGGATGAATCACTCCGTCCCCTTAGATAAGACTCGTGCTGTTCCAAACATGTTGTTTGGACCCTGCCCCCGCCCAACAACGTTGATGAATTCAATCAGCCACCACTGAAGTCACTAGTCCAGATCTTGCAAAATTGTGGCGGCTGGCAACATGTTGGGCTCACCCATTGGGCCCGCGGCTGAAAGCCAATACGATTTCCCCTTGAAACATCAAATGAACCCAACGAGTCTCAGAGTATTGCGCATGTTCCATTGGCCATTGGCCAATAGCAGAAAAGGGGCCTCCAGACGTCATTGCGCCGGGCTTCATGGCCTTCAAGTTTCTCGATGTTTTTTCACTCTTCGGATCTCCTGTAGTTGCTTCTTTTAGTAAGACCTCACCTGGGGCCCATTGAAAGGGAGTCACATGGGGTCATCACCTTTCTGATTTCCTGGCGAGTCATGGATTTGGAAGCCGGCCAGATGGTTTTCTGCGGCCGCTTGGCCTAGGTAGGTGTTTTGGGAACATGTCCCCTGTGCCAAGTAGGGCCATCCTTAGTTGTCGCTTTGAAGCGGCTTCCCTTATCACAGAAAGTAGCGAGCTGTTGGTGATCAGAATTCATTATTTTATTCGGCTATTGTTCACCCATTGACGTTAACGTTGGGATCTAACGTGGTTGTAAGGCTGATTTGGGTGTGTCTTTGTTTTGCAGTTGTTGTCTTTTTTGGCTGGTTAAAAGGGAGGCCGAAAGGAAACAAAGCATTTAGGGAGTCCATGAACTTTGAGACAACAAAACGGTTTGCTGTGGACTTCATCATGTTCAGACTTGCCGCACGTTAGGCCCACCCTTGAGCAGAACGCCCTTGTCAAGGGCTGCCAGGCAATGGCTTCAAAGTGTCCGGAAAACGGATCGGATGGCACCCCGCTATAGAACCCTTCTTTGGGCAAGGGGTAATGAAGGGGAATAACAAAAAGGAACGGAGACCTCTGACTTTCTTTTGTTTTGGCAACGATTTAGAGTCAGGGTGAAGGGTCCCAGTATACTATTTTTAATCCCAGCGGCCAAAGGGGTGTTGGGGCAAAACACGAGCAAGGCCATCAATGGACCCTTAACCAAGCCTCATGGCAACAAACACCACGAGCATTCAAAACGGGCTGGCCGGGTATCAGTTGTCCTTGCTCAGCCCTGGCAGAGCTGGACCAGGGTTTGAGACTTTGTGACGGCACAGGGTTCTTCAGAAACGATCTCGCACGGGGGGGGGGGAATGGACTGTTTGCAGCCAAGAGCCCAAAAAGCCAAAACCCTAGAAGGATGCGCAATCGCCGGCCAAGCCTGGATATTGCACGGAGAGGTTTTTAGACCCTTGTGCGAACCCCTGGCCACTCAATGTTTTGGGCCAGTTTTTGAGATCTATGCACGCACATTTAGTTATGGCGAATGTTGACTCGGATGGACTCCACGGATTCATGAATAAATGTTGCCGTAGCGTATTAAGTAAGGGCAGCAAAATTTACGCAAAGGTGGCATGCAAAACATTGCCTTCGACCTGGGTTGTGAGTTGTTCAACAATAAATCGATAATCCCGGTACAAATTGCGGATTAGGATGAGGGATTCCATTTGTTCACTCCCTTTGTTGCTGGACTTCAGTCCCTTGTTGGGAAGACCAGCTTGGTGGCAACCAACAAGTTTGGCCTTTTTGGGCCATCCACTCGGAAAGTCACAATTTGAACAAAGCAGTTGCCAAATCGAGTCCTTCCTAATTTTCTGATTTGCGGCAGGTGGGGACGACGCTGCTCATCGAAGATGGGATCATGGAGGCAGGCGTTGGCAGTATAAGCTGGCTGGGTGGCTAGCACCCTAAATGCTGTCTAAATAGCAGTCGCGCAGGGGGGGGGGTGTTGAAAATTACTTTCCTTAACGAAAGTTGACAGGGGTGGATAGCCTCTTTTCGGTTTCCAACCACACGGAAGTCGGGAAGGCTTGCCATGTTTCGATTGCTGGCTTCAAGATTCAGGGTTATAGGGTTCACTATAATTTGTCGACCCAAAACGGAATTTGCTCCCTTTGTCTACCTTTCAGGTCATGGGTTGCCGCTGGGGCGTGTCTTTGTTTAAACCCGACTCCAACGTTGTTTCTTGGTGGGGCTTTGAACATGTAAACCAGTTGTATATAGGAGGTTTAGTTGGCTCACCACTTTATTGGGCAAGCCCACATCCAATGCAAAGTCGTTTATAACCTCCGACCAATCTGTTTGGCTTAAAACATACATATATATACCCCAAAGCATGCAAACCAGCCAGGTAGTGAACCCGAATAAAACTCCCATAAGACACAAGGCCCCCATGGGATACTACCTGACCCATCAACCTCACAGTAAACCCCTAACGCGGTTCTCGGGGCTAGGTGGTGGTCACTGAGAAGATCAGCGACACGGAGCTCAAGGCACTGGCGCTGGGGATGCCACGAACGAGGGGCGGGTTTGGATAAACAGGTCCACCTTCCATTTTACGTACCCCACGTTGAAATAAATTTGTGATTACACATGGATGTGTAAGGTACATACATCCCTATGCAAGGCACGTAAGTGTCGTATGTCCATTTGGGGTATGCAAGGTATGTATAAGTTAGCCCAAAGAAGGTCCGGTAACCACAGCATGA